>JASVEL010000177.1:0-79024 GCA_032618575.1 Nicotiana noctiflora | reverse complement strand
TAGACTCAAATCACTTGCTGATGGACCTACTGCAGAACGGCAAACTGCCCATACTCTAAAATGCATGCAAATGCTTTCCCGTGTGCAGTCTCAGATTAGTTCCAGAAGGATCAGGATGTTGGAAGAGAACCGAGCTCTCCAGAGGCAGCTTATGCAGAAACATGCAAAAGAACTCGAGAGTTTGAGGGTAAGTTTTCTTCCTTTATTCCATCTCTTTTTTTCTTGAAAGAAGGGATATTACTGCTGGAACATTGGAACTTGATCCTCATTAGGTATCGATAACCTGAGATGAATCTGTCCCTCGACAGAACTAGAATGTGAAGCAATTAGTGCTTAGTGTTCTTAATAAAATTCATTAGGAAATGTTATATGCCAAATGAAGAAACTTTGACTCCAAAAAATGCTGCAGCGGAACTTGATATCTACACTTGACCATCAAATAATTACTCACTGTTTGCAGATTTGACAGTTTTAAAAGTGATGCACCTGATCGGTTTTGTTTCAATTTTGGGTAACAATTGTTCTTGGTTGAACTTTGTCTTTGCATTTCTGTACATTCTTTTCTACACCAATATTTTGTTTCTTTCTGAACTGCCCGGCATCCTATAGCATTCTATATGTTGTCAGCCAAATTGTTTTTATATTTTGTTTCTTTTTTCTATATGATTACTGTGCACCTATATCTGTATAATAGGAAGTTTCAAAATGGATTTTTGCTTTTGGTCTAATAGCAATTCTTGATTCTTTTGATAGAGAGGGGAGGAATGGGATGACACTGTGCAATCAAAAGAACAGGTCGAAGCAAGCTTACTCAAGAAATATGAAGCTGCAGTGAGACGTGAAAGAGCACTAGCTTATTCATATTCACATCAGGTAATTAGCTCTTTTCTTTTACGCAAAATGATCAGCATTTGGAAAGAGTGCAGTCGATGCATATGGGTACATGACGGAGAATGTGAAGGGCTAGGATGTATGTAGCTTCCTAGTCTTATCTGCTTTCGTTTTCCCTATTAAATATTAAATAGTGCATTACTTCAGCAGAATGACTTTAGCATGCGTTTAATTTATAATTTCACAGCTAGTTAGAAGACTCTCGTAAGGTAGGGTAAGGTCTGCGTACACACTACCTTCCCGGACCCCACTTGTAGGATTTCACTGGGTTTGTTGTTGTTGTTCACGGTTAGCTAGAAGATTTTTAGTATTGCTCATGACAAAAACTTTGACTGGACAGAAAACCTGGAAGAAGTCATCAAAATCTCCCAACTTGTTGTTTATGGATCCAACCAATCCTCAGTGGGGTTGGAGCTGGTTAGATCGGTGGATGGGCGCGAAGGAACTCAAAAATGATCAAATGTCCATTAGAAGTGCCAGTATGAGTGTTGTCGGAGGAGAAATTACCAAGGCATTTGCTCGGCATCAGCTGAATTCAGAACTCCCTTCTTCTCCATCCAGCCAAAAGCAAGGTCACCAATCTCCTACGACCCCTTTCAAGACAGCCAATTCAGTCACTGCCAGAAAATTGAAATCGGCAAGAGTAGCTGCAATAAGCCAAGATGATGATGCACGAAGCATGATCAGTGTTCAATCAGAACGTAACAGGAGGCATAGCATCGGGGTATCATCTATAAGAGATGACGAGAGCTTGGCAAGCTCTTCCTCTATACCAAGTTATATGATACCTACTAAATCAGCAAAAGCAAAAACACGGTTGCAAAACCCTTTAGGCATGGAGAATGGTACACCAGAAAAGGGATCAGCAGGGTCTGTCAAGAAACGGCTCTCTTACCCGCCTTCACCGGCCAGGCCAAGACGGCATTCAGGCCCACCAAAGTTTGAGAATACATCCCTAAACACCTCCATTGCTGAGGATAACGTGAACGAGGTCATCAACTAATAACTCTTGCCACAAGTAAGAAGCTATCCTATTGCCCTACTACATGAGCTAAATGCAGATAAGAAATAAAGATCAAAGGGGAATCATTCACCTTCTCCATAAAATTCTTATTAATTTGTCATTGTATTTGGGCTTACCTTGGATGGTTCTTGCTCTTTTATATATTTCTTTTCTTCCACAGTTGTTGATAAGGCGAGGTTGTGATAATAGTGAATCAGTTTAAAGAAAACATTTTCCTTTGGTTGTGATTATATCTGCAATATGATTGTATCCTCCTTATGTACCCACATAGTGAAAAGATTATTTATTTATTCAGTTAAATATTCATTGTTTTCTGTCTCTAGATCCATTAGTATTTGCCTGCTTAAATTCTGGGGATGGTTGACAAACAAATAGCCTTAAACCTGAATGTCAATCATAACAAGTATACGTCTTTACCTGGTAAGTTTGAACAAGAAGCAACTGCAGAAAACATCTGCATTTCTTGAGATGAGATGCTGTTTGATGGAAAGGAGCTAGAGTATAAGTGAAGTTTATGCAAATGGAAATGAGTTCTGAATTAGTGTAAATTACATATGAATTGGAAATTGTTGGGTTTGTTATTAATAAATTAACAAAAGAGGTGGGAAAAGAAATGAAGGGAAGTGAAATTTTGAACGAGTTCATTTCACTTATGCACTTTCTCATCTTTTAGCTCTTAAAGAGCTAAGAAAAAGGCAAGCCTCGCGCCGTCGTCGCTCGGCTTTGGCTTCGTCAAATATTGATTAATCTTTTTGGAAAAAATTCTTTTCAAATATTTAATTAATTATTTAAATTAATTAAAGAAAATTCAATCCGAAATAACCCATGACCCGCATCCCGGTCCAGTCCGGTCCATTTTTCTTTCTCGGATTATTTTAAATCCGGTTTATATTTCCCGCAATATGTTGAACAGCTATGGCTGTTCTGAAATAGTGTCACACCTGTTCCAACTGCTATGACTGTTCTAAAAGGTTGCATACCTCTTCAGAAATAGCACCAAGTTGGCTATAAATATACCTTCAAAGCTCAGAATATTTACTTATGAAATTTTCTGATTATCTTCTTATTCTGCACTAAAATTTCAGTGTGTTTTGGCTGTCATCGAGTGGTTCGATGATCATCGGTATTTTTGGTACCAATACTCCGGTGAGTTAAATCGTTCTATCCCGGGATGATATATTCCATAACCTCGGGTATTTGGGGGGAATAATTTCCTTAAGGACACACTGTGTATTCAGTGGGCTCGATTTGTTCCTTCAACGTTTCAGAAATTATTTTGAATTTCTAGTATTATTTTTCAGAATTGTTTCTACTAACTTTCTGTTTTATTTTTCAGAAAGATTACTGTTTTATTTACTTACATCAATACAAATAAATAACAATCTTAAGAAAATTATATTTATTATATTCTGTATTCTATCTGGATTTTACTATTGTGGTTTGAAGATATAAAAACTTCATCAGGCTATTGAAATTCAGAAAATGATTTGAAGAACATAAAAACTTCACTCATTTTTCTGTAAAACAGTATATAAAAAAATTAGTTATTTTTTATGTATTGTTTATTGATTTCAGTATTATTTACTGTTTTGGTTTTGCCATTAATTGATTTCTTCTGTTGTTGACAATAAGAAATGGCAAATAAAATGGAAATTCTTCTGCAACTGTTGGTGCAACGACGATAGCCTCGTCAAGCCGCACTGTTGTTCCTCCGACTGAGAAATCAGGGTAATTTTCTAGAACCAACTTCAAAGGATGGCAGCAAAGGATGTTATGATCTAATTATGAATATAGGGTACTTATTATTGTTTTTAATATTATTAATTTATTCCACTAGTTTCGATAGAATTTGCATGAATTTAATTGATTAATTTTTAAATAAGACATAATTGGTGATAAATTAGTAGAAAAGAGTTTTCTTAAATTATTTTTATGTGTAATTCTTGATAAACAAAATATTAAAAATAATTGAGGGTATTTTAGTAAACTTATCAGTTACAGTACAATACGATACCGTCAAATCAAATAGCAAAATATTATTTAACAATAACAAACAATACATTCTATCCAATATTGTATTCATAAAACGATACAAGATAATACAATATAGTACAATACGATACATTATAAAACGATGGATAACAATGATCCAAAGTCCAAACATAGTGTTAAGACCACGTGTCCGCTTTTACCAGGGAAAATTTGTGAAATTTTTATAAAGCACTATCTTTTAGTAGTAATTAGCCATCTATAGATACCATTTGCTATATTACGGATTATAGATATCTTTTATGTTGTTATATGATGTATTTGATGTATTTAAGCTATTGCATTCATTAATACAGTAGCAAAAATAGACATGAATCAGGAAAGTCCAGCTAATCAGTTGTTGTATTCGAGTGTATTCGACTGTATTCATGGCATGGAATATGAGATTATAGCTGGACAGATTACTATATTCACAGCGTGAAACAGGGGATTACACTATTTTTAAATAAAAAGTGTATCAATTAACATAATATACTACTAATATAACTCAACAAACTTAATTATAACACACAAAATTTGTATTTTTGATTATGCAATAAAATACATGAAAATATAGCGTGATATGTTGAAAATACATTGAAATATATTAACAGAAAATCAAGTTGCTCAGCCCCAAACTCCGTCGTCTTTGCTCAACAAAAAACCCTAACTTCCGCCTTGTAGCCAAATAGTCCTTCCATATTCAAAGATCTTGCACGCTCAAACCCGGAGGAAGTGACTGCTTCAACTTGTCAGCATTCTCAAAGTCGGACACACAAAGTGTGTAGAGGTACTTGGAGCAGCGAACCTTGAATTTGACCATATCCATATTATTCTTGATCTTGACAGATCGTGCATCCTTCCTTAAACTAAAGTTTTTTGGGGTACGCATAAAAACTTTATATGGAGCTGTCAAATTTGTTGAACCAAATTAAACTAAATACTTAGCGTAAAATAATGATGGTTTGCGATTGGTTTGTGTGGGTTAGGGTTTGTTGTTGATGTGCGTTAGAAGGAGGAGAGCGAAAATTTTAATGGGATGGGGGAAGAGAATGAGATGCATCAAAGTATAGTGAGAATAAATATAGTGTAACTAAATAGCGTATTTATTGGCTTGGGGGTAGGAGGTAACCACAATTAGATATTTTGCTATAAACATTAAAAAGTATCTATAGAATATAATTTTTTTAAATGGTATTTATTTAAAATAAATAAGGTGTTAACCTTTGCTATAGGAGGTAAAAATTCTAATTTTTTTAGAAATAACCAAATTTACAACTGGTAATTGAAAAATAGCCGCAATTTTAAAAGTAATCGAAATTTAGCCACGTTTTCGTGTAAAGATAAATTCTGAACAAAAACACCCTTAAAAAACCAGAAAAAATCCAGCATAATATGCTAGAATTTGAATTTTTTACATACGAGATTCTAGCAAATGTGCCGGAGTTCCAACATAATATGTTAGAATTTTATGCGCAAAAGCTCAATAATCCAATATATTATGCTTGAACTTTCCATGTTTCAGCAAAATAATTGCTATTTTTTAATGATTTTGCAAACGCTAGTATTTTTTAGTTACCAGTCCGAAGACTAGTTAGCCAGTGCTATTTTAACCATTTACAAATAGCCAACAACTATGAATCCACTAATCTAATGAACTAAACCAATGTACCAAGTATTCTAAAGGGAAAAAGGCCAAAATATACCCATACTTTCGAAAATTAGTCACCTTAGTACCCCGTTATACTTTATAGCTAAAATTATCCTTACCGTTAACAAAGTATGCAAAATTGTCCTTACCGTTAGTAAAGTAGATAAATTTGGACCTAAATCTAACAGATTTGTGGAAAAGGCCAAAAAGTACCCTACTATTGAAATGTATCCACGTTAATACGTAAAAGAAGATTAATAAGAATGCACATATACTTTCATGCATTGAAAATGGGGTTCAAGAGTGGGTTGAGACCATTCATTGGCTTGGATGAAACCTTTCTGAAAGGGAAATGCAAGAGTCAACTGTTAGTAGTTGTTAGCCAAGACTCCATGAGGCATTTTTATCCTTAGCTTGGGTTGTTGTTGATAAAGAGACCAAAGTGACATGGAGTTGTTTCTTAAGGTTATTATGTGAGGCGGGTTGTAATAGTCTAGTTGGCAATTAATTAGTTAGTTGGCACATTATTAAGAGGGATCCGGTTGCCACGTAGGAGTTCCATTAGATTTGGGTACTATTTCTCCTACTTTAATAACGGCATGTATTATTTTAGCCCAAAAGTAAAACGGGGTATTAACGTGGATAAATTTCAATAGTAGGGGTACTTTTTTTCCTTTTTCCCAATTTAGGTACAAATTTATCTACTTTAGTAACGGTAGGGATAATTTTGCATACTTTGTTAACGGTAGGGACAATTTTAGCTGTAAAGTAAAACGTGGTACTAACGTGACTAATTTTCAATAGCAGAGGTATAATTTTGGCCATTTTCCCTATTCTAAATATAGCTTCCAAACAACCCCTACAACCCGCTCCCAACCATAAAGGCATGGTGACCAGTGGAAAGTCGAATTAAATAAAAAAATTGAATTAATCCAATTTAATACATTTATTAAGTTTGGTTTGTTATTGAACAAGAAAAAATATTCAAATCGACGTATAAATATATTAACTTTTATAAAAAATTAAAAATTTATATAATTTCTTTCTTAAAATATAGTTTAAAAATATTGATATCTTTGCTTGAAACATATACTTAATATGACTGTTATAAATGACTCTTCAATTTTTTTTATTTTCACAAGCTAATATTTATTAACTCGTAATATATCCTTTTTAAACAACAATTCCAAAAATTAAACATGACACATACTAATTATTTAAGTTTCATATTGCGTTTTTCATCTATTTTTAACGTGAGTTCTTATTATTATCTTTACACAATTTCCGTAAATCTAAGACTTAGAGAAAGAGTTTGTTAAATATTTGACGGAGACTAAAACTGTTCACTTTTGATAAACGTAAAGGACCAAACTGATGAAAAGATATTTAAGGGATTTCTTTGATCTACCCCAAACATTAGGGACCATTTTAAACATTTTCTCTCCTGTTCTACTCCATTTTCTGTTCCATCTTTTGTTGCTTTTCAGAGGCAAAACCCTAACAGGAAAAGGTGCCATGAGCTCATCTTTGTTCTGAAAAGCCCTTGAAGAAAATGGTAATGAATCATTTCTTGCTTTGAAAGAGAAAAGATTAAATTTTTTATCTACATGTTTTTCTCATACATATCTACTTAGCTAGAATTGCTAAGTAATCGTCCGATTTGCTTATTTATTTCATGTCATTCATGATTAGGTTATCGTTCGTAAGATGATTTATAGTTTTTCATGTATCTCTGGTTTTTTCTGCTAGTTGCGTTGATAAAGTTTGAAGCTTTGCTTTTTCCCCCATACGAAATTCGAGTTTTATCTGTTAACTTAGATTAATTATTGCTTTAGGTGTTCTATACTGCCTAAGAATCTTCTTTTTTTCATATGATTTCTGCCGACTCCAACTAGCTTATGACTGTGGAGTAGTTATTTTTGTTTACTCCCAAGTTCACTCTTTATTGCTATTGTCTGTTTAAAACATCTTTGCAGTGTAATTTTTGGATCTCCAGTATTGCTCCCAAACACAAGCAAGAGAGATTTGAAATTTCTCTCTGTGTCATTTTTCGGCTAGGTTTGGTTTAGATAATATTTCCTTTCTCTTTGAGATAATTGTGGAATTATTAGGGTGCTCTAACCCAATTGGAATAAAAAACGCTCCGAGAGTGGGTGGATGAAGGGGACAGAGAAAGTCCCTCATTCGTGGGAAGCAGATGAGAGGGCTCTTAGTGTTTGAAGAGAGCTTCATATTTGCTGTTGGCTGTGGGTTTACTCTTTCGTTGTAAATTCTCCGTTTATTCAACTAGCTTGGGATTAAGGAGAAGTTATTGTTGTTTACTCCGAAGTTCACTCCTTTTTTGTTATTGTATGTCTAAAACATCTATGTTGTGTAATTTTTTTAATTCTATTATTGCTCCCAATCTCAAGCAACAGAGATTTGAAGTTTATGGAAGTGTCATATTTCAGTTAAATTTGGCTTAGATCATTTTCCTTTTGTATTTGAGATAACTCTTGAATTGTTAGGCCATTGGAATAGAAAAAGTTCCAATGTGGATGAAGGGGACGGAGAAAGGCCCTCATTTGTCGGAAGTAGATGGGAGGGCTCTTGATATTTAAACAAGGGTGTTGAAGTGGGATATCATCATTTTGTGCCCATTGTGTTCATATTGTATCTTCCTATTTGTTGATGGATGTGTGTTTTCTCTTTGGTGTTGTAAGTTGTAGGTGCTTCACTTGCATCATGTGCAAGATACTTTCTATTTGTTGTTAAACTTGTTTTACTTAGTTTTTGATGTATCCTTTGGAATAATAGTTCACATGCATGTTTCACATTCTAGTGTTTAGTTTCCCATATTCTTTTACTCACTTTCACGTAGTTCTTCATTCTTTTCTGTCTCCCTTCAGTTTCATTTTTTCCACATATTATCCCCAAGTATTTTGCCTTATTATATATATGTCAGATGTATTACATGAATTTTAAGCAGCAATAATAATAACCCAAGGGCTTTACTCGAGTGGTAAACGTGCAATCCGTGATGTGTGGCTTAAGCTCACATCACGAGTTCGCACCTTGCTGCATGCAAATGTATGGTATTTAAGTGGAGAAGGGTAGAGGGGCAGGCCCGTTGTCGCTTGAGCTTTGAACAATGTGCCAACTGGTTCTCACAAATTTCTTGATTACCAAAAAAAATTTAAGCAGTAGTGTAATTGTGTAAACAAGCTGCTTCTTGCGTTTTGTGGTTTAAATACACTGGTTATTTTCCTTCTCGAGAATGCACTGGTTATTTTGTAGCGATTATAATTGAGATCATACTTATCTGTGCATCAGACGACACCATTGATAGTGGGACTGTCTGTTGCTGCTGCTGCATATGCTGGAAGGTGTGGCATCCAAGCTTGGCAAGCATTCAAGGCCAGACCACCCACTGCAAGAATGCGTAAATTTTATGAAGGAGGTTTTCAGCCTACAATGACGAGGAGAGAAGCAGCTCTTATTCTCGGAGTAAGGTATGTTCTGTTATTCTTGTTAAGGCATGGTGGGATTTCCAATGTCTAATGTGCAAAATCATCTTTCGTGAAGGGCCTCGTATTTTTTCAATCACAAAGAACTTGATTTTGCAGTATGTACATTTTAATTTGACATGGCCCCAGGGTTTTCGGTCTAATGGCAAGAGCATAGTTTGTGATTTGTGGCTAAAGCGTGTGTCAAGGGTTCGAACCTTGCTGCAGACAAAAGCCTTTTTAAGTGGAGAAGGGTAGAGGGGAGGACCCATTATCCACTAAGACAAAAGACTACTCTATGACACTGTCAATATCTGTACGTTAATTGTATCAACATTGCTATGACTTAAGCAATGATCAAAAGTTGTAGGATGAAACCTCTATCAAAGTTTGTTTAGTATGCTTTATCTTTGGTTCAATTTCCCTAAGTGAACAAAAGCTAGTTGTCAGCCTACATTTGCGCCTTCATTTTGCTTCCTTGTCTTATTTGCAGTATTTCCCATACTTAATCATAGAATACATTACAAGTCTGAAGATGCTCATTATTTGCATAGATGGGGAGATTGTTTATGGTTGTTTTGATGGTCATGGTACTGCATTGATGTTGATATATCCACAATAATTTTATTGCTGCTATAAGAGATACTAACATTATCATGACTATATGACTATTACGAGTAGTGTCAATGTGTCCCCTGCTAAAGGATGCAGATATATGGTGAAAATAAGTTTTCCATCGTAGATTTTGAACATTCTTTTTAATTTTCTTATTGCACATTCATATTGACCACTCTAATCCATGCTAATAATGGCTATTTAAATTAATAAGAGAAATGTCAATTTATATCCCTTACCATGGAAGCAGTATTGAAAAGATGCAAATACTGATGAAAATTGAGTTCTCTTTAGTGGATTTTGGAGATTTGTTATTTTTTCTGCACAATCATATATACCATTCTGATAAATTACTTACCAAAAATAAATCCTAGTTAGCATTATTTATGTCCCAATTTATGTGATGCAATTTGACTGACTGTTGAAACTTGTAGTCTAAAACAAGAGATAAATATTTGTGTGGCTGAAATCATCTCATTAAGGGTTGAAAATAAAAAAAAAATATCATCTCATTAAGGGTAAAATTGGAAGTTTAAAGTTAAATTATTTCTAAATATAGAAATGTATCATTCTTTTTTGACAAGCTAAAAAAGAAAGTACATCACATAAATTGTGATCGAAGGAATATTAGTCTTATAAAAAAATATTGCTCTCATGATCTCAATTTATATGACATTCTTTCATTTTGGTATTTTGCACAAATGTTGACACTATTTCTCCGATAGTATTATTTTTTTACAACTCACAACTTCAACTGTTTAAATTCATTTAACTTTCAAAATCTAAACTGTTATGTGATGTTTTCTCTATTGACTTCTCAATCATTACTTAACATTTTCCTTAAGTAATAGTTATGCATCTTTGTTAACCATACACTTGCCTTGCCTTCCACAACTCACATCTCCATTGTTAAACGTAATTAGCGAACTAGCAGTACTTGTGCATTCTTGAAATTCGAGATTGGAATAAGCTAGAGATGTTTAATCGCAGTTGATCTATAAGAAAGGCCCCTCTGAATGACACACTTTTTTAAAGCCATCTGATATCCGATACGCATTAGCCCGACTACTCCGGGTTCACGTCACATAGGGCCCTTTAAAAGGGGAGCACACTTCCTACCATTAATTTTCCATTCCCAAGACTCAAATCCGAGACCTCTTATTAAGGGTGGAGGAATGCCATTCATCACATCATATCCATTAGTGGTGAAGGATTAAGTACTCAGTCTTTGAAACATGATTCATAGGTGTATTAAATGGTTAATAGCGTAAGTATGGTGGTTCATCATTTGTCTTCTTGTTCAAGTGTTCTATGAGATTGACTCATTGACATTAGTTTGACATGGTTCCTAAGTAAAAAGCTATGCTTTTGGAACAAGTCAAAAGTGCATGCTGGTATCAGGTTTTGATGCTTTTGCACTGAAGACAACTATAGGGACTCTTTGAGATAAAGGCGACAAGACCCTTCTTTCCTTGTTCTCTTTGCGTAGATCATATAAACAATAACATTTGTCTTCTTTTAGAAAGCTATATTTTTTTTCTAGTATCAGGGTCGTAGGATAGGGGCTTCTAGATTTTTCGTACTCCTTTCCCGGGGTTGGGTGAGGCGTGGTAGGGCTACCCATAGAGGATTCGTGTATTGGTTTGTGTTCCCTTATGGTAGTCATTTCTGGTAGCTACTGTTTTAATATTATTGCATGCCAGTTTATTTATGGTACATATGACTCTTATGTTTAGATAATTATTTATGCGATGTATGCTGGAGTAACTAATGCTATTTATGTTTTTATTTTTGTTTGCCTTTCTCTTCACTGCGCCGAAGGTCGATTGGAAACAGCCTCTCTGCCCGAGAGGGCAGAGGTAAGGCCTGTCTACATATTACCCTCCCCAGACCCCACTTTGTGGGAATATACTGGGTTGTTGTTGTATTGAGAAGGTTATATCAGATGACTTTATCTCTTATTATATCATGATGAGATTCCACTTGTACTTTGTTATGTATGAGGAAATGGTTTTGAGACATGAGATGGGTAATCTTTGCTTTCAAATCAAAATGCAGCTTTTAGTACAATATATGGATAAATAACATATTTAATAAGTTTCTTACTTCCCTCAGGTTTCATCTCCTGACTTTTACTCTAGTATGCTTTGTCGCCTATCTCCCCCCCCCCCCTCCCCGTATTAGGCTTGTGGTTTGGTTGATTGTAATAATATATACTCCCATACTTGTTTTAAGTGGAGAAAAGTATTATCAATTCTTTTTCCACCAAGTATGTTCACATTCAACAGAATTGATTTCATTGGCATCAACTTCAACAGGGAAAGCACGCCACCGGATAAAGTGAGGGAGGCACATCGGAAAGTGATGGTAGCCAACCATCCAGATGCAGGGGGCAGCCACTACCTTGCTTCAAAAATTAATGAAGCAAAAGACATATTGACTGGAAAGACTAAGAACAGTGGTTCTGCGTTTTAATCTCAACTGAGTCTCCTTGTTGCTTTAGAAGTTCCAAATCATAGTGTAACTGGAGAGCGGAGGCCGACCATGCTTTCTGGCACTAGACACTAAAATTTTGAGTGGAAGTGGATTGATTCTTTGGACCAAAAATATGTATATTAGTTGGAGAGGGCAACATTTGTCAGTTGTGCAACTTCACTGTATGTGAAGAAGCTTAATGGAGTATTAAGCTAATATGTACTTTATTAATTGATGACACAGTTCATGGATGAAGTTTGTTTCTTCTTTGTTAGGATGCTGGAAACAAGCATATGTGCTGAATAATCAGATTATTATTATACAACCCTGATAGTATTGAATACTTCCGTTATCTTTACAATTGCTTCGACAGCCAGAATGTCCTGTAACTTAATCCATTCTAGAAGTGATTCCTGCAATTTATGGGTCTATTGGTTTCGTGGTTCTTTGTAAACTTGTTTTTAGTTTTATGACCCTACCTCTTATTTTACACATGGAGATTTACTTTTACACGTAAGAGATCTGAAAAGTCATTTTCTTCATTTTAAAACTGCAAAGGGAGATAATGTAGAAATTGTACCAATATAATTTTTTGAACCAACTCTAGTGGTTGCATGATAAGATAAGGGGGAAGGGTACTAACCTATTCTATAGGTGGTAAAATTTTCAATTTTAAATCAGTCTAAAAATTGAGTAAATTTTGAACATCTTTTTAAAAGAATTTGGACCTGACAAGGACATTCATACAAGATGATTTGCTTAAGGCAAGGATGTAAATGGATAAAAAATAAAATAGAGGATAAGATTGAGCAAATTTTGAATGTTATCGGGCAAAATCGTACCTTTTCCTGTTAGATAATGACTGTTCATTCACTAAACCTGGTTAAACCGGTCATTTGACGGTTACTCTTAAGTCTTAACCAAATTAAGAGCTCTCTGGTGTGGAAATATGTGGACCAAAATCGCACAGCTGTTTTAATTGAAGATTGAACATGTTTAGTTTGAAATTACAACGACTAAAAATAAAATTTGCTAAACAGGGAATAAGAAAAGCAATTTCCCTTTACCCCTCGCACAACTTCCTTAACGGTAATTAGAGCTGTCAATATGGGCAGGATCGGACTAATCAAACCCGGCCCACGCAGGCTTTAGTAATTGACGGTTTGAGCTGTGCTAGCCTTCAATTTTAATGAGTCTTATAATCGTCAGGTAAAAATTGCATGGGGCACCCTATGTGGTCGCACATATTTAACCTATACCATTTCTTTTTAACTTCTAACTTGTAACCACTTTTTAAACAACTTCAGCTTTCTTTCTTCCTCCTTCAATTTTTTTTTTTCTTTTACAACAATGACTTTAACATTGCTCTATTTGATTAATGAAGCTAAAGCAATCCATACAACATAACCGCCAGTTTCTGAACTGAGCCAGACCGATAAACAATTTGATGAGATAAATAACTTAATGCATAAAAATTTATGAAGAGTCTTGTCATTGTTCCACTGTATGATTCTTCTCGTGACCATGGGATGGCACCAACAAAACTGTGAAGTAACTTTGGGTTGGAAACAGATGCCTCATCCTTGAAATACTTTTGTACTCCTAAAAGCAAGTGAAGACTTTTATGCAAAAAGAACCGACATACATATATACATGCTATCGCATAGTTATGGAAGGTACAAAGACAAAAATTCTGAAGTTTCCTAGTTACAATACAAAAATTTCAGCTCTAGAGTTAAAATTTTCAGTTACAACACAAACCTTCAACTCTAGAGCAGAAGTTTCCAGTTACAACACAAAAACTTAACTCTAGAGCTGAAGTTTTCCGGTTACAACACAAAAACTTCAGCTCTAGAGTTGAACTTCAGGGCCGGCTACTAGAATGCTGAAGTTTTGCGTTATTGCTTTTGCTATTTCAGTCCCGTGTGCTGATGTTATGTGAAAAAACGGGTGCGCTTGTAATTATTTTGCAAAACGAGTACAAGTTAAAACGTAATACAAAAAGCGGGTATAGATACAAATCTCCCTAAAGGTCAGTCACCCTAGCCCTATGTGGGCTGCGGGCCCCCACAGGCTGTCCATTGTTTTAAAAAATATAATTTTAAGTGCTAACCTAAAAAAAGATAAATATTTAAAACTTAAAAAAACTCTTATTGAAAAAATTTGACAAAACTTAATAACTTTTTAAATTATTGCAATATATAACAATAAAGACTAAAAAAGTAAAAAAAAAAGAATATTTTATTCACTAAAAGTCAAAACTCAAAATAAACTATTCAAGAGAACGTTCATGACGCTTATGGGAGATCCAACACAGGATCTTCATCAAACACATTTGAATCCGCCTGTGAGAAGGTGGTCTTAACATCTTCACTTTTATCTACATCTGCTATTCGTTTTGCAATATTAATTAGTTAAATATTAAAAATAATTAATTTTTAAAACTAATTAAAGTTTCAAGACTTTGATCTTTTAATGTAACGAGCTTAATAAAATTAAAGCTCGAGATACAGTTCTTATTATTTTTTGTCACATGGTTTTTTATTTTACATATTTAAATACATATTTTTATTAGGCCCACGGGCCGAGCCAGCCTAGCCTCAGTCAAACCTTACATTCCACGAGCTTGCTCAGGTAGGGTTTAAAATCATTATTTTTAAATATGTTCCAAAAATTCTAGTCATACCTACTAAATTACCGACTAAATTAGACCGGCTTAACGGACCAAACCCATATTAACGATTCTAATAGCAATCCATCTTGTTTCGTAGGAACTAGGAAATCATTTACTCTGGCACTCCTATTGTATGTGTTGGCATCATCTGACGATAGTTTCACAAATTCTGACTAGATCTTCATAAATTTTGTTAATGAATTATTTGACCCCAAAAAAATAAAGAACAAAAGTCTGTGGTTTAAGTTTAAACAACCAACTGACAGTGAAAGATAACTTAATTAAACATCATATACAATAGGCACATGCATGTGTATTTTATGTATTTAATTAAAGAAAATAGTTGTTCAAACTAATAAAACCAGAAAAAAAGGTATACAATATGCCTAAAGAAAGATTACCCTCATCTTTACCAACTAAGGTTTACTAAGACAACTTCCAGAATAAATTAGGTACGATGTATACATGCTGATACCGAAATATGTACACAAAGCATCATGCATTTATTCGGAATTTAAGAATGGTCACACACTAAGAAAATATAATATAGACAATTTATCCCGATGCAAATATTAATGACTAATTACACGGCTCAACTTGTAGGTCACACAAATACTGAACAAAATAGTTTATTCGCATATTCGATATTTGAACAAAGTTATATTACTCCCCCGGTTCACAATAAGTGTCCAATTTGCTTTTAGCATGCCCATTAAGAAAATTAAATTCTATACAAAAATACCTATTATAACTAAACTACCCCTAATGTGACGAGTAAGGAAACTTTTTAGAGATATGTACATAGGAGTTATTTTGTAAAAATAAATAGTTTTTTCTTGAATACATAACTGGACACTTATTTTGAACAAAAATAAAAAAATAAATTGAACACTTATTGTGAACCGGAGGGAGTATTGGTTTATCATGATTAAGTAATAAAATGAGGTAAAAGGTATCCATCATAATTAAGTGGTAAATGTTTTACGCAAATACACTACAATTCCTTAGAATCAAAGGGAAAAGCCCTAAAGAATCTTTTGCCAGGCGATATAAAAAAAAAAAAAACATAGAAAATGCCAAAACCAGACAGCTCTATACTTATAATTAATGTTTTGATTTGGACAGTCATTTTGCAAAATGTTAGGTTGTTCGACCTAAAAGTAACATCACTTATCAGGTTGTCCCCTTTAACAATTATTTGGATTTTTATTTTGTATTATTATAAGAATGAAGTTATTCGGGAGAAGGTGGAGGTGGCCCCAGTGGATGAGAAGATGCGAGAAGCGAGACTCAGGTGGTTTGGGCATGTGCGGAGGAGAAGCCCTGATGCACCGGTGAGGAGTTGTGAGCGGCTGGCGGTGGTTGGCGCGAGTCGAGGCAGAGGGAGGCCTAAGAGGTATTGGGGTGAGGTGATTAGGCAGGATATGGCTAGAATGGGGATTTTCGAGGACATGACCCTTGATAGGAAAGTTTGGAGGTCTAGTATTAGGGTTGTAGGGTAGGGCCTTCTAGAATTCTTAGTACTTCTGTTAGGGGCTGAGTGGGGTTTGGTAGCGATCTCTATAGTTAATTAATGTATTGTATTGTGCCTTTTATGGTAGTAACCGATTGGTATTATTGCATGTCGTTCTACTTTTGGTTTTATGTTTAGATAATTATTTATTTGATTTATCCCGGATTTACTAACATTGTTTTGTTTTGTTTTGTTTGTTGATTTTCTCTCTCTTTTTCTGAGCCGAGGGTCGGCCGGAAACAGCCTCTCTACCCTTTCGGGTAGGGGTAAGGCCTGTGTACGTATTACCCTCCCCAGACCCCACTTTGTGGGAACATACTGGGTAGTTATTGTTGTTGTTGTTGTTTTGTATTATTATACTTCATAAATGAATTTAAAAAAAAGGAAAATTCTTTTTTAAAACCTTGATAACTAACTGACAATGAAGCATAATTTATTCAAGAAGATACAAGGTATGTACATGCATATTTTAAACATTTAATTAAAAGAAAAAGTTGTTCAAAACTAACAAAGAAAGTCCTTTTTCAACAAACTCCACTCTAGATAACACAAATTAGGCCAAATACAGACCTTGAAACGAACTCTATAAACAAGTGCAACCCCTTCTTCGCCAATTCTTAATCTTTGTTGGGAGTTATTGTACCTTAAAATCAAAGAGACAACTCAAAAGAATCTTTTACCACGTAGCAAGATACAGCCAGAGTTAGATCTATGCTTGTAGAAGAAGGATTATCGGACCTCATTAATTTCGATAAAAATTCTAAATATATACGTGTATATGTTATAAGAGTCATATATTTTGTTCGGAACCCCTAAAATTAAAAGTTCGATGGGAGCACTGATTGATCAGTATACTCATATGTCTTTGCCATCTTCAAATCTTGACTCCGCCTTCGCAAACATATCTAATCTTCTTGCACACATGACATATGCAAATAAATTAAATTACATGTTTTTGAGTTAACAATTCATTTATCAAAATGGTTGTTAATTAGTTTTGTTGGGTCTTAATTTTTTAAGCTTGTTTTAGCTTAAAAAAGGGTGAATGAGAAATGAAAAGAAAATAAAATATTTGAGTTTTCATCCTTAACAAAGTGACATTGTCTCATATTGAAAGAGGAGAAGACTTTTGATGGATATATATAATTGTTCTTCTATTAGCTCTTAAAGAGTTAGGAAGTAGGCAAGCCTCGCGCCGTCATCGTCATCGCTCGCTCGACTCGACTTCGGATTTGGTTGATTGATTGATTTGATTGATTTTTTAGACCAAATTTATTTGTTAATATTAAGATTAACATGATATTATTTTAATCCAAATTAGTCGTTTTTGTAATGAAAAATTAATTTTCCTCCGCGTGTTGAATTCCCATTTTATTTTTTTACGTAATGGTTGTTTTACGTAAACAATCATGACATACCTTCTAAAGAGTTACACATCTTCATTTTAACCCAACCTATTGGTTATATATAGCACCCTATTTCCTCAGAATTTCTATACGAAAATTTCTGAGTTCTCCTCTTCCTTTCTGCATTTTTTTCTTATAAAACTAATAACGTAAGCGTGATTTACTATTGCCATTTGTGTTCGTTGAAATACTGGGGTTTGAAGTACCGCTACACCAATGTGTAATCTATTCTATTATTGGAGGAAATAATCCACAACCTCGAGTACTAGGAGGGGATTACGTTCCTTAAGAAAATACTATGAGTTCAATAGGCTCGAATTGAATTCTGTTTCTTCTGCATTCTGTTTATATGTTATTTTTCCTTCTCCAGAATTATTTAAAAAACAATACAATACACTAACAAGCTTAATAAACTTAATTTTTTTTTGTATTTCTGTTATACTCACGTTTCTGGAGATTAAAATCTTTGTGCTTTTCTACTTCCGTTTTGGAGACTAAAGTCTTCCTAGTTTTCTACTCCATTTGTTTACTTTACCGCTTATTCTATTTTGGTTTAGTATCTGCTATTCAGAAATTTAAGTTCTAGTAATTTTCTACCCCATTGGAGATTAAAATCTACATAATTTTCTAATCCAGTTTTATTCGGTTTGAAGATATAAAAACTTTGCCATTTATTAAATGTTTGTTTGTGTTATTCTTTCATAGAAATGACGACTCAGAATGGAAACCAGATTGTTCCAATGTTGATTGCTAATGCATCGATGAGCCGAATAACACTGGCATTGACACTGATACCAGCACCAGTAGAAAAACCTAAAAACTATTTCTAGGATTGATTTCAAGTCGTGGCAGCAAAAGATGTTCTTCTACTTGATGACTTTAAGTCTACAAAAGTTCATTAAGAAATATCTTCATGTTTTTCCCAACGAAACTCCATACAATAAACGATTTCTCGTGATTAATGTGTGAAAGCTTCTGATTTTGTGTGCAAGATTTACATTTTTAGCGGATCGGAGGACGATCTGTATAATGTCTATAGTAATGTGGAGACGTCAAAAGTACTATATATTGCGCTCGAAAAGAAATACAAAACTGAGGATGTTGGGTTGAAGAAATTTGCGTTGCTAAATTTTTGGGCTACAAATAGTAGATAGAAAGTATGTTATTCTCCAAGTCCAGGAATCGCAAGTAAATATTCACGATCTCCTTGCTGAAGGTATAAGTCGAATTAATACTTATGTTGAAAGTATCAATTATATTATTATTACTAACATAATTTTCATTGAAGGTCTTGTCATAAATGAAGCATTCCAAGTTGCAGTGATGATTGAGAAGTTTCTTCCTTTGTGGAAGGACTTCAAAAATTTCTTGAAACACAAACGCAAGTAGATGTCGCTTGAAGATCTCATTGTTCGGCTGAGAATCGAAGAGGACAACATAGCTGCTGAAAATAAAGATCGTGGAAACTCAACAATAATTGGAGCAAACATTATTGAGGATTCTCCTTAAAATAATAGAAAGAGGAAGAAGGCTTCTGGACCGAAAAACAACCAAAGTAAAAAGCAGTTCAAAGGAAATGCTAATTGTGGGAAAGCTGGACACAAATTTGGAGATTGACGTGCTCCCTAGCTTACAAGAAGAAAGGTCAAGCAAACATGGTTGAAAAGCACGAGAATATTGATAACTAGTGTGTTGTGCTTTCTGAACGCAACCTGGTGGGAACTCCTAAAGAATGGTGGATTGATTATGGAGCCACTAGCCTTGTTTATGCTTTTAGAGAAGCGTTTGCTACTTATGGTCTTTTAGACCTGAAGAGACATTTTCTATGGGAAATTCCGCAAGGTTGTGATAAGATACAAAAATAACAACTACCCAGTATAGTCCCACAGGGTGGGGTCTGGGGAGGGTAATATATACGCAGGCCTTACCCTTGCCCGATAGAGCAGGGAAGTTGTTTCCAATCGACCCTCGGCGTAAAAACAAGAAGAGAAAAACAAAACAAAAATAAAGAGGACAAGCATTAGTGATGTTAGCATAAATCACATAAATATATGAGTAAACAAAGACCATAAATAACCTGGCATATAGAAGGACAAGATACACGGGAACAAAACATAGGGCATTAGTAAAACCATACAATAAGAAAATAGCATGCCATACAATATATCAAGCCTATATGGGTGGACTCCCCACACCCCGGCCCTACCCCGTGGAAGGAGAGCGTGTAATACTAGAAGCTCCTATCCTACAATCCTGATACTAGATCTCCAGGCGTTCCTATCAAGGGCCATGTCCTCGGAAATCTGCATGATAGCCATATTCTGCCTAATCACCTCTCCCCAATACCTCTTGGGCCTCCCTCTACCGCGACACGCGCCAACCACCGTCAACCGCTCGCAAATCCTCACCGGGGCATCGGGGCTTCTCTTCCGTAGATGCCCGAATCACCTGAATCTCGCCTCTCGCAGCTTCTCATCCACTGGGGCCACCCCCACCTTCTTCCGAATAACTTCATTCCTAACCCTATCTAACCTGGTGAGCCCGCATATCCACCTGAGCATCCTCATCTCTGCGACCTTCATTCTCTGAACATGGGAGTTCTTCACCGGCCAGCACTCCCGCCCCGTACAGCATGGCTGGTCTTACCACAGCTCTATAAAACCTCCCCTTGAGTTTCTGTGGCACTTTCTTGTCACACAGGACTCCCGAAGCAAGCCTCCATTTCGACCACCCGGCCCCTATACGGTGAGTGACATCCCCGTCAATCTCTTCGTCCCCCTGAATTACCGACCCAAGATATCTGAAACTGTCCTTCTTGACGATGACCTGGGAACCGAGCTTCACTTCCCTTCCAGCTTCATCTTCGCTCCGCTCGGCGCTAAACTTGCACTCCAGGTATTCAGTCTTAGACCTACTTAGTTTGAAACCCTTTGACTCGAGGGTCCGTCTCCAAACTTCCAACCTTTCGTTAACCCCGACTCTCGTCTCGTCTATCAAGACAATGTCTTCAGCGAATAGCATACACCAAGGCACATCCCCTTGGATATGACGGGTTAGAGCATCCATCACCAAAGCAAATAAGAGAGGGGTGAGCGCGGATCCTTGGTGAAGCCCCATAACCACCGGGAAGTGGTCTGAGTCGCCACCCACCGTCCTAACCCTCGTCTTAGCTGCTTCGTACATGTCCTTGATCACTCTGATATCTTGGTTGATATGTTATCATATTCGCTTAACTCCCTAGATTCTACAATTAATGCGAGTGCAAGTTTTTCTAAATGAGGATATCGTGTTTCAGCATCTAATAATGACTTACTAAAATAATAAATCGGAGATTGTTTACCTTGGTCCTCTCGAACCAACACATCACTTACCGCTATTTCTGAAACAACAAGGTAAATAAGTAGGTTTTCCCCATCTTTTGGTTTTGCAAGCAATGGTGGATTTGATAGGTATGTTTTCAAAATTTTAAGCGCATGTTGGCGTTCTTCAGTCCATTCAAATTTATCTTTTTTTTAGGGCTGAAAAGAACCTGAAGCATTTTTCTAATGACTTGGAAATAAATCTTCCCAAAGCAGATATTCTTCCCGTCAGTCGTAGTACTTCTTTTTTATTCGTCACTACATTCGAAATTTTTTTAATAGCTTTAATCTGTGTGGGATTTACTTCAATACCACGGTTAGAAACAAGAAATCCCAAGAACTTACCTGACGAAACCCCAAGCACACATTTTTTCGGGTTCAATTTCATATTAAATTTACGAAGAATCTGAAAGGCATCGGTCAAGTGTTGAATATGATCCCCTTCTTGTTGTGACTTAACCAACATATCATCTATATAAACTTCCATAATTTTCCCTAGATATTCCTGAAACATTTTGGTCACCAATATTTGATACGTGGCCCCAGCATTCTTGAGATCGAAAGGCATCACTTTGTAACAATATGTCTCCCTATCTGTTATAAATGAAGTCTTTTATTCATCTATTGGATCTATTTTTATCTGATCATACCCCTAATAGGTATCTAAAAAACTTAATAATTCATATCCTACAGTAGCATCAATTAATTGATCTATAATTCTATATGCGGTAATGAAAAAGAATCTTTAGGTCAAGCTTTATTCAGATCAGTATAATCTACACAAACTCGCCATTTACCATTCTTTTTAGGCACTACAATAGTACTAGCCAACCAATTTGGATACGTTACCTTGCGGATAAACCTAATTTTTAAAAGTTTTGCACCTCATCTTGAATCACCTAGTTTTGAATGAACCTTGCTTCCTTCTATTTTGTTTGATATGTGGGTACGATGGATCTTCAATTAACTAGTGAGTCATTACATCCGGGGGTATACCTGCCATATCTGAATGAGACAAAGCAAAGCAGTCTATGTTAGCTTTTAAAAATTCAATTAACTTACATTTCATTTCATGGCTGAGGTTGGTCCCGATGTAGACTTTTCTATTAGGCCAGGGTGCAAATAATACTACAGCTTCTAACTCTTAGATCGTTGTTTTGATGTTTTCATTTTCTTCTGGTTCTTGGATGGTATCAAGCCTCGAGTCTACATCTGTTCGCCCACGCTTAGTTGAGGTTTGCATCGCAACATCCTCAACTCAGTTTTGTGATTGCTATTTATCTTCGCTTTTTGTGCTTGCATCTGTTATGGAATTAATGCTTCGGGACGCTTGCTGGTCACTATGTATTTGCCGTATTGTCCATTGTGAAAGGAATTTGATAACTTGACGCAAAGTAGATGGTACAACATCCATCTCACGTATCCATGGTCTATCAAGAATCATATTGTAAGCCATATCCATTTCTACTACTTGAAATTTGGTGTCTTTGACCACTCCTTCTGCAAAGGTGGTGAGCATTGTCTTGCCTTTTGTCACAATGCTCTAGTTGTCAAAATCGGACAAGGTTTGAACTTTGGGTATCAACTTATCATCAGCTTGCATCTCTTTTACCACTCTTAAATGAATGATATTAAAGGAACTACCAGGATCAATCAAAACTTATTTCACATTAGTGTCATGTACATGAAAAGATATTACAGTGCATCATTATGTGGGGTCTGTACGCCATTTGCATCTGCATCATCAAATGTAATACTATCTTCTTCTAAAACCTATCGAACTCGCTTCCCGTATGTAACTATTATTTTTACACCTTCTTTGTTGTTGTGTATGTTACGTCGTTTATTTCTTCTCTTCCACTTATGAAATTAACCGTCCTTTTCGGTTTTTTAGGGGATCTTACCTATTTTCCATATATGCATGCTTTCCCTTTTTACTAAATAACTCGGTTAAATATCCTTGTTTTAATAAATGTTCTACTTCACCTTGCAGCAATCTACAGTCCATCATTTTGTGATCGTGATCATTGTGAAATTCACACCAAAAATCAGGATTTCGTCTGTTCGGGTTTGATCTCATTTCCCTTGGCAAGCGTACCTTGTCTCTCATGCTCCTTTAAGTAGCTACCAACTCGGATGTGCTAACATTAAAACTATAACCGCTATACTTTGCCTTCGAGTTTTTGTGATCCTCTCGCATCTCTCGAGTGTTTCATTCTTTTCCGAACCTTGATGACGAACCTGACTCTCCATCTCTTGATCTATGATCGTACCTTGGGTTTTCTAGTTTTAAATGCAGGTCTCTTCCTGCTGGTCCCATGTATGGCTCGTACCTATTTTTCTCGGACCTTTTTTTCAGTTTCAGCTCGCCTTGAATTTACCCTTTTATCCCTCTGAGATTGAATAATGGTATGCTCTTCTATCCATAGCTTCGTGCTATATCTGTTATAAACATTATTCCAAGTTGTTGCTGGAAATTCACGTAGACTTTCCTTACGTCTCTTTGTGGGCTCTTAACTTTTTTTATTTAGATTGCTGGCAAATGCCATGGCTGCTGGAATCTATCCATGAATTCCTGATCAGCTCTGTATCCCCTTGGTTTATTTTTAAAATATCCTCCATTATTTTCTCAACTTTTTGAACTCTCGAGTGTGCTTTAATGAATGAATCTGCAAGTTCAACAAAAGAATCTATAGAATTTTTGGATAAAAGAGAATACCATGTTAATGCGAATTTCTTGACCAACACTGATTCAATTTCCTGTTTGGTCAAGTCATTGCCTTTTACACCGACTGTGAATGCAGTTACGTGATCTTTTGGATCGGTTATTCCATCATATTTCGGAATGTCGGGCATCTTGAATTTCTTTGAAATTGGTAAAGGAGCTGCACTTGGCTTCCAAGGTTATTGTGAGTACTTGTCCATATCTATTCCCTTGATTACATTCGGCACTCCAGGTATTTGCTTTATGTGGTCGCTCTGCTCCTTGAGCTATTTTTGTAAAGTTAGTACTAAATTTTGTAAATCAAAATTAATTGGGTTACCTCATCCTCCATCACGGGATTCGCTAGGAGTTCATCCACTGCCTGAATTAACGAGTCCTGAGCAAGAATTTTCTAAGGTGTTGTTATTTAGAGTTGATGATGGCGGCACGGCTAGCAGTTGGTTAGTGATGGCCTCAAGGGCATTACTAACCTGTTGAGCGATTAACGTTTTCATAGCCTCATTAATAGCTCATCATTTTCAAATTGATCATTCACATTTGATCGAGACTCATCAAGAGTTCCTTCTCGAGATTGTCGAGGAGATTTTCGTGGAGAAGGGACCGAAGTTTCAGTGCCTTGCAAATTCTTCTGTTGTTGGTGTTCTTCTTGATTGTTATCATTGACATTTGACATAATTGTTTTTGACAAAAAATCGATTAAGAAAGTTATAGATTATCGGTTTTCCAGTAATAGAACCAATTTGTTTAACCAGAAAATAAGAAATTCGGGTCAAAGCGTATTTTTTAGAAGAGCTCGGGTTATTGTTAATGAAATTTAGAGTAAATAAGAAGAATTGAGATGATTGATAGCTGAGTAAAAAAAAAAGCAAAGTAAATTAGTGTATTCCAATAATATTGTGTCTTTACAAGTGTCATATCTCTCCTTTTATAGCTATCTTTCAATAATACGTTTTCTCTCTCTCATAATAGAACTATTATGAGCAATTAATGACATTTAATATAACGTTATAATTGGTAATCGTAACTGATTTGTGAAGATTCCATGACGTTTTCCAACATTGATGCTCATTAATTATAGATAATACGTATTTGTACTTTTTGCTATCTTGGTTCATTCCTCTGATATCTTTTCATATTACTAAGAGGCTCAAGTAACTGTTCCTCCCTGTTTTTCTAAATCTATGCCCGTGCCTATCAAAGTTCTTGCCTCTTCAGCTATCATTTGCCAGTCACTCTTTTATTGATCCATGTATCTTATTATATCATCACATAATTAATTCAGTATGTTAACTTGATTTTTCTAATACAATAATATATTGGAAGTTCATACACTTGTGCATCGATCTCCAGTATATCATGTTGGACTG
Source organism: Nicotiana noctiflora (assembly GCA_032618575.1). Lineage (NCBI taxonomy): Eukaryota > Viridiplantae > Streptophyta > Magnoliopsida > Solanales > Solanaceae > Nicotiana > Nicotiana noctiflora. The sequence goes on along the minus strand of JASVEL010000177.1, from coordinate 53,811 downwards.
GAGCAGTAAAATAAACAATTTTTCAATGACTTTGTGAATGCTGACTAATTTTGATCGAGTAGTTTGAAAACTGGCTAGCATGTGCTATTTTATCGTTGATCTCGTCTGGACTAGTCTATGCTGACTTACAACCAATAATTTCTTATACTAATGATCAATATCCACCCTTATTGGTACATGATGTTTCTGAAAATAGATTAGTTTTCTTTTTCAGTTTTCTCTTTAACCGACCAAATGTCTTTTTTATCGTTATATATAATATACTTAAGTTGCTTCACTTCACAACTTCGTCCCTTTTGAGATATATGTATTTATTCATAAAAGATATAAAATATATTTAGTAATTTTAATATTTTGTTGTAAAGATAACTTACAAGTTAAAACTACCAAAAGAACCTACATTCAAATAATTAATGAATGCAAGTTCCGATAATACCTTTACCTTTCCCCATATATACTCTAGTCATGCTGGAAAGCATTTCACCTATATTTACTCCATTATCAAGGTAAAACCCCCAAATAAAATCAGAAAAAGAATAATAATACAAATTCATTATAATCTCATAGGTGGAGTATGGAAAGAATAATGTGTACGCAAATATTACTTCTACCTTGAAAAGTTAGAGAGATTACTCGAATAGACTCTCAGCTCAAGAAAAAATAAAAAAGAAGCAAAAGCGACAAGTAATAATAACAACATAACAAGAAAATCAAAACGAAAGAAATAAGTAGTAATAGAAATCTAAAAAAAAAATATAAGACTAACACTAATACTGCTAGTATGAAAAAGAAAAATCTTTTCGACATCTACGACCTTTTAGCGAGTGTTATATTCTCGGTAAGCTGAAGCAACATTATCATATTTGAACTAATCACCTCTTCCTAATTTTTAAAAAATACTCCCTCTATTTGTTTTTACTTGGCATATATACTAAAAATAGATTTTATTTTTACTTATCACTTTATGTATATCAAGAGAAGATAAAAAAAATTCCTTGTTATACCATATTATTATTATTCATTTTAAATTATTTTTTTAAATTCAATAAAATATGCATAAATTAATATAGGTATAATGATAAATTATGTATTTTATTTATTATTTTTTAAGAGAAATAAAAAGTCAAAATAAAAATGAATAGAAAAGAACAAAAATAGAAAATAGATAGAAGTAGAGTAGTCACTATCATTGGACTAGAAAACAAGCTAAAGCCATCCAATTCAATGCTTTGTTCGGTATCATTCACTAACCTTGGGTCCCACAGCATCCAGTAGAGCGTGGTTAAAGCGCGTGTTTCACGAGCGTGGTCATTAATTTATACTCACTTGTTTCAATCTTTTTCCTATTACTCCGATCTTTTCACTTTCTTCATTTCCCTGACAAAAACAGAAATACATAATACAAGTGAAGAAAAGAGATAAAAACAGAAAGTGTTAAACTCACTGTATTTTTCTTCTTCTTCTTCTTTCTTGGAGTTTTTCTTATTTGGAAAAGATAGCAGCTGTTGGTTTTCACTTAACTAAGATCTTTCTGGTCAGTTCAAATGGTTATGTTTGTCCCTACGTTTTCATGTATTTGTTGTACTACACTACTAGTGGTTGTTGAAAACATTCATTTCTCAAGTTGTTTGGTTTCTTTTTCTTTTTTGGTTCAATGTGTGTTGGTTTCTTTAGTATTAAGCTTCAGTCCTTGAGTATATTTTTAGTTGGTTTTTAAGTGTAAGTTAGCATTTGAGATTATGCTGAGTTCAATAAAGTCACGGTTGAAACAGTGGAAGCAAGTCACTAACGCTTTTATTTGGTTAGACTGTCTATATTCTATTATCGGATCATGCATTAAACGCGGTATGACTTGGGCATCAACTGCTTTCTTTTTCTTTTTTCTTCTGTTGTTTTCTGTTTTCTATTTTTTTAATATAGTAAAATGAGACTTGTTAGATCTATGTAACTTCAGTAGTAACTGCTTTTGATAAAATTTATCACCTGAAGTTTCTTTATTTTTTGTTTTTCTTTTAACTTTAGCATAAAGTTAAAGTACAAGTACACAAAGTAATTAACTTCAAGTGGAGGTTTAGACAAGCTTAAAATAAGGTCTTATTTTGCCTAAATATTAGCAGAGCTTAAACTTGTTACGTTATGTAGTGGTCTATTTTTATGAGATCTCCATATTTTTTTCAACATAGCTGCGATTTTGCTTTTCTTGAGCCGAGTATCCTCTCACAAAATAGAGGTATAGTCTGCGTACACACTATTATCTGCTAGCACACGAATGAATTAGATTGGATTTGTTGTTGTTGTTTGTTATTATTATGAGATATATGTAGATATTAAAAACTTTAAAAAAAATCAAAATAAATTTCCCATTATGTGTTAATTAATGTTACATAAAGTCATTAGTGATTACTATGTTAAGTGGTAACTTTTCAAAATTTTCAAAATGTGGTTCTAATGTTATGTTCTTAGGCATACATGATGTTGTCCAAAAGTGTTATTGTTATACAGTATAAGCACAAGAGTAGAAATGAAGTAAAAGGAAAAAAGAATTGAATATAGATATGGCTTACATAATGACATTTGTTTTCTTATGTTGAATTGTTTTTTTTTTCTTCCATTTTTTCTCTTTTTAGTATTTTGTCTTTTTGCTCTTGTATTGTAGGTTTGGTTGGTGGTAGTGGAGGTAGTTTGTATCTAGAGTTCCTTTGAAGGGATGGTGTGTTTACTTAATTTAGATTCTAATTTGGATGTAGATTGAAATTTGCAAATCAAATTTGCATATATGAATATTTAATAAAAATTTCTTTCTAAACCAAAGAATCTTCTGAAATATTTCAGGTGTTGCTGAAAGGAAATTAATATGCAGACACCAAAATCAAGGTATTTCTAGTTTAATCAGATTTGTCAGTAGTCTATGGTATCCCAGTCTGCATTTATTGATCTTCTTATTTACATGTAATTCAAAATCCTTCATCATGTTTCATTATTTTCTCCCTTTCCTCAATCAGTTTTGAAGCATTGGTTGTTGATTATATTTGGTATAGGAAGATCGATTTATCGATTAAAAGAGTGAATAAAATAAATTACATATTTACAATACCTCATGCTTAGCAGCCCGGTGCACAAAACATCACGCGTTCATGCATGATCCGGGAAAGGGCCGCATCCCAAGGGAGTGTAATACCTCATGCTTGAAAATAATGTAAAGTTTGTTACAAATACGCGTGCGGCAGTTTCTGCGTATAGGCTTGATGAAGTTACCAAGTGCCTGGAAGTAATGTAAAGTTCTATAACTCAAATCAAACAAGGTATCGGAGCAATGTTTATAACTGTAGTATGCGCGCCATTCATGCAAAATAGTTCGATACTTATTCCATAAAGAAGGGGAAGAATGAAAGAGTTTGATTCAACGTCTCTCGTATTACCTGTTATCAACAACAACAACCCAGTATATTCCCACAAAGTGGGGACGTATTACATGTTATGTGAATGAATATATTTGACCATTTAACATGTAAACTTCTGTAACATATTAGTACCAGGAATAGAATTATATCACAAGACTGATTCTGTTCCAAATTCAAACCAGATGCAACATGTCTCCAGGAAATAGTAGTGTGATATATGTGCCAATTCTGCAATGTTATCATCTTGTGTAGAGGTTTTGAAAGCAATAATCTGATGGTGATTCACATATTTCAAGTACTTGATTTTCTTCTGAACTTAGTTGTTTGGCTGAAGGAATATTTCTGTGGAGGTGCCACGAAGGAAATCGCCTGCAACGCCAAAAACAGCTCGAAAGGTCAAAACTCCAGGGTCAGATGCTGATTCATTGTCAGCTCCAAATCCAGTTATCAGGACACCTAAAGAGAGGGCTGTCAAAGTTGTTGGCCGTCGTTCTCCACCAAGTCCAGTGGTAGAGGTAAAGAAGAAACAAATTTAGGTTTATAAAAATTTCTTCAACTAGAACAAGTTTATCAAATATTTGCAATTAAGTTCAAACTTTTCTCTTAAGCTTTCCTCTCTACCTTCAAGGTCGGGGTAAGGCCAGCGGAGACGGAGATACTACCTGTGGGATTACACTGGGTTTGTTGTTATTGTAGTTATCACGTTCTTTATGCTTTAACTCATATACAAAATAACCATTTAAATAAGCTCTCTTCTCTCAGCAAGCACACAACCATTCACTTCTGATGCCTGAACTGACTGTATCAATACTGAAACTGTTTTGGCTAGTTAATTTTCTGTCTCTTTTGTTGTGGAAATATACGGCGCAGTGACTAAATTAAATGCTCTTTTTGTTCTTAATACTACTGTTTCTGTTGCTCTCTTCCCACTTAGAGGTCCTCAAATGTTACTAATTTGCTCATTTTTTATACTTTGTATAAACAGAAGAAGCCTCCAGCTAAAGTTACTGACTTGGAAACCGAGCTTACTCAACTCCAAGATGAGTTGAAGGAGGTAAAGGATCAGCTTGCTTCATCCGAGTCCTTAAAAAGGAGGGCTCAAATAGAGGCAGAGGAGGCTAAGAATCAGCTTGCAGCAATGTCAGAGAAGCTCGAGGAGTCCGAGAAACAACTAGTTGAGCTCTCAGATTCTGAGGATGCTCGAATCCTGGAACTACGTAAGATCTCACAAGATCGAGATCGAGCATGGCAATCTGAACTCGAGGCTGTCCAGAAGCAGCACGAATATGACTCAGCTGCTCTTGCTTCCGCAATGAATGAAATCCAGAAGCTTAAAAGTAAATTGGACAGAGTGGCTGATTCTGAAGCCAATCAAGCTCGCCACGCTGAATCAGCTTATGCTGAGATTCAAAGCTTAAGGGTAGAACTTATGGAAACCCTTACATTGGTCGAAAAATTGAGAAACCAGCTAAACGATAGCAAAGAATCTGAGGCTTGTGCGCTTGAAGAAATGAGTAAAGCTCAGATGCAGCTCGAAATGGCAAAGATGACCGAGGAAACTCTACGTTTGGAAGGCCTAAACGCAATGGAGGCTTGCAAATCCTTGTCGTTGGAGTTAGAACAGTCTAAGAATCAAGTAGCTACATTGGAGGAACTTGTCAGTGAGCTCCAAACCGCTCAAGGTACCGTAGATGGAGTTAATGAGGAAGCCGAGGAACTCAAAACTGAGGTCAGTAATCTAAAACTTGAGGTAAGTCAACTGAGAACTGCATTGGAGGTTTCAGAGAGAAGATATCAGGAAGAATATATCCAAAGCACTTTGCAGATTAGAAGTGCTTATGAGCTAATTGAACAATCAAAGTCTGAATCAGCTCAGAGAGAGGCTGAATGGGAGGAGAAGTTAAAGTTTGCAAAAGCGGAGTTGGAAGAGTTAAAGGAGAAATTTATGAACAAAGAAGCTAAGCTACAAAACATTTCGGACGAAAATAAGCAGCTAAATGTGCAAGTTGAGAAAATACAGTCTGCTGATAGAGAATCTGAATTAGTAGCTGTACTGAAGGAATCAGAGTCAACTTTGGGAGATTTGCGGGCGAGTTTATTGGACAAAGAGACAGAGTTGCAGAATATTAAGGAGGAAAATGAGATGCTGAAGTCAGAAATCAAGAAGAGGGAAACCGAGGGTAGAAAAATGAATGATGAAACACTTGCTGTGGCAGAAGCCGCGAAAGGTGTAGAAAGAGAGGCTCTGATGAAGTTAGGACATTTGACAGATGAAGCAGATGAAAGTAGCCGAAAGGCAGCACGTGTAACCGAGCAGTTGGATGCAGCACAGAATGCTAACTCCGAGATGGAAGCCGAGTTGAGGAGGTTAAAAGTGCAAGCTGATCAGTGGAGGAAAGCTGCTGAGGCAGCTGCAGCTATGCTTTCAACCGGCAACAACGGCAAATATGTAGAGAGAACAGGTTCTTTAGATTACCATACTATTAGTGGGAAGCTAGATTCTCCATTATCTGAAGATACAGATGATGAATCACCAAAGAAGAAGAATGGCAACATGTTGAAAAAGATTGGTGTTTTATTGAAAAAAGGCCAGAAGTAGAAGCATATCTGCAGGTTGCTATTAAATAATCACTGTTTGATTTCTCTATTACTCATAGTGTAGTTTATGTTTCCAGTTTTTGTTAATAAATGTACTATATACTTTATGTACTCTCTCTTATAGGATTTTTGTATAGCTATTTGGAAATTAAGAACACTCTATGATCTCACCTGCCAATACTTGTATGTTTCCTAAGAAGGTAGTAAGTACTGTAATTTTTCTGGTTACAATTTTTTGTTTATATGGTAGTTGGTGTACTCTGATATTTTCAACAAATTGTGCAAATGTAATGAAGCAAAGCTAGATAATTAAGCGTAGAATTTGATCTATTCATCGCGTCAAAACGTGCAATAAGCTCCCGCTTTGCGCGGGTTCGGAAAAAGGCCGGACCACAAGGGTCTATTGTACCCAGTATTACCCTACATTTCTGCAAACCCTTGACCTCGTGGTCACGTGACAACAACTTTTCCAGTTATGCCAAAACTCCCGAATCAATAAGGATTTAATTTTCAGAATGAAACTCGATCTACCATTGAGATTTATTGGTCTCTTATTTTATTATAGATGATGTCATGTGTAAAACCTAGATTGCAGTACTCGATCACAACTCTTTTATAATTTTGTTACAACAGATGTGCTGAATAAAAGACACAAAATCAATTTGTTTACCCTAAAATCTGAGTAACAATTAAACTTATATTGTGATTATAAAGATATGTGATTTAATCTAATACGAATTGATAAACATGGAGTTAAATATATAAATTGAAGAAGTAAAGCAAATCAAATCGGTGTGAGCACGTGATTTTTGCCTTACTCGAGAAGTACTCCAAGAAAATTCAAAATAAAAATAGTTTCGTGTTGGGCATGATTTGTGTGATTTTGTGTTAATTTTATCTTTTGTGTGCACGTTTATTTATTTAAATTAAAAATACAAAAATATATGCTAGGCTTTGCATTTTCAGTGTTTGATATCGAAGTCATGTGATTTACATTTTTGGGTGATATGTAACTGTGTGCGTTAAGTTGTAGTAAGAACAGCGGTGTTATAGGTTGGTATATATACATATGTGTGTATATATATATATATGTATATATACATATATATATATATATATATACACATATGCATATAATACCTCATGAAGATCCGAGCTGGGCCAAATTTAGTCTAAAAGCCAGGCCCAAATGAATTGCTTCTGATCCGGCCCAAATATCCGTCCAGCTTCAGCCTATGTAACGCTTGATCTGGACCGTTGGATTTTATTATCCAACGGCCCAGATTAATCCGTTAATTCCAAAATTCATTCAGCCTAGGACTTAACCAAACGGCATCGTTGGGTTTAAGTGAGAGGATCTTGATCGTTGATCAAGTTTGATCCAACGATCAGGATTTAACTACTCAAAACATATATAAACTCCTTTCCATACCCCGCCCCCCAAGCCAGACCCCCCCTCTCCCTTCATCTCCCTCAGAAGCTCTCAAAGCCCGGTGTAACGCCGCCCTCCTCCGCCGCACTCCGCCTGCCGGAAATCGCCTCACGGCGGTTCCGGTAGGCCAATCACCACCAAACCAATGCCAAAACCTTCCCCTCACCTCCCCCATCACGGATCCGGCCTCCACTAACCTCGAATCTTGCCGGAGCTCCTCGAATCTTCATTTGAAGATTCGAGTCAAACTCGAACCTATGCCAAATCACCCCAAACTCACACCACAGTCTCCTCACACCTCCCCCACACTCCCATTGACATTGGTTCGCTTCGAATCTAACCAAAAATGCAAAAGCCCCAAATCCGAGCCCAAGAACCCTAATTTTGAAGAAACTCAATTCAAGCCGGGTTAGCCGCAATTGAAGTCCAAGGGACTTTAGTCCAGGTGTTCTCAATCGAGAACATCTTGATTAAAGCCCGTTTGGCTTCAATAATTCCACATTTTGGTTCAAAGCTTGGGTCGGCAGTTTTCTTTTGAGGTATTCATCCTTCTTTGGTCGTTTTAATTCGATTGTGTGAATATGTGTGTTTGTTTTATTCATTGTTTCAATTCTCATCTAGCATGCTTCTAATTTTTCATAACAGTCGACCTGTCATCCTCCTTTGAGGCCTTTTATTTGGCCAATTCCCGCTGTTTTCAGTAGTTAAAACGAATCATAGGTTCAATGTGATTAAAGTCGTCAAGCAATTAATTCATATTTTTGATTAGTTCCTTGATCCCTGAATCTGCATGATGCAATTCATTGGTGTAGGTTTAGTCACTGTTTGATTCAGATTAAAGGGGGGTAATTGGTTGTAGTTAATAAGTTAATTGTTTAAATCACACACCCATACAAGGGCTAGTGGAACTGAGCACAGCAGGGCATCCCACTGAGGCTCACTGCCACCAGCATTGTTTAATGCTGAGTCCATACTTTGGACAGTAGGTAGTGGGGAATGCAGGGAATTTGATGGGTCTGGCAGAGTTGGGAGTGGGCAGGGTGATGGTAACCTTAGGGGCAGGTGTTCTGGAGGGACTTTTAGCTATAAATATAGCATCAAACTGCACCTATAAGGGGGATACATTGAGAGATTTTGAGAGCATCTGGGAGAGCAAAAAAACAGTATCTGGGAGAGCAAAAAACAGTACCTGGAGAAGCAAAAACAGTTAAACCTGGAGAGAAAAAAATAGATATAAAGATACAGAGAAACTGTTTCATTAGTTCCGGGGTCACTGTTTTGTGAGTTTTGATGCAGTGGCTGAGCTATTAGGCTTTCGTGTGTTGTGGTTGTGTATTGCTGTTGGTGGCAGTTGTTCATTTGGTGGTTGTTGGTCGTTTGTGTTGCTGCTTTTGGTCTTTTGATTGCTGCCTGGCTGTGTGCTGTTACTACTTGGTTCAAAATATTGATGTTAGTCCTTAGTGTTGTTGCTGTGGTGTTCAATTGAGGCTGTTGGTCAGCAGTGTTGTTGCCTTGGTCGTTTGGTTGCTGCTTGGCTTGGTTATTGCTGTTGCTTCATTATTTGGTTGCTGGCTGGTCTATAGTTGCTGCGTGGGTTGACTATTGTTGCTGGTTTTGAGTGTATGCTGCTGTGTTGATGTTCATTTGCTACTGTTGGATGTTTTTGTTGCTGTTTGGTCAGTAGTGTTGTCACTCTTGGTCGTTTTGTATTGCTGGCTGGTTGTTTGATACTGTTGGGTTGATTTGGTGCTGTTGGTTCATTATTTTGCTGGCTGTTGGTCTATTTGGTTGCTGGTCTATTGGTTATTGGTTTACTGTTGCTGTTACTGTTCCTGCTACTGTTACTGCATTGCCATTGCTCACTCTTCCTTGTTCTTCCGCATTCCAGGTACACACCTCTGTTATTGTAGTTCTTTGGTTCGAAAGAATGAAGTTTGAAGCTTATGCATAAAGTCTATTGAAACATGTAGTCGCCTAAAGTTCTTATGTTTAAGTACATTCCGTTACTCTCCAATCAAGCTTGTACTGTTAGTTTTGGTTATGGAAAAGTGTAGCTAGGCCAAAAATACATTGTCGTTAGATAAGCATGTAAACCTGAATTAGTCTTCGTATCTCTATTCAATCTTCCCTACTCGTGTGTGTAATCTCCAAACCTGTTAAATGATAGACCTTATGTTACAAGCAAGATTAGATAGGGAGTTGTTACTCAACGGAATGACATAATTAGATTAAAAAGAGTCGGGGTGCATTTCATGTGACCCGACCCCAATTTCGGGCAAGAGTAAATAAAGCATGACATGAACCACAGGCGCATTTCATGCGATGTGGTTCGTAGCAAGTTTTAAGTAATTTGGAGTCAACTCTTAAGTAAGATACAGTGAGATGTAGTTCGCTTTAGATTTGAATCAAAGGTACGCCTCGCCCAATAGTTACACTAATCACATAACCGTCATAAATGTATATATAAATACTTAGGTTTCGAGATGCGTCGTTTTCTTAACGAATATCACGCCTTTCTCAACAGTGTAAATAAGTAGTCGATCCGGGCACATATTTTAGTTTTTACCTTTTTTAATACGGGTGTGCATTTCATGTGACCCAAATCCAAACCCCGAAATGTTGAATAAGAATATGTTGAGGATCCGGGTGCATTTCATGTGACGTGATTCGAAAGCATATTTTTAAGCAACTTTTTTCTTTCGTAAATCACAACCAATAATAAAAGTGGTAAAAGGGGTATTAACTTGCACTAAGTACATAATTGTAAAAAGCAGATAGATAAGCCAAACACGACAGTTGAGCGACCGTGCTAGAACCACGGAATTCGGGAATGCCTAATACCTTCTCCCGGGTTAATAGAATTCCTTACCCGGATTTCTGGTTCGCGGACCGTTAAATAGAGTCATTCTTTTCCTCGATTCGGGATTTAACCGGTGACTTGGGACACCATAAAATCTCCCAAGTGGCGACTCTGAAGTAATTAAAATAAATCCCATCTCGATTGTCCTTTAATTGGAAAAACTCTTTGCATCCTTGCGGGTGCGTAAAAAAGAGGTGTGACAGCTCTGGTGACTCTGCTGGGGATTGTTATTATTTGAGAATTCGAGCTCGGAATAACTGTTGTATTTGGCATATTTTATTATCTGATTTTTTTTACATGTTGGCATCAATGTGCAAAATGTTGTTTTTACCGCTTTGATATTGTGTGAACTGTACATATAAATTGTGCCGGAACCAATCTCCTCTCTGAGTCTTCTAAATCATGAAGAAGGGTGCACTTCGTGTGACTTCTTTTCCGTATAGTGTCTAATTCCCATTTTAGAACGAGGTTTGGATAAGTTGCAAAACCGGTGAAGCTTCTGTATTCCCGGATTGCTGCCTCCTCCTCGGCTCGAGCTGTCCGCTCGGGTAAGCCAAGTCTAGAACAGGTAAACCCAGGTTTTAAACCTAGAATAACAAAGCTTCATGCCGGATCCCTAGTAGGAAACGTTTATTTGCATCATGTCGCATTTGCCTTAGGGGACTCAACACAGGGGTTGGGTCCGTCTAGGACAGGTGACCTGAAATGAACAGACTATCCTGCTGCATCCTGTTTGTCTTGCGCATTTATCTATTATAGACCTGCATGCTGACCGGCTCTAGAGATAAAAAAAAAAAAAAAAAAAAAAAAAAAAAAAAAAAAAAAAAAAAAATGTGTGTGTTTTGCTCTTAAGATAGAAATAGCTTATTTGTTTTCCTTTAGTAAAGTGAATAAATAAATAATGCCGTTTGTTTCGTCAAAACCGAACTACGGGGGTTTGATTCTCATCGGATGTGAGATACGTAGGCAACCTCCATCGGGTCCAACTTCACCTTTTGAAAAATTAATTTTTGTACTAAATAAGTCGGTGGCGCTGTTTTTAAAAATAGCCGAATGTTCCCGAAAGGGACGCCGGAAGGCTAATTTCGTATAAACGGCCACCTTTGGGTCAATTTTGATTTCGATCAATTTACCCCACAACCTTAAAAGCCTTCGTCCCCGAGACGTTGAAAGGCCGTGATTGAAAACGGATTTTTTATTTTTATTTTTTAGCAAAACAAAGTCGTTTTTCTTATTTAAATCACCTTAATAAATGTGCAGGATGAGCACGAATCAGAATAAATCATTTTCAATCTTTAGTGAGGTCCCTCAGCAGCTCCGTATATGGTGGAACAATTTGGAAGACAGTAGCAAAAAGGTCGTAGGGAGAATTTTGGGAGGTTTGGTTGACCTGTTGAATATTGAGCCAAGGGAAGACATCATCAAGGCACTGGTATCTTTCTGGGATCCGACCCGCAATGTGTTCCGTTTTGTTGACTTTGAATTGACGCCCACATTAGAGGAAATTGCGGGCTATGCAGGACTTAATGGGAAATTAAGAGGGCAATACCTACTCTCACCAAGACCGGTATCTCCACATGGGTTTCTGGATCTGCTGAGCATTAGTCGGAAGGTGAAAAATGATGATCTGCTGAAAGGGTGTTGCGATCTCCAATTCTTATATCAACGGTACGGCACTCCTCGGGGTTTTGAAGAGTCAAACCTTGGACCGACTCACGCAGGGAATAGAACCAAGTGGGAGGCCAGACGAATTCTAGCATTCATAACGACATTCTTGGGGATTGTGATTTGTCCGCGCGAAGATAAGAAAATAGAGATAAGTCTGGTAGGAATAGCCGATGTTGCAATCAAAAAGGCTACCAACACGGTGGTCCCTTTGGTTTTGTCCGAAATCTATCGAGCCTTGACCGTATGCCGAGAAGGGGGCAATTTCTTCCAAGGTTGCAATCTGTTACTCCAATTATGGATGCAAGAACACCTCCATCACCGAACACAATACATGAACCATGGGTTGACCGGAAAAAACTGTATCAGGGGTTTCGAAGAACGGATGACGGGTGCTGTATTCCCTGAAGGCGTCGAGGCATGGCTTGCACGACTGAGCTCAATAGAAGCCGATCAGATTGAATGGGCATTCGGGTGGTTACCCGATACCGAAGTAATATATATGGCAGCCGAGGAGTGTTATATCCTTCTGATGGGAATCCGCAGTGTCCAACCATATGTCCCTCACCGTGTATTACGTCAACTAGGAAGGTTTCAGGTTATTCCTACCGATCAAGACCTAAGGAAGTACGCCATTGAGTTGAGTCCGGGAGTTGTCTTCCCCGAAGAGAAGGTTAGAAGGCTGTGGCACGAGTGTCGGTTCCTTGAGCCTAAAACCATGGTCCGGGAATTAGCCAAGGGAGAGGTGGATCCAAAGTACAACGTGTGGTTCGGGAAAAGATTTCAGATTCGTCGAAAATGTTCTAAAAGAGCCCATGTCCAACAGTTCACGGAAGATTCACGGGAACAATGGGATTGGTTAGCAAAGGAGGAGGGATACAGGACGAAGATTGGCAGGATAGAACAGCAGGTCCGGGACCTCCAATTCGAGAAGAACATGCAAGCCGCCACCGACGAAGGAGATAAAAAGAAGTTGGTACAAGAAAATGACTTCTTGAGAGCTCAAATCCAGCAAATGAAAAGAGATGCCGACAGACAGTCGAGGAGTCGGGCCGACGAAAAATTGATAAGGGGTTTGAGAAGCCAAGTCACCGACATCCAAAGAGAATTGGACGAGTCAAAAGCCCAAATAACGAGGATCCGTGCCAGCTGGAAAAAGGAGGCACATCAACATGCACTTCACCTAAAGCGGGTGGAAGAAGATTACACCGATATCATCACTAACCTGAGGGAAGCAAATGTTGTCCTTAGGGAGCGGGTTTTCAAGCAAGCCCAAGATGCCGGAGCAGACCTCGACCGCTGCCACAATTTGATGGCCCGACTGCAAGGACAAGTGGATAGGCTCCTAGATCAAGTCACCAACAATGCTCGAAGATTGGGGGCGAAAAACCAGCAAATAGAGCGGCTACTCGGAGAAAGGGACATGATCAAGGATAGAATTGGAGAAATCGGGCACTATGTCACCATGAAGTGCTTAGCTTGTGAACGAACGCCCCGCGCCGACCTTTTCGTTTCAATTATGGGTTATGTTCATCGGATCATGGAAGAGTTGAGGGAACTGCACAAGGACCTCACACCGAGGCCTGCGGCAAGGCCGAATGATGCCTCGCAGGCCCCCAGGAATTTTAGGGCATTAGATTTTTGATTGAAAATGTATTTTGAAATGTTGAGTCAAGCTAGTTGGCATTTTTATCTTTACTTTCCCAAGTCAAGCATTTTTCTTTTGTTTTGCTGATTTTGTAAGACGTGTTTTGTAACTACACGGTTTTATTTGATATAAAAGTTACTGAATTTTGCCACAATCTTGTTGCCAGAACTACGCTCGGTCTGATTCACGCGGGGTCGTGATACGTAGGCAATCCACATAAGATTCGACCACCACTAAAAAGAAAGAAAAAGAATCCAAAGGTTAAATAACAATAAGGCTTGCAAAGATAGTCGAAAAAGAAAAGAAAAAAAAAAGAAAAGAAAAAGAAAAAAGGCCGGAATGACGCATGTTAAGAGTACATGTAGAAATGGTTATTTGGTTAGGTGCATTGCATCCAACGTGCTATAACATATCCGTCAAACTCGGTGAACTAACAAGTTTGTTGCGTATTCCAGAAAGTTTAGCAGTTGGTTTGACAGAATATCCTGGCCAGCCATCACTACCGTACTAGATCCAAAGGACCAGTTACAGTAAGCATGTCGAGTTCTGGCAAGAGTCTCGAGGAAGAAAAATCCGAGCTACAAATCATGAAAGAAGAGGTAGACCGGTTAAAACAACAGATAACAGAGATGCACCTGGCCTGGGCCAGGGAACAGTCTTCACCGAACCGCCCTACTCTCGCCTCAGCTCCGGAACATCCGCCCGTCGATCCTTCAACAAGCGCCCCGAGCTATCCATACTTTCCGGGGGAAAATCCATATGCCACCCACATTCCACCAGCCAAACCAAATCCTCCTCCAGTCACCCCCGTTTTTGTAGCACCTCCACCTGCTCCTCTGCAAAGGCCGGCCAGCGAGCCATATGTTCAGATCCATGACAACTCTTACTATCCTCCGGAGCCTACTTTCAGGGCTCCTGAACCACAATCACATACACCTCACTGGGATAATCCGGCAGAACCGGAAAAACACTTCCAAAATTCGGAACACGAGGAAGTTGCCAGAAAAGTTAAAAGCCTGGAGCAGTCCTTCAGGAACATGCACGGTTTAGGCAACCAGGTCAGCGTCGCCTATAAGGATCTGTGTCCATTTCCGGACGTCCAGTTGCCAGCAGGATTTAAAATGCCCAAATTCGACCTATACGAGGGGCATGGTGACCCAGTGGCCCACCTGCGGGGGTTTTGCAGTAAAATGAGAGGGGCCGGAGGACGCGGACGAGCTCTCGATAGCCTACTTCGGCCAGAGTCTGGGAGGATCGGCGTTGGAGTGGTACACTAGACAGGATCCCAGTAGATGGTTTACGTGGGATGATCTGGCTCAAGCTTTTATCGGCCAGTTCCAATACAATCTCGAGATAATCCCCGACCGCCTATCATTGCTAAAATTAGAGAAGAAGCCTGCTGAAAGCTTCAGGGAATTTGGTTTCCGATGGAGGGAACAGGCGGCCAGGGTAGAGATCCGCCGATGAGAGAAAGCGAGATGGTGGACTACTTCTTGCAGACATTAGAGCCCACCTACTTCGGACATCTGGTAACGTCCGTAGGCAAATCATTCACCGAGGTGATAAAAATGGGGGGTATGATCGAGGAGGGTTTGAAGGCCAACAAGATCATGAGTTACTCAGCACTGAAAGCCACCACTCAGGCTATCCAAAGTGGTACTGGAGGAGTACCGGGGAAAAAGAGGAGAGAGGAAGTTGCGGCCGTCGAGTCCGGGGCATGGTTCAGAAATAGAGGCCCCGCACCCCAATATAGCCCACCCCAACCTCACCACCAAAATTACTCCCACAACCCATATAGCCACCCGCAACATTACTATCCCGCACCCGATCCCCATTTTACTGTCCACCATGCACAGTCCTATCCTGCACCTCCCGTTCATGCACCGTGGCGTGCACCAAACCCCCAGAACAATCATCCACCCCCAAGAGCTTACAGAAGCCCCCCGGGCGCGAGTTTCCGTCTGAACCAAGCATTCAGGGGCGACAGGGCGCCGAGGCCAAAGACTTTCACTCCCTTAGGAGAGTCCTACACCAGTCTGTTCCACCGGTTGAAGCAAGTAGGGTTGCTAAATCCGGTTGAAGCTAAGCTACCAAACCCCCTCCCGAAGAACCTGGACCATTCAGTAAATTGTGCCTACTGCTCGGGATGTCCGGGGCACGATACAGAAAAGTGTTGGAGGCTAAAGACGGCCATCCAGGAGCTCATTGACACCCGCAGGATCGAGGTCCAGACTCCAACAGAGCCCAACATCAACCAAAACCCGCTTCCAACTCATCATGAGACCAATATGATCGAGTTGGTACGGGCGGAGGAAGGAAAGGAGAAAGCCTCTCAGACCGTAATGATGATCAAATCTAGCGGGGCAGGAACGAGAAAAGGGCCAAGCTGTGATGAGTCGCCCAGTTGCAAGAAAGACATACCAGGAGAGTCGAAAGCAGGAAAGGAAAGTGTGAACGAAGTACCGGCGAAGCCGGCCAAGATAGTTGTACCAGGGGCAGCAATCAAGCCCATCCTGACAGTAGCAGGCGTTCGAATGGATCCTTTCATCATCCAGCCGGCAACACAGTTGCCAGTAACTGATAGCCGGGCTATCCCATGGAATTACGCTCGGATTACAACGACCTACAGAGGAAAGGAGGTGAAAGAGGAAGTCTGTGAAGCCCAAGGGTTGACCCGATCGGGGAGATGTTTTGCCCCTGCGGAATTGAGGAAGACCACTCCGGCAGTATTGAAAAAGCCGGTCACCGATGAAGAGGCGGAAGAATTCTTGAAAAAGATGAAGCTGCATGACTACTCTGTCTTAGAGCAGTTAAAGAAGACTCCGGCACAAATATCATTGCTGTCCTTGCTGATACATTCTGAAGAACATCGGCAAGCATTGATGAAAGTCCTGAATGAGGCACATGTACCGGATAAAATCTCAGTGAGCCATTTGCAGAAGATCACCAATAGGATCTTCGAAGCAAATCGGATCACCTTCACCGATGACGAGTTGCCCGAGGAAGGCACTGAGCATAACAGGGCTTTATATCTTACGGTGAAGTGTGAAGAGGCGGTGGTTACCAAAGTCTTGGTCGATAATGGGTCCAGTGCTAACATTTGTCCTCTCTCTACACTGGGCAAATTAAAAGTAGACATCGGCAGGGTACGCAAGAACAGGGTATGTGTTCGAGGGTTTGACGGAGGAGGCAAAGCATCGGTTGGTGACATAGTGCTAGTCTTGACAATCGGGCCAGTGGAGTTCACCATGGAATTCCAGGTGCTGGACATGGTGGTGTCATATAACCTCCTAATAGGGCGACCATGGATTCATGCCGCAAGAGCAGTTCCATCCAGCTTACACCAGCTCGTCAAGTTTGAATGGGACCAGCAGGAGATCGTCGTCCATGGAGAGAACGATCCACAATCAGGCACCATCATTCCCTTTGTTGAAACAGAAGAAGATGTTGGGCCGTGGGTATATCAGGTCTGCGATGTGGTGTCCGCCCACCGAGTTCCGGAAGGGGAATGTATTCCCGGCGACAGAACAATTACGGCGGATGTCATGGTGGCTCATGAAATGTTGCGACATGGTTTCGTACCCGGTAAAGGGCTAGGTGCATCTCTGCAAGGAATTATACAACCGGTATCAGTGGTCGAAAACTTGGGAACCTTCGGCTTGGGATTCCAGCCAACCTCGGAGGACATCCGGCGAGCAAAGAGGAGCAAGCAGAAAACATGGGTGCTCCCAAAGCCTGTTCCACGCCTCTCCCAATCTTTTGTCAGGTCCGGAGTAAGAGGACATCCAGCGCCAAAGATTCCCGGTCCTACGGTCAGGCCAGACGAAGAGTTCTTCAGGAAGTTCGAAAACCTATTCACAGATGTATGTATGCTCGAGGACGGTGAAGGATCTAGTCACGCCGAGATACAATTCGTGGGACCAAAGGCAAAACTGAATAATTGGAAGGCTACTCCTCTCCCGGTCCGGAAGGAGTCTTGGTAGTTTGTCTTGGATTGTTTTTCTTTCGAAATGTTGGGGGTTTGTCCCCGGAGTAAAATCCTATTGTTTTGTTCATTTCTGGTTTAAGTCTGCAGTTTGTTTTCCCTTTGTACAATTCCCATCAATGAAATTTGGTTCCTTCGTGTCTAATTTTGTTTATCTTTTCTTCTTTTTACTTTTCTGAACAGCCTTCTTGCAACCGATCTTAATGATATGGCGTGCTTAAAGATTAATCAACCCAGTCTAGAAAGTCAATCGGGTTTGGAAATAATAACACATGAAATAAGAAGTGA
Organism: Nicotiana noctiflora; assembly: GCA_032618575.1. NCBI lineage: Eukaryota > Viridiplantae > Streptophyta > Magnoliopsida > Solanales > Solanaceae > Nicotiana > Nicotiana noctiflora. The sequence continues at coordinate 35,934 of JASVEL010000177.1, read as the reverse complement.
CGAGAGTGAGTCAGAGTACGGCGATGATGAAGCCGTAGAAGAAATCGGTGAAGAATTAAGTCACTTCGAGGAAAAACCCAAACCGAATTTAAATGATACCGAGGCCGTTAATCTAGGGAATGCGGATGACGTCAAAGAAACCCGGATAAGTGTCCATATTGAACCCAATCTGAGAGAAGAATTGATCAAAACACTCATGGAGTTTAAAGATATTTTCGCATGGTCGTACGAAGACATGCCAGGACTCAGCACTGATCTAGTGGTTCATAGATTACCCACTGATCCGGCATATCCTCCCGTCAAGCAAAAGCTGCGGAAATTCAAGACGGAGATGAGTGTGAAGATTAAGGAGGAGGTAACCAAGCAATTGCAGGCGAAAGTCATTCGTGTCACTCGATACCCTGAATGGTTGGCTAACGTAGTACCGGTGCCAAAGAAAGACGGAAAGATCAGGGTATGCGTGGACTATCGCAATCTCAACAAGGCAAGTCCTAAGGATAATTTCCCACTTCCCAATATCCATATCCTGATTGATAATTGCGCCGGACGCGAAATTGGATCCTTTGTGGACTGTTATGCGGGATATCATCAGATTTTGATGGATGAAGAGGACGCAGAAAAGACGGCTTTTATCACACCGTGGGGGACTTATTGCTACCGAGTGATGCCGTTTGGTTTGAAGAATGCAGGAGCAACATATATGAGGGCGATGACTACGGTATTCCATGACATGATACACAAGGAAATTGAAGTGTACGTGGATGATGTGATCGTAAAATCCAGACGTCAAGAAGACCATGTTGCCGACCTCATGAAGTTCTTTCAAAGACTTCGAAGGTACGACATCAAGCTCAATCCGGCCAAATGCGCATTCGGAGTTCCATCAGGAAAATTGCTAGGATTCATCGTCAGCCGACGGGGCATTGAGTTGGACCCCTCCAAAATCAAGTCCATTCAGGAGTTACCCCCGCCAAAGAATAAAACAGAGGTAATGAGTCTGTTGGGAAGGTTGAATTACATTAGTAGGTTTATTGCCCAACTTACGGCAACCCGTGAACCCATATTCCGTCTATTGAAAAAAGACGCGGCGATAGAATGGACGGCAGAATGTCAGGAAGCGTTTGACCGGATCAAAGGGTATCTGTCAAATCCACCCGTACTAGTTCCGCCTGAGCCAGGTAGACCCCTGATTCTTTATCTGACGGTCTTGGAGAATTCGTTTGGCTGCGTACTGGGGCAGCATGATCTTACCGGCAGGAAGGAACGGGCCATTTACTACCTCAGTAAGAAGTTCACAGTCCACGAGGTCAAGTACACTCATCTGGAAAAGACATGTTGCGCCCTAACTTGGGTAGCCCAAAAGCTGAAACACTACTTGTCTTCTTACACCACTTACCTCATTTCGCGTCTGGATCCGTTGAAGTATATTTTCCAAAAACCTATGCCTACAGGGAGGTTAGCAAAATGGCAAATATTACTTACGGAGTTCGACATCATATACGTGACAAGGACGCCTATGAAAGCTCAAGCCCTGGCCGATCACTTAGCCGAAAATCCCGTTGATGACGAATACGAACCTTTGAGGACGTATTTTCCGAATGAAGAAGTATTGCAGATTGAGGGGTCGGAACTAACCAAGGATCCAGTGATGGAAGCTCTTCTTCGACTGGAGCGGCGAACGCAAAAGCAGTCGGAGTAGGGGCCGTGCTTATATCCGAAACAGACATCATTATCCCGTTATCGCTCAACTGCGTTTTCACCGTACCAATAATATGGCCGAGTACGAGGCATGTATCTTGGGGTCGCGATTAGCGGTGGACATGGATGTACGGGACGTCTTGGTCTTGGGGGACTCGGACCTTCCGGTACATCAGATTCAGGGAGAATGGGAAACCAGAGATTTAAAGCTTATCCCATATCGTCAGTGTTTGCATGATTTGACCAAACGCTTTCGATCGGTAGGATTCAGGCACATCCCAAGGATGCATAACGAGGTTGCCGACGCGTTGGCTACCTTAGCGTCGATGCTACATCACCCGGACAAGGTTCGTGTCGATCCGTTGCATATCCAGATCCGGAATCAACATGCTTATTGTAATGTGATAGAGGAAGAGGTGGATGGTGAGCCGTGGTTTCACGATGTCAAGGAATACCTCAGGTTAGGAGTATACCCAGAGCAAGCAACTGGAGATCAAAAGCGAGCTATTCGGCGGTTGGCGAACGGATTTTTCCTTAGTGGAGGGGTGCTGTATAAAAGAACTCCAGATTTGGGATTGTTGAGATGTATAGATGCAGGTCAAGCCACAACGGTGATGACAGATATACACTCGGGAGTTTGCGGACCACACATGAGCGGATACGTATTGGCAAAGAAGATTCTTAGAGCAGGATACTATTGGCTCACTATGGAGCGGGATTGTATAAGTTTCGTGCGAAGATGCCATCAGTGTCAGATACACGGAGATTTGATTCATTCTCCACCGACTGAATTGCATACAATGTCCGCACCATGGCCGTTTGTCGCATGGGGTATGGATGTTATTGGACCTATTGAGCCCGCGGCTTCCAATGGTCACAGGTTCATTCTGGTAACGATTGATTATTTTACCAAGTGGGTAGAGGCCAAAACATTCAAATCAGTGACCAAGAAGGCGGTAGTGGACTTCGTACACTCCCACATCATCTGCAGGTTTGGAATTCCCAAGATGATCATTACAGATAACGGTGCAAATCTTAACAGTGGATTGATGAAAGAGGTATGTCAACAGTTCAAGATTACGCACCGAAATTCCACACCGTATCGCCTAAAAGCAAATGGTGCGGTCGAGGCAGCAAACAAGAACATAAAGAAGATATTGAGGAAGATGGTAGAAGGGTCTAGGCAGTGGCATGAAAAGTTACCATTTGCGCTGTTGGGTTATCGCACTACCGTCCGGACTTCGGTAGGTGCAACTCCTTACTTGTTGGTATACGGACTGAAGCAGTAATACCCGCAAAAGTTGAGATTCCGTCCCTCCGAATTGTCGCTGAAGCTGAGATTGATGACGACGAGTGGGTCAAAACCCGATTAGAGCAATTGAGCTTGATTGATGAAAAGAGATTGACAGCAGTATGTCACGGCCAATTGTATCAAAGGAGAATGGCAAGAGCATATAACAAGAAGGTACGTCCCAGGAGATTTGAGGTGGGACAGCATGTGCTGAAGAGGGTTCTACCCCATCAGGCCGAAGCGAAAGGCAAGTTCGCTCCAAATTGGCAAGGACCTTTTGTGGTAACTAGAGTATTATCCAACGGCGCTCTATGTCTGACTGATGTCGAGGGAAGATGCACCGATATGGCTATCAATTCTGATGCAGTTAAGAGATATTATGTGTAATTCTTTAACGCATTTGTCAACGTTTGGTTTCGTTTGTGTGTATTTGGCATTTTTCGGAGAATGAAATGACAGAGGCAATTTTTCTACTACCCAAACACTTTAACCTTTGTTTCCCCATTTGAGCTTTAATTATTCTTTCATATACCCTCTTTCGGAATCATCAAGGAAGATGCGTAACAGAATAGAAAAGAAACAAAGAAGTAATACAAGAAAAAGTGAACTACGTTCGACCTGATTCCTCAAGAAGGATACGTAGGCGCCACACGACTCGGTCATAATAAAACAAAAATCAAAAAATCCCCCATGCAACAAAATTGGGGCAGAAGTCATTGTTTCGCTTGAAAGATAGTGTGGATTCCGAAAGTTGTAGTAAGCTAACCGTTGAGGTTAAACCCCTTTCTTCAGCCTCACGCGCAGAAACCATATCAAGAACCAGAAAGACCTCTCGATCAGCATTTGAGAAGTGCCAAGTCATGTGAATGAAAGCCAAGAGTGACATCCCGACCCTCGATTGAATCCAGGATGCACAAGCCGAAAGGGGATAACGCTCTAGAGGGAATCTCAGGGGTGATACCCCACCGCAGGGAAAGAAAGCATAAACGAGAGAGTCTTAACGGTGAAAACCCTCGCGGGCACCTTAAGGCGAAGGAAGTTGAGAGAAGTAAAATGAGAGAGTCTTACGGTGAAAACCTTTACGGGCACCTTAAGGCGACGGGAGATAGAGAGAAATGAGAGAACCTCATTAGTGAAAACCCTTTGAAGGGCACTGTGAGGTGACAAGACGAGAAGGTTACAAGATGTCTGCATGAGACAAGGTTGGGGCATCCGTTCACCTCTAGCAGGACGCGGTATCAGAAAGTGATTGACATGAATAGATTGGGTAGTTTAATCTTAAAGGCGCGGCATAACATTGGATCAGGCACACATTCAGATAAGTTTTCCTATTTTTGAGTTCAGAAAAGTTTTTCTCTTCTTTTGTCATTTGCGGTCAGTATTCTTTTCTTTTCTTTCATTTTCGAAAATTGATTTTTTCAAAGCTTACTACCAAGTCTCCCGAAGCAGTATATTGAAAGTGAATAGGCATGGAACGAGGCAATGAGACAGAAGTCGTTACGATAGTGAGATTGGGATGACAGGCTGAGCGGAAGGTTCGCAAGAATTATGGAGTATGATGGACACATGTGGCATGTCCGAAAGATGATTTCACGCAACAGATCACCGGCTAAAAAGAGTCGGACCAAACCAAAGAGTGGAATAAAAGGAAAGATGAGAGGTCGTTCGTGGAAAAAGCATCTTCCCAAGCAAGCGTCAACGTCGTCCTCAAAGTTCGAGAGAGGCCAAGCAGCTGAAAGAGAATGGCCTCAACAAGAGTGGCACGACCACTCGCGGCATTTTGAAACTAACAATTTTTCTTTGATTTAAAGCAGGAAAAAAGGGTCCGATGGCAGAAAAGCATACCGTCCAGAAGATTATCACACTGGGGCAGAACATTTTCTCCTGTTGCGAAAATTTTCTGGAAAGCAAGACTCAGAGGATAAGTGTAGAAAGCAACACAAGACGGGGTGATATTTGAGCCGGGTATCATCCCCAACAGTTATTGGAAAAAGAAAAATGGCTTCGAGATTCCCCCAGCAGTATTACATCCTATAATTTGATCAAGGAAACAAAAGCGCGAGTCCCAGAAGAGGTAGGGGAAGAAGGAAGAGAATGAGGGGTGAAGGAAACAAAGAATACTTCCTCAGCAGCATCACCCTCCAGCAGGCGAGTAAACAGTTCCAAAAATATCCCCCAGCAGCCAGAAGAAAAGTAACACGACCTAAGGGAAAGCAATTCCAAGACAGGATAATTCGGAAGAGAAGGCGGTCCGAGAGGTAATGCAGGAACAAGGATATGGTACAAAAGGCAAAGCAAGGTCATCGAGATAGGAGGAAATCAGTGAAGTAGTAGTCGAAGTCAGGAAGCCCGCCTGGAGAATGGAGGGGCGGTTTAATGTTGAAGTTAGTTGAAGTCGGAAGCCCGCCCGGAGAACGGAGTGGCGATTTAATTCGAAGTAGTAGTTGAAGTCGTGGAGCCCGCCCGAAGAACGGAGTGGCGATTTAATTCCGAAGTAGTAGTTGAAGTCAGGGAGCCCGCCCGGAGAATGGAGTGGCGATTCAATTTTGAAGTTAGTGGAAGTCAGGGAGCCCGAAGAACGGAGTGGCGATTTAATTTTGAAGTTGTAATTGAAGTCGTGAGCCCGCCCGGAGAATGGAGTGGCGATTTAATTCTCGAAGTAGTAGTTGAAGTCGGAAGCCCGCCCGGGAGAATGGAGTGGCGATTTAATTCCGAAGTAGTAGTTGAAGTCGTGAAGCCCGCCCGGAGAACGGAGTGGCGGTTTAATGTTGAAGTTAGTCGAAGTCGGGAGCCCGCCCGGAGAATGGAGTGGCGACTTAATCTTGAAGTAGTAGTTGAAGTCGGAAGCCCGCCCGGAGAACGGAGTGGCGATTTAATTCCGAAGTAGTAGTTGAAGTCAGGGAGCCCGCCCTGGAGAATGGAGTGGCGATTTAATTCCGAAGTAGTAGTTGAAGTCGGGAGCCCGCCCGAAGAATGGAGTGGCGATTTAATTTTGAAGTAGTAGTTGAAGTCGGGGAGCCCGCCTGGAGAACGGAGTGGCGATTTAATTTCGAAGTTGTAATCGAAGTCAGGGAAGCCCGCCCGGAGAACGGAGTGGCGATTTAATTTTGAAGTAGTAGAAGTCAGGAAGCCCGCCCGGAGAATGGAGTGGCGATTTAATTCCGAAGTAGTAGTTGAAGTCAGGGGAGCCCGCCCGAAGAACGGAGTGGCGATTTAATTTTGAAGTAGTAGTTGAAGTCGGGAAGCCCGCCCGGAGAATGGAGTGGCGATTTAATTTTGAAGTTAGTTGAAGTCGGGAAGCCCGCCCGGAGAATGGAGTGGCGATTTAATTTTGAAGTTAGTTGAAGTCGGGAAGCCCGCCTGGAGAACGGAGTGGCGATTTAGTTTTGAAGTTGTAATTGAAGTCAGGGAGCCCGCCCGGAGAATGGAGTGGCGACTTAATTTTGAAGTAGTAATCGAAGTCAGGGAGCCCGCCTGGAGAATGGAGTGGCGATCTGTTTAATTTGGCAGAGGAAAGCGGTAGAATGTAACAGAAATCTCCGGCATGAATCCAAGTTCATAAGAAGAGAAGAAGCATCAGAAGGAACGCCCGGTCCGACGGGATGGCAAGGAGCGCGACAAGATCAAGTTAAAAAGGGATAGATAAGAACTTGTAGTACTGTAACTTAGTCTAGCTTTTTGTTTTTCGTTGCCTAATGCGGTGTAACAAGGAAATCAGCTGAGCAGTGGTAACAGCAGTAACAGCGGCAACAGCAGTAACAGCGAGATCGCAGCAGGCTGGTAGTCCCAGCTACCAGAACTTCCCGAACTACATTGACCTGATTCCCTTTTAGCCAGGGATATGTAGGAGGCCTTTGAAGCAAGGTTCGGTCGAAACTTTTCCAAAATGCTTCATACGGAGTGTTCGGATAGGCAAAAATCGCTTATATCCGCTCATTTATCTTTGCACGAAAACTCTGCGTGTTTACGCGCAAAGAGGGGCAACTGTGAGCACGTGATTTTTGCCTTACTCGAGAAGTACTCCAAGAAAATTCAAAATAAAAATAGTTTCGTGTTGGGCATGATTTGTGTGATTTTGTGTTAATTTTATCTTTTGTGTGCACGTTTATTTATTTAAATTAAAAATACAAAAATATATGCTAGGCTTTGCATTTTCAGTGTTTGATATCGAAGTCATGTGATTTACATTTTTTGGGTGATATGTAATCGTGTGCGTTAATTGTAGTAAAAACAGCGGTGTTATAGGTTGGTATATATACATATGTGTGTATATATATATATATGTATGTATATATACATATATATATATATATATATATATATATATATACACATATGCATATAATACCTCATGAAGATCCGAGTTGGGCCAAATTTTAGTCTAAAAGCCAGGCCCAAATGAATTGCCTCTGATCTGGCCCAAATATCCGTCCAGCTTCAGCCTATGTAACGCTTGATCTGGACCGTTGGATTTTATTATCCAACGGCCCAGATTAATCCGTTAATTCCAAAATTCATTCAGCCTAGGACTTAACCAAACGGCACCGTTGGGTTTAAGTGAGAGGATCCTGATCGTTGATCAAGTTTGATCCAACGATCAGGATTTAACTACTCAAAACATATATAAACTCCTTTCCATACCCCGCCCCCCCAAGCCAGACCCCCCTCTCCCTTCATCTCCCTCAGAAGCTCTCAAAGCCCGGTGTAACGCCGCCCTCCTCCGCCGTACTCCGCCTGCCGGAAATCGCCTCACGGCGGTTCCGGTAGGCCAATCACCACCAAACCAATGCCAAAACCTTCCCCTCACCTCCCCCATCACGAACCCAGCCTCCACTAACCTCGAATCATGCCGGAGCTCCTCGAATCTTCATTTGAAGATTCGAGTCAAACTCGAACCTATGCCAAATCACCCCAAACTCACACCACAGTCTCCTCACACCTCCCCCACACTCCCATTGACATTGGTTCGCTTCGAATCTAACCAAAAATGCAAAAGCCCCAAATCCGAGCCCAAGAACCCTAATTTTGAAGAAACTCAATTCAAGCCGGATTAGCCACAATTGAAGTCCAAGGGACTTTAGTCTAGGTGTTCTCAATCGAGAACATCTTGATTAAAGCCCGTTTGGCTTCAATAATTCCACATTTTGGTTCAAAGCTTGGGTCGGCAGTTTTCTTTTGAGGTATTCATCCTTCTTTGGTCGTTTTAATTCGATTGTGTGAATATGTGTGTTTGTTTTATTCATTGTTTCAATTCTCATCTAGCATGCTTCTAATTTTTCATAACAATCGACCTGTCATCCTCCTTTGAGGCCTTTTATTTGGCCAATTCCCGCTGTTTTCAGTAGTTAAAACGAATCATAGGTTCAATGTGATTAAAGTCGTCAAGCAATTAATTCATATTTTTGATTAGTTCCTTGATCCCTGAATCTGCCTGGTGCAATTCATTGGTGTAGGTTTAGTCACTGTTTGATTCAGATTAAAGGGGGGTAATTGGTTGTAGTTAATAAGTTAATTGTTTAAATCACACACCCATACAAGGGCTAGTGGAACTGAGCACAGCAGGGCATCCCACTGAGGCTCACTGCCACCAGCATTGTTTAATGCTGAGTCCATACTTTGGACAGTAGGTAGTGGGGAATGCAGGGAATTTGATGGGTCTGGCAGAGTTGGGAGTGGGCAGGGTGATGGTAACCTTAGGGGCAGGTGTTCCGGAGGGACTTTTAGCTATAAATATAGCATCAAACTGCACCTATAAGGGGGATAGATTGAGAGATTTTGAGAGCATCTGGGAGAGCAAAAAACAGTATCTGGGAGAGCAAAAAACAGTACCTGGAGAAGCAAAAACAGTTAAACCTGGAGAGAAAAAAATAGATATAAAGATACAGAGAAACTGTTTCATTAGTTCCGGGGTCACTGTTTTGTGAGTTTTGATGCAGTGGCTGAGCTATTAGGCTTTCGTGTGTTGTGGTTGTGTATTGCTGTTGGTGGCAGTTGTTCATTTGGTGGTTGTTGGTCGTTTGTGTTGCTGCTTTTGGTCTTTTGATTGCTGCCTGGCTGTGTGCTGTTACTACTTGGTTCAAAATATTGCTGTTAGTCCTTAGTGTTGTTGCTGTGGTGTTCAATTGAGGCTGTTGGTCAGCAGTGTTGTTGCCTTGGTCGTTTGGTTGCTGCTTGGCTTGGTTATTGTTGTTGCTTCATTATTTGGTTGCTGGCTGGTCTATAGTTGCTGCCTGGGTTGACTATTGTTGCTGGTTTTGAGTGTATGCTGCTGTGTTGATGTTCATTTGCTACTGTTGGATGTTTTTGTTGCTGTTGGGTCTGTTTGTTGCTGCTTGGTCCAACATTGTGCTGGTTCAGTGTTGTTGAGGTTGGTCCAGTTTGTTCCTCTTGGTTGTTTGTTGCTGTGCTACTTGGCTGTAATTGCCATTTGATTGCTGGTTTACTGTTGCTGTTACTGTTCTTGTTGCTGTTGCTGCATTGCCATTGCTCACTCTTCCTTGTTCTTCCGCATTCCAGGTACACACCTCTGTTATTGTAGTTCCTTGGTTCGAAAGAATGAAGTTTGAAGCTTATGCATAAAGTCTATTGAAACATGTAGTCGCCTAAAGTTCTTATGTTTAAGTACATTCTGTTATTCTCCAATTAAGCTTGTACTGTTAGTTTTGGTTATGGAAAAGTGTAGCTAGGCCAAAAATACATTGTCGTTAGATAAGCATGTAAACCTGAATTAGTCTTCGTATCTCTATTCAATCTTCCCTACTCGTGTGTGTAATCTCCAAACCTGTTAAATGATAGACCTTATGTTACAAGCAAGATTAGATAGGGAGTTGTTACTCAACGGAATGACATAATTAGATTAAAAAGAGTCGGGGTGCATTTCATGTGACCCGACCCCAATTTCGGGCAAGAGTAAATAAAGCATGACATGAACCACAGGCGCATTTCATGCGATGTGGTTCGTAGCAAGTTTTAAGTAATTTGGAGTCAACTCTTAAGTAAGATACAGTGAGATGTAGTTCGCTTTAGATTTGAATCAAAGGTACGCCTCGCCCAATAGTTACACTAATCACATAACCGTCATAAATGTATATATAAATACTTAGGTTTCGAGATGCGTCGTTTTCTTAACGAATATCACGCCTTTCTCAACAGTGTAAATAAGTAGTCGATCCGGGCACATATTTTAGTTTTTACCTTTTTTAATACGGGTGTGCATTTCATGTGACCCAAATCCAAACCCCGAAATGTTGAATAAGAATATGTTGAGGATCCGGGTGCATTTCATGTGACGTGATTCGAAAGCATATTTTTAAGCAACTTTTTTCTTTCGTAAATCACAACCAATAATAAAAGTGGTAAAAGGGGTATTAACTTGCACTAAGTACATAATTGTAAAAAGCAGATAGATAAGCCAAACACGACAGTTGAGCGACCGTGCTAGAACCACGGAATTCGGGAATGCCTAATACCTTCTCCCGGGTTAATAGAATTCCTTATCCGGATTTCCGGTTCGCGGACTGTTAAATAGAGTCATTCTTTTCCTCGATTCGGGATTTAACCGGTGACTTGGGACACCATAAAATCTCCCAAGTGGCGACTCTGAAATAATTAAAATAAATCCCATCTCGATTGTCCTTTAATTGGAAAAACTCTTTGCATCCTTGCGGGTGCGTAAAAAAGAGGTGTGACAATCAGTGTGCAAGCCAAGTCTTGATCTCGAGTTATGGTGGCCTCGAGGTAGTTAGTAAGAGCAATAAAATAATAAGGTAATTCTAGTGAACAATAAGCAAGAAAGTGAAGAATGTATATTCCTTTGTCAATGAATCGTGTGTTACAAATGATTGCGATCCCCTTTATATAGTAGAGGAATCCTAAATAAGGTATACTTATAATTAAATTAGGGAATCTTATTGTACAACTCTCTAACCGACAAGTACAAATCCGTTCCAAAATTTACGTCAGGATCTTGGGGACGTTGTGGGAATCTCGCTCTTTCTGTTAATAAATCATAATAGTGCTATCTCGAGGTTGGTCATATTTGGCCTTGGCCGTCATCGAGCACTTCAGTCTTCAAGTTCTATACTCCTCCATCGAGCTCGAGCTAGGTCCGTTATGAGTTTTTTCTCTAAGCAACTCCCCGAGCCTACGAAATCGGGCATACCTGATTTCGACCATATACAGATAGTCCCCGCGTTTCTTAGTATAAGATGATAAAAAATTATTTGAGCCTCGATTTTTCAGAGCCTCGGATGATGATGTCATCCCCATGATGTATGCGCTCGGGGTAACTGAACGTCCTTTTGGTTTGCTTCTCCAAAACATTAAATGCTTGTCAATGGCGGTCGGCCACTAGCGTCGCCGAACCGTCGCCGTTTGCCTATAAATACAAAGATCCTTATTCGAATTAAGAACTTTACTTACGTCTTTAAACCACCTTCTAACTTCTCGGACCTCCCCCTCTCATCTTTCTCTCTCACCATTTGCTAGTTCCGCCCTTTTAGCACCGAAATATATCAAACTCCGCCTCTTTTTGCTTCTTCTAACCTAAATAAATGGGGAAAACCTCCAAACCCGTTCCTCAAAAAGAGAAAGCGAGAAAGCTTCCTCCTCATCTTCCCGGCCAGCCATCGATAAAGCGACGAGATTGTTCCTGGCCCCTATGCCATAAAGAAAGAATTCAAAGTTGAAAATACCCCGCCGATCTCTGGTCGATGTGAGCATGTATCGAGGTATATTTGCTCGATAACAGAGAAATACCTCAAGGTCATGAAGAGGGATTATGGCTAGGGGGATAAGGGCGTGGTACAGATCCCCACCCCGAGGAGAGTATCATCACTCATGTGGAGAGGTTCCTAAATGTTTATACTTACCCCTTCATACTGGGTCCCATCATCCAATCGTGTTCGACATTAGCATAAGGTATTAGGTCACCCTCGTTCAGATCTACCCTTCTTTTTGGTGCATAGTGATCATGCTACGATATTTCTCCAGCAAGTCCGAGTGACTAGAGTTCACCCTCAATCATCTTATCCAATTATATCGGCCTCAGCTTTTTCGAGGGTTGATCAAGCTCCAACGCCAGTCGACCAAGGCCTTCTTTGATAGCAACGTCAAGGATAAATATCGAGGCTGGATGAGACGGTTCGTGCGAGTGAGGACATGCGACATCATCCTAAAGAAGAAAATGACGTTCCCAGAGAAGTGGAACCCCAATCGTAAGTGAAGTTTTTTCCTAGTAGCCTTTTGTACTCCATTTTTGCGTTGAGTAATGCCTTCATCGTTTTGCAGTGGTTGCATGCATACCATACATGGTCAACGACCTTGAAGACTGGGTCCAAAAACTAGTTGCGACCTCCTCATATGACGACCGCTGCTAGCGTGACTTGACGAGGGGCAAATAGGAAGCCAAACACCACTATAAGTTCTTCTTGTTAGTTTTTCATGCTTTCCCTTTCATCGGAGATGTTTCTTTATACCCAATTTTCATTCATGCAGGCATTGGAGATGTTTATAAAATGAGATCATCCCCTCACCGAGAGGAGACCAAGTCCCCGATTCTTAAATCGGGAAAATATAATAAGAGATAAAGGGTTCGAAGCCCGAAGACCCCCAAGATAAAAAGGGATCCTACTCGAAGACGTATGAGGAATCTCTTTCCTGTAGATATAGGCTCAGTCTACTAACTGAATGATGAAGAAGAAGACGAAGGTGAACTAGGAAGCTAGTTGACGCTGTCAAGTCCTCTGAACTGGAGATCTTACCTCGTAGTGAGGAAGCTTCGAAGAAAGATGCGGTCAAAGCCCTCAATCGCCCATGGTCGAGATCGTTTCATGGCCATAAACAAGCACACCGAAAGGGACATGTTCTGAAATCCCCAAAGCTTAATAGAGCGCCCCGAGCAATTTGCTCGAGGCCATGACGAGAGGTCACTCCCCCTCCCTCCCCCTACTGGCTTATTCTGAGGAGACCATAAGAGGGGAACAGGCTCTGCAAGTGCCTTACTTAAGAAGAGTCCCCAGTGAAGAAGACTATTTTCGGGATTGATTTACCGGGGTCGATGATGTCGCCGATATCAACGACGTATCTACCTTCTTCAAAGAGGCTCAACTCCTTTCTCTTAAGTAAGCATTAATTCCTATCATTGCGATATTCTTTTTCTTCTTCTCCCCTTACCCTATCTGATATCCTTTTTTCTGTGTAGGCTTTTACTAAGTTTAGGGATGACTTGAGCTAATGCGAGGCCGAGCTCCAAAAGACCTCAGATGAAAGGAAGGCCCTGAAGCTCCTTTGCAGTGAAAAGGAGGAGGAGCTCAAGGACCTTCGAGCATACTTGGCCAACTCATAAAAATGAGGCCAAGCTAGACAAGCAGGTAATTATGGAGGCTAACACTTCAGTGTCTAAGCTGCAGCAAAAACTGGATAGGATCTAGTTGAGGTCGATTAGGTCAAGGCCGACTACAATCGGTAGAAGGAGAATATGGACTGCCTTGCAGTGGAGAATGAGGTTGCTTTAGCCAAATTGGCATCGGCTAAGGCCCAACTCTGAGGTGCTAAAGAGAAAAGTTCGGCCCAAGCCAAAAGTATCACGACCCAACCCGATGGGCTGCGATAGAAACCCGGTACCTTACTCAACTATTTGTTTATATGAGTCCACCAAACTATAGAGTACTTGGTCCTATATGATTTTCCACTAAGAATACTATGAAGTAGTAAGTAAAAGAAACACGAGATTTTTACATGGAAAAATCCCACTCAAGGGAACAAAAACCACGACATACACTTGTAGGCTTTCAATTTCACTAACTTGTAATCATACTATTACAAGCCACTTTGTAATGACTCTATTACAAAGACTTTAACTCAACTAACTCGTGGTACACTTACCACAAGCCACCTTGTCACTCTCTAGTTACAAAGATTTTAACATATGACTAACTCTAGCCACAACACAAACTTCGAAGGTTTGTGATTTTGGTTTTTCTAAAACACATATTCTAAGAAAGCAAGATAGGAGTTACAATGAAGAGGAAATAACAAGATTACAACTCAACTACGGATATACATAAACTCACTCTGAAACTGATCCTTTAGTGGAGTTGCCTTCTTGTTCTTGACACACTTGTGACTTCAATGTTGGATTGACTCTTTAATGCTTGATAGAATATCACTAAATGCTCAAGTGAATATCTTGTACCTTGCACCATGTTATTATACTACCAAAGACATTACAAGGATGATGTCAATTCTTAGTACATGCCTCTTCAATAGGAAGTGATTGGTGCAGTGTCTATTACACTGCCGCATGAACAGTTGTAGGCAGACACTTTCTGCAATTGCGTTCCAGCTGTATAGTTGGCTTGTACTTCTGTCAAAAAACACCAAGGGATCAGGTCCCTGTCGTGTTCCTCTTTGTAGTAGCTCATTAGCTGGAGTTCAGGCTGAACTTCATTCATCTGAAATGTTTACCAAGTGAGTCAGGTTTGCTATCTAGTTCTTAACAATAAGTTTGTTAGATCATCAAAACACAAGAAACATAAGGCAAAGACATTGAAAATCCATCAATTTCCCCCTTTTGATGATGACAAACTTAGGCATTGATGGTATCTATTTAGAGTAGAAATAACCAGATGAGGCACCAGGAACTACGCAAGGTTCCTCCTTGACCAGATCCCCTGTTTCAATTAACTGGTCACCAAGTTCCCCCAGGCCTTTGCTTTTGATTAGATCTCCCGCTTCAATCGTTTAGTACACTTCCCCCTTTTGGTATCATTAAAAATACACAAGCAGGTAAACAGTTAAAGAAGCCCAACATAACCAATTTATACCACATATGTGCACACGATATCACAAAAAAGATAAGTCAAAGGAAAACAACATTGTACAAGCAAAAAAAAAGGAGATGCTTTATTGATATGAACAATGGACTAAGCAAAATAGGAGCAATAATGGTGAAATCCAGCATGCCATTAGCAAAGGGATAAACAAAAATAGAAATAGCAGCTACAAAATATCATAACAGAAGATAACTGGTCACTATGAGATATCTGAGGGGCACTAGAAGAGGAAGACTGGGAGAGGGAAGCGGCAAGTGTCTTGAGAACTAGTTCTAGTCGGGCATTTAGAGATAGCTTCTCTTCAAAAAATTTTGCGCGAAGCTTATCAATTTCCTTTTTCAAGCGGTCAACTTCTTTATATGTGGAATTAATGAAATAGGGTCCTTTAACAGCTTGAGTGAGCTGAGTTTCTAGTAGAGGGTTTTATTCCATTGTAATTCACCCCAAAAATTCAATAGGAATTACCATGCTCTCTTTCTCTGCAATACTGCTCTTGTTCTTTTATTGTTTTATAACATTTTACTTATTAATAAGATTTTTATAGTTTCCTTGTAATTCTCTTCCCTATTTCATTAGTTTTTATTTTAAAAATGAAAGAGGAGACAAATATTGAACGACAAAAAATAAATACGCATGGGTAAATGCAAAAAAGGGTTATGAATGATATTCTACAACATTCATACATTATTTTTACCCAGTTTTATGCAACTACAATATCATACCACTTAAATATAATTTGTATCCAAATTTTATACAATATGTCTTTTGTGTATTTTGTATCTGATTTATACATAGTAAAAATAAATTTCATACAACTAATTATATATTATACAATTTATCAATAATTTTCATTTATTATTTCTACCCTCTTATATACAACTACAATATAATACAACTTAAATATAATTTTTATACAAATTTTATATAATATGTCTTTTGTATATTTTGTATCTAATTTATACATAGTAAAAATAAATTTCATGCAACTAATTATATATTATACAATTTTTCTATAACTTATCTACAACTTATATACAACTTTCACACATTATTCCTATCTAGTAAATACAACTACAATAACATACAACTTAATACAAATTTTATATAATATGTCTTTTGTATATTTTGTATCTAATTTATACATAGTAAAAATAAATTCCATACAACTAATTACATATTATACAATTTATCTACAGTTTTCGTACATTATTTCTACTCAATTATATACAACTACAATATAATACCACTTAAATATAATTTTTATACAATGTTGTTCAATGTTCATAAAAAGTTAAATGAATAATAAAAAAAATAACAGAATATAATTTTTCTACAATTTATGCAATATAATGTATGTTATGTCTTCTTCTTCTTCTTCTTCTTCTTGTTCGAGTCTCAATCTAAAATTCGGCCAAAACCAAGTTTAATCTTCACCAAAACCCCTCAAAATTGATATATAAGCTCCAAATCATATTCCCAATTATTTGCTACAACATTCTATCCAAATAAATAATAATTTTTAAAAATCCAAATTCGAATTCAAAGCTTCAAAGCTTTTTAATGGTTGCCAACGGTCGAATTGCTGCTCTCTTTTCCTTATATTACTGAAATTTGAGATTGAGAGATAGAGAAAGACGTAGAGAGAATTCTCAATTCTTTGCAGCAACATCCAATCCAAACAAACAATATCTTTTGAAAACCCAAATTTAAGTTCAAAGCTTCAAAGCTTTTTAATGATTGTCAATGATGGAGGAGTTACAGATTTTCTGCTGGCTGTAGAAGAGGAAATAGTGGGTGATTATTGAAGAGGAAATCGTGTGGTGTGGTTTGATACGTGGGTGACGGGGTGAGATTTGAAGAAATTTAGGAGGAGTAAGAATATACGGTAGAGTTAAATTAAGAGATTAATTAATACCATTAAAACCCCTAAAATGTATATAAATAGTAATTAGGTATATAAAATATAATTATATTAAAAGTTAAGCATGAAGGGTAATATAGAGCCCGTTTGGCTTAGTTGATTTAGAATAGCTAATAAACATTATGTGCTGAAAAATACTTTTAACTGTTAAAGCTGTTTTAAAAAATAAACAGTTACGTGTTTGGATAAAAGTGCTGAAATTAATAATAAGCAGCTGAAGAAGTGGGTATACAAAGAGTTTTATTTTAAAAGAAATATTTTAGGGATAGAATAGTAAATATTTTGGTCAAACCTGAAGTGCTTATAAGCTGAAATTTGATAAGTTGAGGATACCAACTTATGACTTTTGGCTTATAAACACTTAACTTATAAGTACTTTTAATTTTATCAAATGCGTAAATAGGCCAAAAAATATTTATAAGCCAGTTTGACCAGCTTATAAGCTTAACCAAACACCCTCATAGTTTATACTATATGGTATAAAATGCTAAAATCCCTTTGTACAATTATGGAAGCCAGATGCTGTGGGCCTGAGGATACGCCCGAAAGCATTCTTAGAGCCCAACTTCCTCAAGCATTCTTAGTGCCCAACTTCCTCAAGCAGGCCCAAACCCAGAGCTAATTTATGGATAGGTTAGGATTTTATTAGGCTGCTGTGTGCTGCTTCTCCTCATCAGCAACATATCAAACAACAGTCTCAAGTCGGAGTCCTCTGTCACTCAGCAAACATGGGGTAAACTTTCTTCTCCTTTTTCCTCCATTTTTTTTTCCATTTCGATTTACGTATTGCAATTCTAACCACTATATATTACTTCCATTTGAACTTTCTCATTTGCTATCATTTGCTAGTGGCGCTATTATGGAAGTAATCAGTAAAAGAGAGTTTCTTTTTGTTTGTTATGGGATTCTGAATAAATTATTTTAGGGAATGATTTCACGTGGATTGTTCTATTTTCCCTGCAAGCTGATGGTAATGGTAGATATGGCGAGTGTTTAAGTATATTAGATTGCAGGGACAAAAAAACGGCTGATTTAATTGCTTCTCCTTTGCGGCATAATGCATTTGTATGTAAAAAAAGGCATGAAATGTTCAGATTAAGCAGGGGGGAGGGATCATGATGTAGTCATGGAAATCCCAGTAATGTTACAAAATGATAAATAAAATTAACAAGTAATGTTGAGATTGAAATCAAAAAGTGAGTGTGGAGATTGTTAATTAATAGATATTCTCTTATTCAACCCTATCTTTCACAGGTTAAAGTACCTACTTATATGGTGCAAAATCCACCACAATAGTTACAAGAATTGATTAGACAGTTTAACAAATATACTATGTGTTCTACATAGTTCATCGGATGTTTATCTTGAAACACATTGTGCCAAACCTTGGGCTATGGATATATAATGCATACTTTTGTAAATACATTAAACTAATGGATGTCAGCTGGGTACTCGCATACTTTTTTTTCCATGAACTATGTAAATTATACATATATGTATTAAATTGGTTCAATTAATCATTATGACTCTTGGGATGGATTTTAGATCCTATAAATATGGTGCTTCTAGAAAATAAGAGTGTTGGTTACTGATACGAAGGATACACCCCTTCAAATAAATATTGCTGTTTTTATAGATACATATTTTCCTTATTAAGTAAGGTATTTAGGTTAATAAAAAGGATATTAGGTATTTTAACTTTTCTAGTTTAGAATTCATACTTTTATAATAATGCATATATAGATGTATATATTAGTTTTTCAGCACATGTGTTATGCATGGGTTTCGAATCATTTAGTGCACACGGTTTTGGAAAACACATTTATAATTGCATGGAAAATTATTCATCCTAAATTAAAAAACAAAATTACTTAAATACCCTTCTTATTTTTGACTTGAATACCTTACTTGCTTAAAAAACACCAAGTTTATCTATAACAAAGCCAAGTTGTTTAGAAATGTTTTAATCCTTCAATTTTAGTAAAAGTTAAAGTTACAAAAGGTCCCTATTTCTGTCAAGCTGGCAAGAAATAGTGAGGGTATCTAAGGAAATGAAACAATGGGAAGAGTGCTAACTCAGTATACTAATGTAAGTAGGTTAGCAAGACCCTATATATATATATAGTGTCTGAATAGTGACTTCGATTAAGGCGTGTATAGTGTTTTGCTAATCTACTACGTGGCTATAATAGGTAAGCATTGTCCCTGTTTTTTGTTTTCCTTCGACATCTTCACAAGTACTTCACCATGACACTAAGATGTTGGACTTTTTCATCATTATGCACCAAAACCGAAGTCTGGTCGTTAATTCTCTCTATTCTCCTTTGTATTTTCGCAAATCTGTTAAATACACATGTACAATCACCATTTTTTTCATGACTTGAGCTCAAAGACAATAAAGTTGACTTCTTTAGAGTCCAGCAAAGCGAGTATTTTCATAGACTTGTAGTTTTCTATTAGTCGAAACTAGAAAGAATTGGATATAAGTTTGTTGGAAGAAAATTGGAGTACGATTTATCTGAAAAAAGAAATGGAAAATAGTAGATCATTTATAAATATGAAAGAATGGAGAGGGTGGCCCAATTTATGTTTTGGAAAAAAAGGTATTTGTCAATAGAGATGAGTAACTGCCAGAGAGAATAGATTAGAAAATTCTAAATGTAATGGCTAACAAACAAAGAGGATTTGTTGATGGTGGAAATGATTCGCCCAAAAATGAACATAACATTTTGATTTTACTGCAAATGAGGAATGTGGAGATTAAGGCATGAAAGAGACCCAGTATTAAAGATATGGTATGGGCTTTACAAGGATAGTAAAGGAAAATAAAATGGGTACATTGAAAACTTATCACTCATTTATGTATATTCTTAACCCTATGACGAACGTGCCTCAAGTGAGAATACTAATCTTTTCTATATCTCTTGCTATGCTTTGTTTCAATTTATGTGCCATAGTATGACTGAAACGAGTTAAAGAAAGTAAGAATGACTTTTGACGCATCTGGTCTTAACATCCCATTACATTTTATAGCTATAAAACCTTATTATTAAGGTTAAAGTTGGAAGTTCAAGCTAAATTATTGTCAAATATAAAAAGCTATCATTCTTCATGGAACAAACGAAAAAGTAAAAACTACCTCTTAAATTCGAACGGAGGGAGTATTATCTCAAACACGTTATCAACACGGGTTTTCCCTCACATCTTTCTTACATCTCTTGTCTGCTTCTCCTAAAAAACCTGCCGATTCATAGTGAATCACCACATGGATTCACAACAATTTTTCGAATCATTGTTGACTTGGGATGCACCAAAAGAAGTGTGGAGATTGTCTGCTTCTCCTAAAAAACCTGCCGATTCATAGTGAATCACCACATGGATTCACAACAATTTTTCGAATCATTGTTGACTTGGGATGCACCAAAAGAAGTGTGGAGATTGTTATTAGATAAAAAGTGTGGAGATTGTTATTAGATAATCCAATTCAAGTGTGTATTTTGTTGGGCTAAGATAGCCTATTTTAGGATGCAAGCTTCACCCCAAAAATCAGAAGATTTATGGAGACAATATATACATTAAGCTTTATATTGTTAATAGAATAATATAATCTTACATGATCTATTAAATTGTCTACTCAAGTTGTGACTTTTGGGATAGATTTTGCACTCTATAGAGTATTCTTAGCTCGATAATACATACAACTTGGGTGAGATTAACTAATAATAATCTCTAGATCCTTAACAATCAAAAAAATAATCTCTATATCTCTCTTTCTATTTTACTTTATCTTACTGGATTTCTGTTGTCAATTGACATTAGACAGTGTCTATATGAAATTTGTTAATTCCTTCATTACTTCACTTGCCTCAACCCAAGTGGACCTAAACTTCTTTTTCCTAAGCTTCTGGCTAAGCTATGAAGACAACTAACTCTATGCTACTCCTACTAAGTAAGACATCTTTGCGGTAGGGAGAGAAGATCATTGCCCATTAAGATTATGTTTGTGTTGCATTGGACTATTAGTTCATTTTAGATTCCTATGATTTGTCATCCTATAGCATCAAGTAATATCTGCAGTGTTCTGTATGCTTGAGAAGGTACTAGTTGAAGAGGGAATACATTGCCATATTGCTCGTATAAACTATATATGTCATTATGGGTAACAATTTGCAGGAAGACACGTGGAATGGGAGCTGGACGCAAGCTGAAGTCCCACCGCAGGAGGCAAAGGTGGGCTGATAAGTCCTACAAGAAGTCCCATCTAGGGAATGAGTGGAAGAAGCCATTTGCAGGGTCATCCCATGCCAAAGGCATTGTGCTTGAGAAGATGTAGGTCCACTTTACTCTGTTTATAGTTACACTGTCCTCCAAGCTGTGCAGATTTATAGAACTTGGCTCTAACCATCAAACTCGCTGGAATGTCTTGTGACAGAGGTATTGAAGCTAAGCAGCCGAACTCTGCTATTCGTAAATGTGCTAGGGTTCAACTCATCAAAAACGGGAAGAAGATTGCAGCTTTTGTCCCCAACGATGGTTGTTTGAACTACATTGAAGAAAACGTGTGTCCTCTGCTATCTCATATTCTCTCCTTCACACGTCTCTCAATTTTTTCTTTTCAGTTTTCTTGTTGCTAACCTTGTTACGTTGCAGGATGAGGTGTTGATCGCTGGATTTGGTCGTAAAGGCCATGCCGTGGGAGATATTCCTGGTGTTAGGTTCAAGGTTGTGAAGGTTTCTGGTGTCTCTCTGCTGGCTCTCTTCAAGGAGAAGAAAGAGAAACCCAGATCTTAAGTTACCCTCTTTGCCAAAACACTTTTAAGCATGTAACAGGCTATATTAGCTATCTTGAGTTTGTGAACAAACAGTTTTTGATCTTAGGTATTGTATTGGAAATTTTGGTTCTTTTCTGAAATTCGTATTTTGTTACCCTAAAGTACGTTGTAATTACCAATCATCCCCCCTCCCCCCTCCAAAAAAAAAAAAAAAAACAGAAACAAGCTTTGCTCTGTGCTTGCCTTCAGTGTGAGCCAATCAGGTCAGACTACATCTTTCAGATTTGATGGAGGAGCCATTAATTACTCTCTTTCAAATTCATCAAATACAAAATCCAATGGTCAAAATATATCTATATTATTAAAGTACGAATCTCAAATGTAGAGAAAACTATTGGTGGCAAATTCTTGATATCAAAAGTTGGAACAATAATATTGGTTAAGGTTTCACGTAATTTGGCCTTATTTGTTTTTTTCTTTTTTTTGGTTAGTGTGGCCTTATTTGTTCTTATAGCTTTGTGAAGATATTTCCTACTATACTTTGGTCTCACCATATGTGAAGATATTTCCTACTATACTTTGGTCTCACAAGAGATTTCATCACTTGGAGGTTGTTTTTCAAGTGAATGTCTTTATCTTTTCCTCAAAATAGTATGATTGTATTGCAGAATGTAGAGAGTTACATATATTCAATCTTTTCTTCTTTCACCCTGTAATAAGTTCATACATCACCTTTTTATATACTACAATAGTTTCCTATCTTGGAATTGATTGGCTACCACATTAAGGTACTAAATATGAAAATTATAGTTGTTCAAAACAAGTCTCACACTAATTCCCCATTTTATTTCAAATGTAAAAACATTATCAAGTTTAGACATTTTTTTGTTATTATTAGCTAGAAGGAACAACTTTAGCTCAACTATAAAATGTTAAATTAGGTCTACATAAAGGGTCGAGTATATTTGGGACTCAATTTGGCTTGATTTTGGTCAAGTTTGACCGACTCTCAAACTTCAATCAAGTTCAAGTCACAATAGTTTGTTAAGTTGGTTTAATTAAAGTTGTGTAATTTTTATTTTAACTATAAAATCCATTGATTATGTATTATATCTTAATTCAAAAATATAAATTGATGCCGTTGTTATTTTTATACCTCTTTAAATTTTAAATAGATTTTTTATCACAATGCAAGTTAAGCCTACTTTATGGATGATCTGAGCTGTGATTAAAAATTTTAGTTTAAGAATTAAAATTACTAATAATGTTCGATGTGGTACTAATATTTTGAAACTTTTAATATCTTTTTCTTTACTCTAAAAGTTCAATTTAATGATCTATATTTAATATATGCCATCTGAATCTTTAATTTAATTTAAAGTAGTAGTTCATGTACTAATTCAATCGCATTTGAATTCATAGACTAAATCTTAGGTTGGGCCATGCTGCTAGGATATTCATGATAATTTAATATAAAAAATTAGCTCACAAGATGAGAAGTGATCGAGATTATAGAAATTAGAAAGTGATCAACTATTCCATCCACAACTGAAATCCAAACATGCCCAAGACTAGACTTATGGAGGATGTCATGCAATGAAGAACTGTTGAAAATCCAATCTGGGTAAGACCATGTTATTCATTGATGATGACTACCATAAGATAGTTCTGAAATGAATTTTTTGGGGAAATCGTAAAAAAAAATCATAAATGTCTTGAGAATAATGAATCAGTCCGTTTAGGTAAAAGCACTTTTGAAAATGATTGTAGATTTTTTAAAATTGGTGAAGATCATTTACACCCACTGACTTGCTCTATAAATTAACTTTCCAACTTTGAAGAATAAACATTCTCTTCCTACTTTCCTATGTAATATCTGTTTTGCTCTCAACATTTTTGATCTCCCCTTTGCTATACCTAGTACTTGACTTTGGAACGATTGAATATAGTTTAAGTCTGCACAGATAAACAATCAAATTAATTAGATATTATTTGTAGAAGTAGCTTTTATTCTGTTATACAAATATATATTGTTGTATCTGCTTATAAACTACCCTCCCCAGATCCCACATGATAAAAATATACTGAATTTATTATTGTTGTTGTAAGTTCCCGTTCATCCTTTTAGTAGTAACTAATTGATCGCTAGTACAATAATTGTAGGATGACACATTTTGAAGAAACGTGATTCACTTTGTACAAATTAGCGGATTCTCAATTAGGTTAAGGTGAACTCCAATAATCAGAAAATCACCAACTCCTAATAAGCTCTCTAAATACCATGGCCCTTACTCTTGATCAATCTTCATTGATTTTATAGATACACTTGAGGCTGAAAGAGAAATAAAAGCTTACTGCCTATCCTCATGTCTCTTCCCTTTAAGCAATAAACTCTAACCAGAGGAGCCAATCTTGATTCCAACTACAATAGAGGAACTTACATTTTTCACAACCAAGAATCAACCGACGTGAACAGTAGAAAAATCAGCTAATCCTTATATTACTGTTGGTCCTTAAATAGCACAAAAGCAACAGACATCAAGATACGTTTAGCGGTCCTTTGGTACACAGACTAGATTAAGTATTGAGACTAAGTTTATACCATGTTTCGTTGAAGGTTTAATTTTATCCTGGAATAAATTTATACCATCAACCAAACATAGTATAAATTTACTTCAGCATCTTATCACCTTACTCGCGCACCAAACGACCCCTCGTGTCCAATCAACACTTTCAAACGAACACAAGTATGAGAAGCCGACCATATCAAAATGATAAATCAGACATGCGATGCTGAAGAGCAATTCATTACAACGGCTACTCCATAAAATACTTAATACCATATCTGCCAAAAATAACACTCCAACTAAAACGAAACTTGACAACAAAATGCGGCCAGGAAAAACATGTGCAAGTAAAAACTTAGGTGACTTGAGCATGTAATTTCCCTCCCACTTAATCTCTTTCATAGTTTGGACCATCAAAGCTGAGTAGAAGATCAGACTGAACCAACAATTAAACAAAATAGTTTCTAACATAATTTCAAAACAAAAAAGTCCTTCACTGTGTAACACCAAGCCACTTTGTGAAGTTCTCGAACTCTGTGTAGTCAGAATCTGAAATCATTGTCTTGAACCAAGATGTGCCTGCTGCCCTGATAGCTGATGCCTCCTCCTGTGGAACAAGAAAAAAAGAAAAATTGAGTAACACAATGCATAACCAAACTCAGGTTTCACAGACAAATACAGAGTTATTAAAGTGCTATTAGCCAAAGGGGGGACACCAAGGCTGAAATTGGATTAGAAAATGGTTTGCTTTAGGGATTTAGTTGTGGATTTTGGTGAAATTAATATTAAAACTAAACATTTTGAATGCTACCAACTATATTCATATTAATTTGATTGTGGAGAAACAAATTAGGCAGTGATAAGAAAAACTGAAGAGTGCAATTTTTAGCTCTATTGGATCACAGTTTGGCAGAGTATTATTTAATATCAACAGAGCTCTTGTTTTTCTTGAACAAACGCAATATTAATTCAAAATTATGTGCACTGTGTCTAGTCAGTATTAGTATTACAATTTTCACCCACATTTTGTTTTTGAGAAAAGGGCAAGTATAGGATTTTCACCCACATAAAAGCCTCAAAGAATGTCCACATTAGCGATACTTTCAACAATCTCAAAATAATTCCAGACATTCAAAGTTGTTTATCAAAAACAAAACCAAGAAAATATAAAGCAAAAAAGAACAGTTGTCTAATACATAAACAAACTAAATACAAATGGCAAAATAGATGCGTCCATTTGACATTTTATATTCTGCCTCCACTAACATAATGCTGAAGACGATATGTATTCTCACTAGATCCCTAGAACTAGAAGTAGCAGAAGATGCTAAATTTTTAGAACATAAAAATAACACACCATAAAAATAGCACCAATACATCCCTACGTCACTACACATCCCAGTTCCTTACCAAAACTTATTAGCTTCCTCTTATCAGGGATAAACATACATTTAGTTATTCAAGAGGGAATCACAGAACAATCAACTAAAGCAATCAGAATGTCATTAAAGAATGGAACAATACAACTGATAATAAATTAGAGCAACTGCAAGAACAAACCACAAAAGTTTCTAAAAATGAGTACTAATAGCAATGCAAAGTGCACAAAAGACAAACTGAATGTCCTCTGTAAAGCAGAATCAACAAATTATACTGAAACAGAAAACAAACAGAAACATCTCTAAGCAAACAATCTAAACAAACTAGGACACCAGATCATCGAATACACAAGTACATTCTATTCAACGAGCTAAAATTAAATCAACTTTTAGCTTAAAGACAATCATTAACATGTTTATGTAAATAATTTAGCAATTCTTTTTTATACGATCACTAAAGAGATTTAACTACTGAACAAAAACACGAAGTTATACTAGCAACAAGAGCTAATCCTCAGTCTCAAACAAATTGGGGATGGTGATTTAACTAGTAAACTAAACATGAAGTTAACCTAAGAACAAGAGCTAATCCAAGTGTCAACAAGTTGAGAGAGGTTAAATGAATCCTCACCGACCATATTACCCAATATAAGCTCATTTCAGGCCAATATTATAAAACTACACAAAATCTCAGGATATGTACACCAATATCGACAGCTATATACAAAATTTTAAAAGAATATACCTTAGTGACTTGATGCCTCTTCTTGTCAAGCTTCTCTTTCTTAGCCTTAACACGTTGAGCCTCAGCCAAAAGAGACATTCTCCTTGCAGTCTTTGCATATGGGTTAAGCTTCAGCAGCACATTCAGGTTCTTAAGTGGGTTCTTCTTCAATGTTGCCCTCTTGTTAACATCCTTCTTGATTGGCCTCACAACGGACTGCACCTCATCAGAATTAATAATCCTAGCCAGATCAGCATTCACCATTTTAGGCCTAGGTAACACGTATCCCTTCTTCTTCTCAGACGCCTTATCAAAGGAACCATAAATCTCATCCAATTTCTCATAAGCCGATTTAGTCCACACAATAAACCTTCCCAAATGACCTCCAGGAGCAAGCTTCAGTAAATTCAGTCGACTGACATGGCAAATTTCGACTCCGGGGATATTACGGAACGCTTTCACTAGCTTAGCACCTTCGGTTCCGTACACAATCAGTGGACCTTTACGGGAAATGTACCTACGGTTACGCATTTTACCTTTACCTGGACGAATCGCGTGACTGTCCTTGGCTTTCTCAGCATCAGGATAAGCACCAATTTGTTTTAAAGCTTTGACAGCATTAGAAGTCTTTTCAATGCTCTCGACTGAATCCGAAACAACGAGAGGGAACTCAGGAACGGATTCAATACGATGACCACGCGCAAGGACAAGTGAAGGAATAGCAGACGCAGCAATAGCTGAAGCTACAGCGTAACGCTTTTGGTTAACGGGGATCTTACGATGCCAACGGCGCCAGATTTTGGTCGGAGCGAACATGCGACCACCACGACACATGTTACCAAAAGCAGCTTGCCCAGCACGGTGGGTTCCACCACCGGCGACACGAGGGATACGTGAAACAGCACGTCCAGTACCCCATGACTCGGCGGAGGTTTGATGACCGGCTTTTTTAGAAACGGCGTAAGGTTGACGGGCATTTTTGGAAATGTTTGAGTGTACGTAGGTTACGACGTCGGGTCGGATCGGAGCTTTCATCACGGCGGGTAGAGGAACGGCGCCGTCAGTGGCCATGTCATTTTCGAAAGATTGAACGGTGGTGGTGGGAATGGCGGCAGCTGTTGCCATTGGTAATGGCGGGGTGTAGGGGAAGGGGAATGGCTGCTAGGGTTTTCTAAGAGTAGATGAACAGAGTGACGCCTTTGCAGAGAGCTAGGTTTTCGTCCGCGTATGAACATAAGTAGCACCGAGGAGTAGAAGGGTTAGCAAATGGGCCGGACTTGGAGCCATTGTTTGGGCTTAAACCCATTGGATCCATTTTCCTTGCAATTTCTTTGTCTAATAATTTCGGGGGATTTGCAGCTGTACGGCATGTACCTTATATTTGTGCCGCTTTTTAATATGTAACTTATTTTTAAAAGGGATTAATTTTAGTCCTAACAACAACAACAACAACTACTCAGTATGTTCCCACAAAGTGGGGTCTGGGGAGGGTAATACGTACACAGGCCTTACCCCTACCCGAAAGGTTAGAGAGGTTGTTTCTGGCCGACCCTCGGCTCAGAAAAAGAGAGAGAAAATCAACAAACAAAACAAAACAAAACAATGTTAGTAAATCCGGGATAAATCAAATAAATAATTATCTAAACATAAAACCAAAAGTAGAATGACATGCAATAATACCAATCGGTTACTACCATAAGAGGCACAACACAATACATTAATTAACTATAGAGATCGCTACCAAACCCCACTCAGCCCCTAACAGAAGTATTAAGAATTCTAGAAGGCCCTACCCTACAACCCTAATACTAGACCTCCAAACTTTCCTATCAAGGGTCATGTCCTCGGAAATCCCCATTCTAGCCATATCCTGCCTAATCACCTCACCCCAATACCTCTTAGGCCTCCCTCTCCCTCGACTCGCGCCAACCACCGCCAGTCGCTCACAACTCCTCACCGGTGCATCAGGGCTTCTCCTCCGCACATGCCCAAACCACCTGAGTCTCGCTTCTCGCATCTTCTCATCCACCGGGGCCACCCCCACCTTCTCCCGAATAACTTCATTCTTAATCTTATCTAATCTGGTGAGCCCGCACATCCACCTGAGCATCCTCATCTCCGCAACTCTCATTCTCTGGACATGAGAGTTCTTCACAGGCCAGCACTCCACCCCATACAACATGGCAGGTCTAACCACCGCTCTATAAAACTTCCCTTTGAGTTTCTGTGGAACTTTCTTGTCACACAAGACTCCTGATGCGAGCCTCCACTTCAACCACCCCGCTCATATACGGTGAGTGACATCCCCGTCAATCTCTACGTCCCCTTGAATCACTGATCCAAGATATCTGAAACTGTCCCTCTTGGCTATGACCTGAGATCCCAACTTCACGTCCCAGCCTACTTCGCTCGACTCGGCGCTAAACTTGCACTCTAGATATTCTGTCTTAGACCTGCTTAGTTTAAAACCCTTAGACTCGAGGGTCTGTCTCCAGACCTCCAACCTCGCATTAACACCAGCCCTCGTCTCGTCTATCAAGACTATGTCGTCAGCAAAGAGCATACACCATGGCACATCCCCTTGAATATGGCGAGTTAGAGCATCCATTACCAAGGCAAATAAGAGAGGGCTTAGCGCAGATCCTTGATGTAGCCCCATAACCACCGGAAAATGGTCCGAGTCGCCACCCACCGTCCTAACCCTAGTCTTGGCTCCATCATACATGTCTTTGATCACTCTGATGTAGGCTTCTAGCACGCTCTTCGCCTCCAAGCATCTCCGCAGAACCTCTCTAGGGACCTTATCGTACGCCTTCTCCAAGTCGATAAACACCATATGCAGGTCCTTCCTCTTATCCCTGAACAGTTCCACCATCCTCCTCACAAGGTGGATAGCTTCTGTAGTAGAGCGACCCGGCATGAAACCAAACTGGTTCACAGATATAGATGACATCTCCCTCACCCTCGCCTCGATCACCCTCTCCCAGACCTTCATGGTGTGACTTATTAATTTGATACCCCTATAGTTGTTGCAACACCGGATATCCCCTTTGTTTTTGTACAAGGGAACCACTGTACTCCATCTCCACTCCTCCGGCATCCTCTTGGTCCTAAAGATCACATTGAACAACCTGGACAACCACTCCACTCCCGACCTACCCATGCATTTCCAAAACTCCACCGGAATTTCGTCTGGCCCAGTCGCTCGACCCCTACTCATCCTACGCAACGCCCTCAAGACCTCCTCCTCCTTAATGCGCCTACAGTGCCCGAGGTCTCTAGGACACTCTGAATGCCCCAGCTCCCCTAGCTCTAAGACTCGATCCCCCTCTTCGTTAAGCAGGTCTCGAAAGTATTCCTGCCATCTCTGCTTGACTTGCGACTCCCCCGTCAGAACCCTACCATCCTCGTCCTTGATGTACCTAACTTGGTCTAGATCCCGCGCCTTCCTCTCCCTCACCTTAGCCAACCGGAATAACTTTCTGTCCCCGCCTTTCTCCCCCAATTCCTCGTACATGCGCCCAAACGCTGCATTTTTAGCTTCCGTGACCGCTAGTTTCGCTTCCTTCCTCGCCACCTTGTAGTTCTCCTTGTTCGCTCTCATTTCTTCTTCGCTTAAGCTCCCTGACAACTTAGCAAACGCCGCCTTCTTCGCCTCCACTTTTTCTTGGACTACCTCATTCCACCACCAGTCACCTTGGTGCCTGCCTGAATAGCCCTTGGCTACCCCAAGCACATCTCGCGTAGCCTCCCTAACCAAGTTCGCCGTCACTGACCACATTGCGTCCGCTTCCCCAGAGCTACTCCAAGCTCCCCCATCAACTAGCTTCCTCTCCAGCTCCTGGGCTTTCTCCTTAGTCAAAGTTCCCTATCTAATCCGCGGTCGGCCCCGAGAACCCCTCCTCTTCCTCTTCACCCGGAGACCTACATCCATCACTAGGAGTCTATGAAGAGTTGAAAGGGACTCTCCCGGAATAACCTTGCAATCCTTGCACAACCCTCTATCGCTCCTTCTGAGGAGGAGGTAATCAATCTGAGTCCTCACCGTGGAGCTTTTGAAAGTAACCAAATGCTACTCCCTCTTCTGAAATGACGAGTTCGCGATCAAAAGCTCCGAAGCCCTAGCGAAATCAAGCAGCGAAGTGCCCCCTCCGTTCCTAACCCCAAAGCCAAAGCCGCCATGCACCTCACCGTAACCACCAGCCTCCGCCCCAATATGACCATTAAAGTCCCCTCCAATAACTAACTTCTCGGATTGGGGAATACTACTCACCAACTCATCCAAGCCCTCCCAAAAACGCCTTTTAACCTCCTCAGCTAGGCCTGCATGCGGCGCGTAAGCGCTAATGACATTGAGAACACTACCGCCAATAACCAGTTTAATAGACATTAACCTATCATCCACTCGCCTAACCTCAACCACGGACTCCCTAAGATTCCTATCTACCAAGATACCTACTCCATTCTTACCCCTCTCAACCCCGAAGTACCACAACTTAAACTCATCTGCATCCCTCGCCTTCGTCCCTTTCCACCTAGTTTCTTGCACACATGCTATGTTGACCCTCCTCTTCTGGAGAATCTTTGCCAACTCAATGGACTTACCCGTTAGTGTGCCTACGTTCCACGACCCGATCCTCAATCTCTGAGCGTCCTTTAACCTCTCCCCACCCAAACCTCCCGCCCTACCCACAGGACCGCTCCATGCCCCCCTGCTCACCTCCTCCCCCACCCCCGAGGACATGACCTTACAGTACCATCCTCCGCCGCGGCCACTATCCCTCCAACAGACTACGGTAAAAGAGACGAACTTTAATAGAATTACGCAAAAGGATGCTTGCTAGATAACGATAGAGTAAACCACACACAAGATGCTAGTTAAAATACGTAAAAAGACGTACAGAATAAACAAGAGATCGGGAGGTACCAACTCCCGGTGGAAAAACCTGAAAGTAAGCTTTGATGCGCCCGGGTCAACTGCCGCCAAACCTACTCGTTTTGGCCGATGTAGCTTTGCTCCTCGCTTCCAAATGCCAAAAGCTCTTCCAACCGAAAACTCTCTTTTTGGTTAAATCTGCAAAGGAAAGCTTGATAAAATAGATTAAAAATGTTAAATCTACTTACAGAAATTTGGAAGAAGAGATGGAACCCTAGAAAAACTGATACGGTCTGAAGATAACCAAAAATAAGCTTAGTATATAGATAAGGTAAAAACAGCTCAATGATGAGCTTTTGAATGGTTCCGTCGAATCTCCCGGCGATTGAACGGTGACAAAATGGGAGCGTGTTTGGTGGAGAAATTTAGTCCTAGTTACTCAATTATGTTTTAATTTCATCAAAGTCACTTAATTATTTTATGTCACTTAAAAGAAACTAAACTTTTACATTGTCATTAAAAGTCATTTTGGTTCAAACTTCTACTATAAATAAGATATGACATAAAATTTAATAAGAAAAATCCAAAAATAAATGACACATAAGCTTAAATGGATCATACCCACTTTAGATCCATTTCTTCTTTAATGTGATTTGACTCATAACCCAAATACTTTCAATAAAAGATATTAAATTTCACATTAGTTTAAAATAATTTTCCTAAACTACAATATTCTTGTCTTTTCTGTTATATAATACCCATTTATTATTATTCTATACTAAAAAAAATTGTATCTTGTTTGTATTCCTCATTCGAGTCGTTTTATAACTCAACTGAAGTTACTACTATATCCAACTCATATAACATATTTATAAATTTTTAGTAAAATTAAATAGGATTGTATCCATCTTACATAACATATTAATGTATCATAAGCATACGAAAATAATAATAAGGCTAATAAGAGTTTATTTTCACAATGAACATGCAATTACAGACAACTTATTGTAATTGATTGGACAAAAAAATATTGTATTTGTACGATAAAAACCCATAAAAAATTACAATACCTAATTTTATTAGGGGTGTGTGTTCTCCCCCTATTAAAACTCATTTGGTTATGGGTGAAATCACATTAAGGGAGAAATGGAACTAAAGTGGTATAGTCCACTTAAACTTATTTGGCATTTATTTTGGATTTTTCTCATTAAATTCTATGCCATGTCATATTTATGGTAGGAGTTTGAGCCAAAATGACTTTTAAGTGACAATGTAAAAGTTTAGTTACTTTTAAGTGACAAAAAATAGTTGAGTGACTTTAGTAAAATTGAATCATGGTTGAGTGACCATCAGCGGAATTAACCATTTTTAAAAGTTATTAATTTGGTAGCCACCTAACAAAAAAATCCATCTTAATATGACAATTATAATCTCCAACAAAAGATATAAAACCTGCATCAAGCATTAATCGCATGATCTGCAACCTCATTCGTGAAAAGAGATCTCCTCCTCTCCCCTTAGCTACTTTATCAAAAAATCAAGAATTTGAATCTTATTCATCTTCATAATTACACTTGCATGAAGTTGTTGGACGGATATAGCATGAAGTTGTTGGACGGATATAGCATGAAGTTTTCACTTATAGATCTTCACAAACTTTTCAAAACTTCAAATTTAATGTATGAAAGATATAGAAAAAAAAGTTGTTTCACATTGAAGTCTGAAATTTTAATCAAATACAAGCTAAACTTCATGCTAATATAACATGAAGTTGTTTCACGTTGAAGCTAAAACTTTGTGCAAATGTAGCATGAAGTTGTTTCATGCTGAAGTTAAAACTTTATGCTAATATACATGAAGTAGTTTCAGGTTGAAGCTAAAACTTCATTCTAATGCATGCAAAAGTTATTTAGTTCATTTTCTAAAACTTCATACCAACCCATGCTAAAGTTTTGTCCTGCATTCTACAATTTCATCATGAGTTTTATCCGAAACTTCTGTTTAAAAATGCTGAAGGCGTTTAGTTCATTTGTTAAAACTTTAGACTAAACATGCTTAAGTGTTTGTCCTGCAATATGTAATTTTCTAATTAGTTTTTGTTAATGCATACTGAAGTTATTTAGTTCATTTGCTAAAACTTCATACCAAAACATGTTGAATTTTTGTCCTGCAATCTGGAGGATGGAGCACTATTACTTTTTAATAAAAAAATTAAACAAAAAGGTTGGTAGCGCATTTGATCCCCTGACCTTAGGCTATTGGAAATAAGAGACCAAAACCAGTGCACCACTTGGTCTCTTTTGACAATGGGTTCCAACAAGTATATATACCCATTTTCGCCAAATTATATACATCATATATATACTTTAACCCGAGGATCATGAGTTTACGTGAACCATATTTTACATAGTAAATTTGCCCCTAGTTTTATCCAAAACTTTAGTCTAAACAAGCTGAAGTATTTAAGTTCATTTATTAAAACTTTAGACTAAACATGCTTAAGTTTTTATCTTGTAATATGTAATTTTCTAGTAAGTTTTTGCTAATGCATGCTAAAGTTATTTAGTTCATTTGTTAAAATTTCATACCAAAATATACTGAAGTTTTGTCCAACGGTCTACAATTTTGTCACGAGTTTTATCCGAAACTTCAGTCTAAACAAGTCAAAGTATTTTAGTTCATTTACTAAAACTTCAAACTAAACATGCTTAAGTTTTTGTCATGTAGTATGTAAATTTCTAATGAGTTTTTGCTAATGCATACTGAAGCTATTTTGTTCATTTGCTAAAATTTTACAGTAAACATGCTAAAGTTTTATCCTGCAGTCTACAGTTGTGTCATGAGTTTTATCCGAAATTTTAGTCTATTTTGCTGAAACTAGTCTTTTATTAAAGAAGAGCAAAATTGTCTCTTTAAAACGCTTTTAACAACAACAAAAATGGGTACGGATGTAAACGAAAAATAAAGCGGGTACAAGTTAAAAATGGGCTACCAAATAGGGTGCCCCATGCAATTTTCACGATAATTACCTTGTAAAATTTATCCAAATAGCCGTCCATCCGATCACTTAAATAAAAATTATCGATAAATGTATAATATCTGAAATAATTCATATATAATATGTAATATAATCTATGTATATCGACTATAAAAATTAAACAGATAAATTCTTGTTGATTATTTGTGTAAAAAATCCCTTGTTATAAACATCATTCCATTGTATTATATGTATCACTAATCACTTACCTTTTGTTCCTGATTGTTGTTTTCTAATTTTAACTATATATTATTTTATATGGTATTCTATTGTAATATACTACTCTATGGGTACAATATTTTGAAATTACATTATTTGTTGTGTTTTACCAATATTGTTTAGTTTTACTATAATCATATTGCATGATAACTGATAAGCTTACTAAATTATTTTTAGTTGTTGTAAATATTGAGTTTGTCAAAAATTGCCCAGAAACAACTTTTTCCCCTAATTTATCACCAATATGCATTGTTAATATAATATTAAGTTATGAAAATCATGCAACTCCTATTATGAAATTAATTAAACAAAAGTTTTCTTCTTTGGTACATCAATAATAAGTACACATGTTTCATGATTTATATCATAAGTAATTTTACTTAAGTATAATATTAATAGTGTCCGTAAGATCCATTCGCATAATAGTTATGTTCTAGTATAGTGCATTTTGTTATGGTGTGTTGGGACATTTTGTGTTCATTTGGCTGTAACTTATATGGTGTTCTTCGAATATGAGTACTTTAAGTCCAAATTAAAAGTAGTACTATATAAAAGCTACTCTTTTAAATTTTATACTGTTGCATACACTGTCATATCTCTAATAAAATTAAAAGAGCAAACCTTATTTGCACTGCAGTTGCTCAGAATTTTTTTTTTAAAAAAAAATTAAAAGGTAGATGTATCTATTAATTAGCAAAATTAGATAACAGTGGAGTATATCTCCCTGCACCTACTGAGAATGAAACAAACTCCATTCTTTTAACATAGTAGGATTTCCAACTTAGCTTCCAAAAAGGAAAGCACCTTCCTCTCCTATACAAAATGAAAATTCTTCAAGTAAATAAATACATTCTATACATATTTCTATCCAAAAAAAGGAATTTTTTCTAACGTTTATTTATTGTGAAAGATGGGAATTGCATTCTGTCCATATTGAGCTCTCCTCTAATCTCGGTGTTAGTAGTTGTTGATCCATTCGTTGAAGCAGTGCGCAATTTTCCATTATTCCAAAAATATAAGGTGGCATTTGATCTTTCTTATGATATCCCATAAATTCCACGGAGAATCCTTGATGTGCAGTATCTGTATAGGATCAAATTCTGCTCATTGTTGTGATCACGACTTTGGGCTAAACAATGATCGTAGTGAGGGTACGCCTCCAGGACGTCGTAGAAAAAGTGTGTTAGCAAGTCTAGTCATCTCCTTGAGGATGCACGACCTATTATTATATTATTTTGCTTTATTATCTCGAGGAGATCCTCCTATTATATAAAGGAGGATCCCAATGTTGTAAAAGCATATCCTTTTTTCTAATAGAAACTCTCTCAATCTCTCTCTACATTATTACTCTCTGGAACACTTGATACAGAAAAAGCAATAAAGGATATTATATACATTTCTAGGTCTGATTATATTCGATTACGATTTACCTTTGATCTATTTTTTATTGTATTTTCTTGATAAGTATTCATTAACTTTCGACGCAAATAATTTGGCGCCGTCTGTGGAGATTTCGGCAATCGAAATAGTTTGCACCTAGAAATCTCAAGAACAAACCACCTTCCTTCACATCCCATCGATACCAAAAATGACAGAAAATGACGCAAGATTGAAAG
>JASVEL010000176.1:0-359990 GCA_032618575.1 Nicotiana noctiflora | reverse complement strand
TATCGTGTGATCATCATCTCTATGTCTACCCCTTCTACCCCGTTTAAGGTATTAAGCGCAGAATGGTATCGTTGCTTATTGCATGTTATTACCCGTCCCAACCCTATCAGTTCCAGAGGCATATAGGACTACTAATCCTAAGGGAAGGAATGTTGGGCTTTTTGTAGTTTCAAAGGTAAAAATTCTAAGGCGACAATCAAAACACATATAGCAAATCTGGGGAAAGCACATAAACAAATAAGGCTCAAACAGGCCTCCTTAGATAAAAGAAAATCATGTAGCTTAGCACGTCTTACATGTTCTAATTACGTCGAAATTTATGCTTAGCGTTAGGCAAGCTGGTTCATTACATATTTTCAGGCAAGAAATTCGCATTAGGCTCGCCTGGATGCAACTTATCGAAGGCTAGGGTAATTAATTAACTACATACTTGTTTGCCTACATGATGACCTATAGACATGGCATCTACAAGTTTGAAAAACAATGCATACTGATTTAGGAAAAACATTATCAGCTATTAAAGGAAGGCGAGTTTCAGCAAGTGACCATGAGTTTTATAACTGGTAATTCATTATTACTACAGGTCTTAGACTTTTAACAAGTAAGACGATTCAGATTTG
The DNA here is from genome assembly GCA_032618575.1 of Nicotiana noctiflora. Lineage (NCBI taxonomy): Eukaryota > Viridiplantae > Streptophyta > Magnoliopsida > Solanales > Solanaceae > Nicotiana > Nicotiana noctiflora. The sequence continues at coordinate 359,370 of JASVEL010000176.1, read as the reverse complement.
ATTAATTCCTATAGGCATACTTTCTATGCATTTGTCGACTTTAGAACACATTTGAAGACATAATAAAATGCATAAACCCTATAGGCATGTCATTTAAATACTGGATGAATATCTAATTGATTTATTTTGGTTATTAAGACCTATAAACATGTTCGCCTAGCGAGGAGTGGATATGCCAAAACTAGAAAAGATTTACAGACATGTTTTCTGCGCATGAGCACCCTATAGACGTGGTATCTATATGCAGGAATCCTATAAACATGATGTCTACATGTGAGAATGCTGAAATTAGAAATCCTATATGCAGGTTATCTACATGCAAAAATCCCTATAGACATGATGTCTACATGCGAGGATGCTGAAATTAGAAATCCTATAGGTATGACATCTACATGTGAAAATCCCTATAGACATGACATCTACCCCTTTTTGCATATATGATTACCCTTCCTATTTCACTAATCACCCTAGAGATTATTACAAAGTTTTATTAAAGACCAAAATGAATCGAAAAGAAATAAGGAAACAACATTAGAATCGGAACTCCTAAGCTGCATCCAAGGAGCCTATTCGAATCTAAAGTCTAACAATATGGTATGGGCCAAATGCCAGGATCAGGTTTTCAAAGTTTTTCTCTTATCCAGGGTGTGTCAAAGTTCCAAGGAGTTTCACGAACTCCAGGCAATGCTCACACCCAGGTATCATTGCAAAACATTGAATTAGAGTGCAGTGTGGAAGAGCCAGCCCTCCAATATCCAAGTTCGAAGGAAACTCAAGGTCCCAAGGCAAGGCTCATTAGAGGGGGACAAAACATAAAATATAGGAACACGTGTGAGTGCAATAGAGGGAGTTAAGGGTGCCAAAGTAGGCTGGTGATCATGCCCAGCAACACAAAATACTGGCACACCCCTGACCAACCTACTAGCCAAACATTGGAGAGTCCGGGACCTATTGAAGGTCAAACCATCGCCTGAGCAGTAATTGGGATATTGTCATGCCAAGATTTCAACTCAACACATAAAGGGGAAGTTAAGGGGTAAGGACTTACATGAAAGCCGAAGAAAAAAGAACAAAGAAATACTTAGCACCAACAGAAGAATGAGACTATAAAATAAATACATAGGGATGAGACAAAAAAATTAAATAAAAAAGGCATACCTGTTCTTAAGAAGAGACAAGCAAGAAGCAAGACTTAGGGAAGCCAAGTTGCAATCAAGAAGCAGAAGTGTAAGTTTTAGAAGAGTATTGTAATTAATAAAAATCATGTCTGTTAATGAAGAAAAACCGGGTATTTATAATTGATGAATCACAGTTTAATAGTAATTAAGGAACTAGGTACCAATTAAAATCAATCAGCATATAGACTTCTTTTAATTAAGGAGTTTAAATTCAAACGGTAAAGGGCGGGAGTTATTTAATTAAGCTGAGTTGTGTTTCTTTTATTGTGTTTTACTGGCCTTTGTAATAGTTTTTACTGTCCTTTATATCTTGTGTTATTTAATTACGTTGTTATTTCACACTGTTAAACCTTATTTCCTATTTAACCTCAGTAGAGCCCTGACCTTCCTCGTCACTACCCAACAGAGATTAGGATTGGCACTTTCTGAGTACCGCTGTGGTGTACTCATGTCCTTCCTGCACATATTTTTCAAGGTAGATCCAGGTACCTCTACGCAGGCTTACCATTCTTGGAGGTTCGGTGTAGAATTAGGCTTGAATTGGCGGAGTTAGTAGTTTGGAGAATTTCGATCGATCGGTGGAATTTTGATCCGCGGGTCGTAATGAAATTTCTAGAGTTGCAGTAGGTCCGTTTGGTGATTTGGGATGTGTGTACAAAATTTCAGACTATTTGGAGGTGATCTGGTTAGATTTTCGATCGAATGCATGTTTCGGAAGTTTTTAAAGAACTTAGGCTTGAATTCAAAGAAAAATGATGATTTTAGTGTTGTTTGAGGTGTTTTGATAATTGGAACAAGTTTGAATGATGTTATAGGAGGTGTTAGTACTTTTGGTTGAGGTTCCGGGTAGGGGTGTGCATTCGATTTATCGATTCGATTTTGACAATTATCGATAATTACTTATCGATTATCGATTTGTACATATGCTTATCATTATCGTTTCAATAAGTTTTCGATTTCGATTTATCGATTATTGGGGCCTGTCGATTCGGTTATCGATTACACCAATAAATAATTTGCGGGATTCCACAAAAAGTATATTACAAACACGCCTAATTAATATAGACAAAAAGAAGCTAAAATAAGACGAACATCATTCATAACATAAAAATTGTGTCAACAAGCACATGCAATAAAACTAAAGTAAAGAATCAAATATATGCCATTAATGCTCCAATGGTATAAAAAAAATACATCACCATGACTAATTTTGTTTTTCATTAATTTGACTTCATTCATTTGAACTTTAAATATGATAATTCCTTAAATGTGATAGAGGAAATAATAGGGTTCGGGACTTAGGGTAAAGGAAATGGTATAATAGAATAAGGGTAAAAAATGTAAAATTTTTATTAAAAAATTAATTTTTTTTTCCTTTTTAGTATATCTTGTCGGTTTATTGATAAACCGAAGAAGACAAATCGAAATCGGTAACTGGATAAGAAAAATTTCGAAATTGAAATCGAAATCGATAAACCGATAACAAATAATCGATTTGATTTATAGATAAACCGATTTGAATGCACACCCCTAGTTCTGGGGGCCTCGGGGTGATTTCAGATGGCTAACGAGAAGTTTTGAACTTGTGAAAAGGGAAAAGTGTGATGCTTCTGGTATTTTCGCTTCTGCGGAAATGGGACCGTAGAAGCAAGGAGTGAGCTGTAGAAGCAGCAGGGATCAGAGTTTTTATGATGTGGTTAGCTTAGTTAGATGATTTGTGCCTTAGGAGTGTGATTGGAATTAATTTTGGAGGTCCGGTGTAGAATTAGGCTTGAATTGGCGGAGTTAGTATTTTGGAGAATTCCGATCGATAGGTGGGATTTTGATTTGAGGGTCGGAATAAAATTTCTAGAGTTGCAACAGCTCCGTTAGGTAATTTGAAATATGTGTACAAAATTTCAGACTATTTGGAGGTGATCTGGTTAGGCTTTTGATCGAATGCATATTTCGGAAGTTTTTAAAGAACATAGGCTTGAATTCGAAGAAAAATGATGATTTTAGTATTGTTTGAGGTGTTTTGATTATTGGAACAAGTTTGAATGATGTTATAGGAGGTGTTAGTACTTTTGGTTGAGGTTCCGAGTAGGGGTGTGCATTCGATTTATCGATTCGATTTCGACCCTTATCGATAATACTTATCGATTCTCGATTTGTACATATGCTTATCGTTATCGTTTCAATAAGTTTTCGATTTTTTCGATTTCGATTTATTGATTATTGGGGCTTATCGATTCCATTATCGATTACACCAATAAGAAAATTTGCGGGATTCCACAGAAAGTATATTGCTACAAACACGCCAAACTAATATGGCCAAATAGAAGCTAAATAAGACGAACATCATTTATAACATAAAAATTGTGTCAACAAGCACATGCAATGAAACTAAAGTAAAGGATCAAATGTATGCCACTAATGCTCCAACGGTATAAAAAAAATACATCATGACGACTAATTTTGTTTTCCATTAATTTGAACTTCATTCCTTTGAGCTTTAAATATGATAATTCCTTAAATGTGGTAGAGAAAATAATAGGTTCGGGACTTAGGGTAAAGGAAAGAGTATTATAGAATAAGGGTAAAAAAAATAAAAAATGTAAAATTTTTATTAAAAAATTATTTTTGTTTCCTTTTTAGTATATCTTATCGGTTTATCGATAAACCGAAGAAGACAAATCGAAATCGATAATTAGATAAGAAAAATTTTAAAATTGAAATCGAAATCGATAAACCGATAAAAAATAATGGATTCGATTTATCGATAAACCGATTTGAATGCACACCCCTAGTTCTGGGGGCCTCGGGGTGATTTCAGATGGCTAACGGGAAGTTTTCAACTTGTGAAAAGGGAAAAGTGTGATGCTTCTTGTATTTTCGCTTCTGCGGAAATGGGACCGCATAAGCAAGGAGTGAGCTATAGAAGTAGCAGGGATCGCATGTGCGAGTAGGCTGACTGCATCTACGGTGTCGCAGATGCGACAAAGTGACCACATATGCGATGTTTGGTGAACTTAGGGGGAACCGCAAAAGCGGTGTTTTGTCCGCAGGAGTGGAATGCGCAAGTGCGGAATTTTAACCACAGAAGCGGCCCATTGACCGCAAAAGCGGTAGTCACAGATGCGACTAGAGAGTCACAGATGTGGAATTGACTGGTCAGCAATATATAATTTTTCCTTCGCGAATTTTTGAAAGGTTTTCATATTTTCACTTCGGACTTGGAGAATTTAGGTGAGTTGGAAGAGAGAAAATAAGGGACTTCTTTGAGGTAAGGATTTCTGAGTCTAAAACACAATTCTAAGGTGTTATTACATGAATTTAGACTGAATACTCAAGGAAATAATAGACAAAAATGGTGATTAGGGCTTGAAACTTAAGAGAGTTAAAATGGGGAATTGAGGGGTCATTTTCACTCCGATTTTGGTAAGTTTTATATGTATAGACTCGTGGCGATATAAAGAATCCATTGATGTTAAATTTTCTTATTTGTGAGAAGTGGTCCCGGGGCTTGGGTTTTACTAATTTCGAGATTTTTGCTATTTTTTTATTGTTCTCGATTGAGTATTGTTCCATTGGCCTATTGTGACGTATTCGTTGTGGATTTGATCAGATTCGATGTACGAGGAGGTCGATTTGAGAGGCAAGGGCATAGCGAGTTAGGATTTTGATCAGCTTGAGGTGAGTAATGATTGTAAATGATATTCTGAGGGTTTGAAACTCTGGGTTGCACATCGTAGTGCTATATTGAGGTGACATGCATGCCGGATAGCTAGCGTGGGGTAGAGAAACATGGGGGATTATGACTCGGTCTGTCTCGATTGATTTACCGCGTATTTGACTGGAACTTATTTTTTATTATCATGATTTGGGCTGATTGCCGTATTTGGGCTCGTGCCAATTATTTGAACCATTCTAGGATTTTCATCACTATGTGATATACTACTTGAACTCAGTCCTGTTAATTATATTATTTTACAAACTGAGCCGCTTTAATTGAATTTGAGACTTAAATGATATTTCCACTATTGTTTGGGTTGAGCACTACTATTTTATTGATGCCTGAGAGGCTTATGATATTTTCTAGATTGAGTGAGGCCGAGGGACTTAGATACTTTTACATGCCACGAGGTGGCTGGAGTGATGTGAGGAGGCTTTCAGGCCTTGTGGGTGATTGTGAGGAGGCTTTCAGGCCTTGTGGGTGATTGTGAGGAGGCTTTCAGGCCTCGTGAGTGATTGTGAGGAGGCATTCAAGCCTCGTGAGTGATTCTGAGGAGGCTTTTCAGGTCTTGTGTGTGATGTGAGAAAGCTTTCAGGCCTTATATTGATATAGTGCTTGGGCCGTAAGGGGCCCCTCCGGAGTCTGCACACCCACAGTGAGCGCGGGTACCCATATGATCTGAGAGTGAGGCCGAGGGGCTGATGCTATGTTGGGTGAATGATACTAAGCCCAAGGAGCTGATACTATTCTGAACGATTGATATTGAGCCCGAGGGGCTGGTACTGTTTTGAGATATTGCCCGAGGGGCGAGCTTTTATGTGCTCATCTTGCATATTTACTTGCCTTTTTACCTGTTATACTGTGGTAATTGTACCCGAGGGGCAGTTTTTCTGTGCTTATCAGCACTTACTGTTTTGCAATCATTTCGTAACTATTGAAAGAATCATTTTCAAAAGAGATTTAAACTGAACCAAGTTATTTTTAAAGATTTCACTGTTTTACTGTTTTCTCAAAGATTGTACCCTGCTTCTATACATCATGATGGTTTGTTTTACGTGTTTTCTTACTATTCAGTTGTTATTACCTTTATTACTCACTGAGTTGGAGTGCTCACTTTACTCACTGCACCTCGTGTGTAGATGCAGGTATCTATTCACCCGGTAGCGAGTACTGGTCGATTAGAGGCAGAGTTACATGAGTTAAGGAGGTGACTCCAGCGTTTGCAGCACCATGTTTCTCTCTTTTGGTTCATTATTCCGGCTTTTTATATTCTAGGCCTTGTAGTGGATTTACATTCTGATATATGCTCGTGACTTGTGACATCCCGATTAGGGCTTGGGTGGTATTTTCGCTAATTAATGCTATTAAGTCATATTTAAGCTGTTTATTTATCTTTTACTATTTTTGAAAAGACGAGTTGGGTTAGTTGGCTGGCCTCATCTTCACGAGAGGCACCATCATGACCAGTGCGGAATTTGGGTCGTGACAGATTATTATGCTACTTCGTACTTCATTTCAATTTAAGTGATTTATTTGTTGAAGTGTGTAAAATTGGCTTAAGAATTACTCTAATGTTGGCTTGCATAACGAGTGAAATATTAGGCGCCATCATGATCCCGAAGGTGAGGGTTTCGGGTCGTAACAAGGTAGTTCCTGGAAGCGGATCCACATAGTGAGTAATTTGCTCTATAGCGGGATTGAATTTAGGTTCCCAATTACAGACTGTAAGGTATTGTGATCCAATAAACCAAAGTCCTTTATGGAGGGCTTTGGTATAATTATCATTGTAATGAAATTTGATCAGGTAATAATCAAATCCTAGATCGATAAGTTGTCATACTTCACTTGATTGCCGTAAGGAGTTTAATTTAGTCTTGAGGTTAGTATAGGATATATGTATATTTCCAAGTAACTTAATAATAATTGATTGGTGCCAATATTTGTATAATAATCTTGTTTTGTCATCTGAAGAGATAGCAACAAAATGAGGGTGGTTTGATGGGTTGGTTTTTTCATCATCTAAGGATAACTTGTTTAAGAAATAATTTTAAGTTCATTGGGTATGACGGACGGTGGGATAGTGTGTCACGAAGACTTACCTTGAGATGAGGTGATGAAGGCTGCGTAGGTGTAGATTCATCTTTAGGCTTGTTTGTGTTGCGATCGAGTTGATCTTGTTCCTGATCAGTTAGTTCCATTTCCAATGTAGTAGTCATGAAATGTGGTGTTGGATTGGCTGGTTATAGCGGTTGTGTATTGTTTTGTACTTTATCACTCTTCTTTCAAGAGAGAAGGAGAAGAAGATGAGCATCTCGAAGATATTCATTCATGGGAGTTCAAATATAAAATATTGTAGTTCAGATCAGTGCTTTAAAAGGCTCTTTTAGGATTTGCCCAGGGGATCGCATCGGAGTGGGACATTATCAAAATATTTTGAGGTTCCTGTGTGGGCTTTAGTTATGTGAGATTTACGCCTCAAGCACTCGACGGTACATCTGAAACATATTTATCGCTCACCACTCTAGGGCTCGCCCAATAATTTCTACTGCAAATTATGCATCAAATTTTCTAATTAACACTGTTGATACTAATATTCTTTAACAAATGAATAATTAAAATCTATTCATCTATAAAAATACAAAAATTGAGATTAATTTAAAAGAATAAATCATTATATTATATATTTACTAAGTGAGAACATCAACAAAGGAATATCATTTGAATGGCCAAAATTTATATATACCTCACATTCATACTTTATTTCTACGTCTATCAAAATTTTATTATTTTACTATTTGAAAGTAATTTTATATTTATGAAGAAATTACAGCATTAATGGAGTTTATTGATTATTTACTTTTAGAAAGGTAAATTGTGTAGTTGAATAATAAAAAAAATTGAAATATTATGATCGCTTAATTATTTGAAGGATAAGACGTTATAGTTGATTTTTATGTTATAGTCACTTTAACACTATTGTATTGTTTATATTTTAAAAATATACTAAGATATTTCATTTTTTGTGAGTTTTAAACTTTTTAAAATTTTCTTAAAATTTTAGTGTGCTTTATATATTTTTTGTGGTTATTATCCTATTTTATTAATTATAAATTTAAAAAAAATAAAGATTGATGGGGCTTATATGCCCCATATCTCTAAGACTTACGCGTTCTCCCATGTTAAGTAAAATGTTCTGCCTTTTGCTCCAGCATTTTAAAGTACTAGTTCAGATGGATAATAGATTTAAGTATGATATTAGCAATAGTATAATTTAGACATCATTTTGGTCAAGCATTCAGCTAAATGATGTATAAGCAATTGATACAAGTCATTTAGCGACACCCTCAAATGTTTCATATGATACAACTTATTTATAATAAAACCTTTGACATATAACTTTGCTACACAGAAATTAATAAAGATGGATCATGTAGCGAGAATTTGAATATATGCTGGCCAAGTCATAGTTTTATTAAAGAAATTTTGAGTCAAGGAAGTTCACACGACATTTTGAATCATAGAGTAGTTAAAAACTTGATATGGCTTGTGCACCCACTGCATCTTCTTGGGAAACCAATTTTTTCATTTGACGAATTAACATCTCAAAATCATGCTGACCCTTCAACAAGCTGAGCCGAACATAACGATTTTCTGCAAAGAATTTGGTACCTGGACGACCTATGATTTTTGCTACTCTGAAGATTTCAGTGCAGTTTTTATCTTCTTTCCTCTTACACTTCACCCATGCATAAGCTGCCATCAATGCCACAAGGGAAAAAGTTTTATATATATATATATATATATATATATATATATTGTCTTGTAAATAGGTCTGATTTGATACTCTAAATGGTTTTAAGGAATTATATATTTACTTCCTATCTGTACAGTCAAATATCTTTATAATAATCTCACTTATTCTGATATTTTGGTTAGTATATAGCATAGTATTATTATGTAAAACATATGTTATAACATACATGAAAAATGGGTTCCAAAGAAAAATTAATTGTTATAGTAAAGTGTTATTATAATTAAAAGATGATTGTTATAGAGATTGTATTATTTTCAATAAGTGAGAACTTTGGAGGGTGTTTGGCTAAGCTTATAAGCTACTCAAACTGGCTTATAAGCACTTTTTGGCTTATGTACGCGTTTGATAAAATTAAAAAATTTTATAAGCCAAAAATAAGCAAAAGCCATAAGTTGGTCTACTCCAACTTATCAAATTTCAGCTTATATATAAACACTTTAAAGTTGTCCAAAATATTTACTATCTATCCCGAAAATACTTCTTTTTAAAACAAAACTCTTCGTATACTCAGTTCTTCAACCGTTTATTATTAATATTAGCACTTTTATCCAAACACGTAACTGCTTATTTTTTCAATCAACTTCAGCACTTAAAAGTGATTTTTCAGCACCTAATGCTTATCAGCTACTTTAAATCAGCTATAAAGAATGCTCGAGTAAAAAGAGTTTAAAACAAAGCTCATTTTTATGTAAAGATAGCTTAGTATTTTTATGTAAAAAGTTTTATTGAGTTAAAAAAAAGGTCACCTGGAGATGGTGCTCTGACTCTGTCAAGAAATGTGCAATACTGAGTTGGAATGCGTTGGAGGCTAAAACGTTTAGATAAAGAGAAAATGCGACTCAATATTTCCCAGCGATCACTTAAGATTTGATGTGCAAAATTGAATAGTTGCTTGCCATCACCTTGAGCAACAACTTTCAGTAGAGTTAAAGCTCTCAACTGGCCATCCTTTGAGGTCCCCATTTCAGCAACATCAATAAACTCCATCATTCTTTTATATACATGCACGTCCTTCACTATAGCCCACCTACACTTGTCAATGGTAATCAGTTTTTTTTTTTAAAAAAAAATCCTCAAATAGATTAAAATGCAGGTAAGTATATATAGATTATACACCGATTATACGCGGTTATACGCATATACATGCATTGTATTTTCGCAAGTTATTTTTAGTTTAAGTAGTTAGGGCGGCATCTATTTCTGTTAAATTCTTCAAGAATAAACTATCATGATATGATTTTTTTCTTAATTTTCTTTGGCTTTTTTGTATAACTAATTGGTTAAAGTTATTTTTAGGATTATATTTTATAATTATGCTATGCATGGCAAAATGACCAAAATATGAAACTACATGAAAAGTATTAGTACTCCTTTAATTAAAAAAAATTTTAAAACTTACATAACTCTATATTTAAAAAGAAGCATAACTTTTGAAATTCAGCATGGAAGAAATTTGTGAGATATGAGAAAAAAAAAAGTTATTGCTTTTCCTACAAAATAGTTTTCAAGGAAGTGGCCAAAAATCAGATCATCATTTTTTTCTTTTTTCCTATTTTCCTCATTTTGATATATATGAATGAATTAACACATTCAATGTTGACAAAAATGCATGAGAATTGTGTATAAAATTTGTTCTTGTTAACGCTGCTCTATTCTATTGTACTAATTTCATGCAAAAAAAAAAAAAAAACTTTCATTTAAGGATTGGATATTGTTTATTACCCAACTCTGCTTCCAGCATGACCAGTGAGCTTAGACATGGAGAAAATCATGAGATGTTCATCTGCAGGAGCTGGAATTGCAGTGTAATGAGGCCAATAATAAGCACGATCATAAATTGTCTTCACATTTGGACCTTTTAAAATTGAATTTCTCAAATTCCCATCTGGATTATTTGGTGAAGTCACAAATTCAATCACATTTCCACCAAAATCTGATTTGTTCTTCAACATGGATGAATCTCCTTCAAATTCATAATCATGTGTTTGAAAGAACTCCGTTTGAAACTTATAAGGCTGAAAAAGTTAAATCAGATTAGTTAATTTCAATTATGCTCAAGAAGCATATATTATGTTCACTAAGATGGAGCTAGCAAACAAAAAGTTAACCTCCAGAAAACAAATATTTCAAGATCTGGTTATTTTTACATTGATAATGCAAATTATTTATATGTTTAGGTCAACAACAACAACAACAACCCAGTATATTCCTACAAGTGGGGTATGGGGAGGTAATATATACGCAGTCTTACCCCTACCTCAAGGGGCAGAAAAGTTGTTTCCAGGAGACCATCGGCTGAAGTATATGTTTATGTCACTTAATAAGTATTATAAGTATCCGTAGATAAAAAGTGATTAGGAAACAACCTCTTTTTCTTCTTGAAATTAATGGTAAGGTCAGCGTACATACTATCCACCCCAGACCCATTTGTGGGATTACACTAGGTACGTTATTGTTATTGTCGTCGTCGATAAAAAGTGAAGATTATTAATCTAAAAAATAAGGTACATAACCTTTTTTCTCTTTTTGATTTAATCATCCCGAGTTCTCCAGCCAGCCTCTAGCCTGTTTAATCAAGATTCAGGCGGTGGAAAGCCCCACGTATAAAATTTTAGCGCTCCCTACTAAGCAATATTCTATTTCATGACTCGAACCTGAGGCCTAAGATTAAGGACGATAGAGGAACATTTACCATTCAACCATATTCTTTGGTAGTAAGGTATATAATTACTTGCTACAACTAATTAAACAATACAGATAGTATAAAAATGCTTATATTATCAAGTATATATTCCCTCCATTTCAATTTATGTGAACCCATTTGACTGGGCACGGAGTTTAAGAGAAGACTTTTGATCTTGTGGTGTAAAATGAAGGCACCTTTATTTTGTGTGGATATAAATCATTGCATAAAGGTAAATTGTTTCCAAATAAGGAAATGGATCATTCTTTTTGGCACGGACTAAAAAGGAAATAGGTTCACATAAATTGAAACGGATGGAGTATATTTAAGCAGGCCAGATGTAGTATAAGCTACGAGTTCAGTCGAACCTTATAATTTGGATCTACCTTTATATATATGTTAAAGTTTGAAACCAATAACTCAAAGGATCAGTAGGTTGGCATCCCGAACCTAGGATAATTAAATTATATATATAAATATTGTCAAATTGCAGAAATATAGGGTAAGGATACGTACAATAGATCCTTGTGATCCGGCCCTTTCCCGGACGCCGTGCACAACGGAAGCTTAGTGTGTTAATATTGTAAAATTGAGTTGCATTGCAAGCGTATATAAGTAAATTCATAATTAAACTCAAAATGGGGATGATTGAGAAGAACGAACCGAATAATAAGGGATTTGACTTGCGACGACTTTCGTAGTGTAGGAAGAGGAAGAAAAATTGTTCATTGAAAGAGCATGAACTGCAGCATTTAGGAGCTGAGTAGAGCCAACACCAAAAACAATGTATCTTCCATTTGTGACAGCATTCTTGGCAATAGCATGTATTTTTCTTATGTTTTTCTCAAGTTCATTGGATATGTATGACTGATTAGGAAAGAAATAACTCATTCTATGCCAACCTGCTACTACTACTGCACTGCTTGCTGCATTTTGCATCCAAAATGGTTCCAAGAATAGGGGATCCCCACTGCATTAAACAACCAGTAAATTAGGTATAGCCTTGTATATTCCCACATGTGTATAATAGGTAGCGGCTTATAAGTCAGGAATTTCACTAAGGGTGTTCGAAGATTTTTCAAAATTTAATATTTATATATTTAAAATAATATTTTATCTATATACACAATAGGAGTATAATTTTTTCGGGGAAAAATATATACTCAACTATAGTTCCAAGCCAGCAAACATGGTACCCCAAATATTACACAATCCTCCCTTCTTTGATTTTTGGCGTAACAAATACTTCCTCCGTTCCAGTTTATGTGAGTATATTTTCTTTTTTGGTCCGTTCCAAAAAGAATGACTTTTTTCTAAATTTGAAAACAATTTAGCTTAAACTTCCAATTCAATATTTAATGAGAAGCTTTTATAATCACACAAATAATACTCTGGACCTCTTTTTAGTTTGTTTAGCACCACAAATTTTAAAAGTCTTCTTTTTTTTTCTTAAATTCTGTGCCCAGTCAAACATATTCACATAAATTGAAACGGAGGAAGTACTGTTTTAAACATGAGCATGTTTTGTTCCTTAGGTTAATTTTATATTTTCCTCTATTTTGTTTAACAAAGTTAAATTATTGTGTTGTTTTTAATTGGATATATTTGCATTTAAACTCACTTATTGCCTTTAACTTATTGTATATACGTATGGATCTAGTTTAAAAACTAATTTGGAAGAATTGATTAAATGCATGCATCCAGTAGTAAAAAGTTAAAACCAAAATAAGTGAGTATATTGTTACATGAAAATAAAAAAACATAAAACAAGGGGTAAACTTGTCTATTTTTAGGCTACGAGATAGTTTTGTCACATTAAATTTCAAAATAAGAACGTTCGTGCAATATTTGACACTACAAAACCGATATGTATTACAAGCCAAAACCTCATCCATGAATCGAAAGTAGTGAATTCAGTTGAATTTTCGAATCTCATGTATAAATCGAAAGTAGTGAGTTTAAATGAATTTTCGAACAAATTGAAAGTAGGAGAATATTACCCTTCAACATCAGCAAGACAGTTGGGTAATAACAAAGAGCAATCAGAGCCTCCATAACAAGAATAGCATTCACAAATAGCCTTTCCATCTATAACAATGCCATCAATATAAACTCTTCCATTTCCTGAGCATGAAATTGCAGCTACTGCTTCTGCTTTTTCTGCTGCTCTTTGGCTCCAACTCAACTTTTCCTTCTCATAATACATTTTTCTAAAAAATAATATATTCACAACTATTGAGACCAAGAGACACATAACATAGCTAAACCTCTGAATATTTTTTGCCATTATTCTTGGCTTCCCTTCTTTCTTTAGATTATTATGGGCTTTACAATTAATAACAGGGTTATTAAGTATGCTGCTGTGCTCTCTAATTCTGCTTATTTATTTAGTCTGCTTGATTGTTTGAAAAAGATAAATTAATAAATGACCAATTAAAGTCAATATTGTTTAATTTTTTTTTTATTTTAAAACAAAAAGAAGTATAAAGTATGCAAATGCTAACAAAACAGACCTTCTTTTCCACGTAAGAAGCATAATAATATAATGAGAAAAAATATTGGAGCATTTCATAAAGTGAACAAAACAAAAAAGTAAATGTTGAATGCATGGAATCAAAACACGTTCAATTTGCTTTTTCGAGTAGGTGAACTTGGGGATTAAGAATATTAAAAACTTCTAGCTGCAAAACATGTGGAATTAGAAAATGTGTGAATGCTACAAAGATTACTCCCTCTGGCTCGAGTCATCGGTAGTAATTTCTAAATGTAGTTGTCTTAAATAATTTGTTATATTAGAAGTTTAAGATAGAATTAATTATATTTTTTATTGTTGGAGATAACACGTTAAACAAAGTAAAATACATCAAATTAAGAGGAATTATATCTTAAGATAGAAATAAATAAAAATAATCCTAAATTATGTTATTTTTTTAAGAAGCGTATAATAGAAAAAGACGCGTAACATTTGAGACGAAAGAAATAATATTTAATAGGTTGGAACTTGGAATCTCTATAATTGGTGTAATTGTTATCTAATTCTTTAGATCGACTTGAAATAAAGTGCAGGGTCTCAATCACGCACTAAGTTTACTAGTGCTACTTTAGTAGTTTTCCGTACGTATACCCTTTTTCCACTACAACAACAACAACCCAATATAATCCCACAAGTGGGATTTGGGAAGGGTAATATGTACGCAGGCCTTACCCCTACCCAGGGGGCAGAGAGGCTGTTTCCAGGAGACCCTCGGCTCAAGACATCAAAAAAAAAAAAGATGCATTAGTACTATCAATAAACTCATACTAAGAATAACATAAAATAATGGGTATATTGGGTCGGTTATACTCATATTACTTTCTATATTTTTTGTGCAAATTTTGGTACTAATTCTAGATGTCCATATGAGGCGCTTCAGCTTGGAACAATTTTTAGAGATTCGAGGTAGATTTGCTCGCATCCATAGACCTTGAAGTACCCTTCCACTTATCCCTTATTTAATGTTCTTATCATACGAGACAATTGAACTTATTTCAAACTCTGTATGTTGAAACTCTAGAAGCTCGTAAACTTGTGACTCCAAATCCGGATTGTACTAGATATTATTGGTTTTATGCAATTGTAACTGTTTCGTGAAGATTCCATATGGTTCCCTATCATTCACGCTCATTAATTGAAGATACTACGAATTTGTACTTTCTGCTATCTTGATTCATTTCATCAGTGTCTCTTCAAACTATCAAGAGGCCCGGGTGACCGTTCTTTCTTGCATTCATGACACTTCGCTCGTACCTATTAAGACTCATGTCTCTGTAAGTATATTTTGCGAGCTGCCACTTCCATAATAATCCATGTGTCTTGGCATGTCAGCCACATAATTAATTCCAAATGTAATATCTATTTTTCCCCAATACAATTATATGTATTCAAATTTAATATTTGTTGAGATTTTAGTATATATATAATCCATGTGTCTTGACCTGAATTATATATATATATATATATATATATAGCTTTAATGTACGTGCGTTGCACATATGCCTAGCGTTATATATAGCTTTAGTGTACGTGCGTTGCACATGTGCTTAGCGCCAAGCAATAAATTATGTGTACAAAAGAAACATGTAAATTAGGTTATCAAATGCTAAGTTCTAGAATGTCAACATTAAGTTAATATACGATACAATAAGCAACTTAGCATATAGAAAAGTATAGGGAGTTGTCGTTTGTTTACATTAATATCAAATGAAACAAAAATAATTAATGATAAATCACTTAAAATATTTAATATTTAATCCTTATTGTTTAACGTTTGTAATTTTAACAATTTGACTCGTAATAGTATACTATAATGATTTACACGATGAATTTAAAAAAGAATGACTTGAATTGTTTTGCAAATTAGTTAATTTAAAGATTTCCTTTGGCTAATTAATTTTAAGAACTTAATTATTTTTTCTTTTGAGATTACTATGTTTGTGATTTTTAGGTACTTGTTTTACTTCCAAACATGATTTAATAATAAAGAGTTTATTTAATATCAAAATTTTAAATAAGAAATTAATTGAATAACTTTTTATTATTTAAAAAATATACTTGTAAAACTTGAAAAAAGCTCCTAATTTTTTTTTAAAAAGAGAGAGAAAGTAGAGACTCATATACCATGAAAGCGCTAATTTTCATATGTGTACGCTTGCACACCTGCACAAGTGCTAATTCTAGTTTTTTAAAGTCTTAAATATTAGGATCTTCTTGTTTATATAAGGAAATATTTAATAGCAATAATTTTAGTTGATTAGGAATTCTTCAAGCTCTAGCAAATGGGACAAAACGACTTTTAAAAGAGAACCTTATTCCATCTATAGGAGATACTCGTTTATTCAGTATCGGACCATCCATAGCAGTAATATCCATCTTTCTAGCTGATCACTCGATTCTAGCTGATCTTAGTATTGGTATTTTTTTCTAGATTGTCATTTCAAATATTGCTCCCGTTGAACTTCTTAAGTCGGGATATGAATCAAATAATATATATATATATATATATATATATATATATATATATATATATATATATATATATAAAGATGCGGTTACCTATCGATTTATGTTGATCATTAAAAGGAAACAAAAAACAAAAACAAAAAAGGATTGCTTAAGGCATTCGAAAAATAGAAAGAACAAACAAGAAGGAATTATTACAACTTAATCTAATAAATGAATGAACAAATAATTGCTAGAGATGAGGATTTGAATGAATTAAATCCTTTAAGAAAAGAATGAATACATCGCCTTAACATAAATGAAAATCTAATACCAAATCTTGACCCTGCATTTTGTACAATATTAGCACAATCGCATAAAATCTCAAATGCATTCTTTGGCACATGCACAGTATTTTTTTGTTTCTCCGTTGGTTAAAATCTAAAAACACAACTTCTCTCTCTAGCCAAACAACTCACTTTTTTTATGCTCTTTTTTAAATATGTATATATAAATATGCTAAAGACAACTACCATTAGCAAAATATTATAGTCGAAATTAACTTACTGGCATGCACTATCATATTTAATCTGCATGGAAACTATAAAGAAAAATTAGCTTATTGACATTAAAGAAAGACTGAAGAAAAGAATGAGAATCTTCTTATATCCTTCCAAATAAAAGGGCATCTTATTAATGTGATGCAGTGCATGGGGTTGTTCTTCCCTTAATCAGTGATTAACCTTGGATATGAAAAAATTCTTAGTAAGGAGCGCTTCACCCCGAATGGAGCTCTACGCGGTGCGAAATCCGGATATAATCGGGCTCCAAAACAAATACCGAACACCATGTAAGAAATAAAAATATAAAAAAATTAATGTGTATGGCCTACCTATTTGCATATGGATATTTCATGCACCACAACTTGACAATCAGGAGGTGTCCAACTATAAAAAGTAAACAATATTGCAAGAATTTATGTGATTGACCCCAATACTTTTAGCTAACACACGAGATCCTATCGAAATTAATTAAAGTTCTTAAGGTTATATATTAACATGCTAAATATGCGCAGCTACTGTTGTATAATGTGATTATAGACCACTAATAGGCACTGAGCTGGCCTTTTGGAAAAAAAGGTGAGCTTATTTTTGTTTAAAGAAATGGAGAACCATTTAGTGAAAAGAAAAATAAAAGTTGCCTTTATTTTGAGGTAATTAATAAAGGGAGTCATGTTGGCATATATAACCTTTTAGGTAGAAAGGAACAAGTCAGAATTCAAGCTAGTTCTCAGCCTTATTAGCTCATAAACCTTATGAAAGAAGATAAGATTGAAGTCATAAATAGCCAGCATATGTATAATATAAGCATGCGTGTACAAGCAACCTAATTGCCTCTACAATGGCAACAAAGAATTACCAATCCACCTTTTAAATATCGTGCATATAAAAGGGTATTATTATTATTATTATTATTATTATTATTATTATTATTATTATTATTATTATTATTAGGAAAAAACGTCGAAATTACCCTTATACTAATGTTAATTGGTTGCTTGTGCCACCCGTTATACTTTTCGGCCATTCTTGTCCCTCCGTTAATGAACTTTGAATAAATACCCCTAACCCTAATGTCAATATACTATGGCAACTGACCACATGAATTTTATCCAAGTGAGCTACCATGTCACCTTTCACATCAGCGGGCCCACCAATTTAAAACTCCACAATACCCATTTAATATCCGTCTCTTACCAACAAGTAGGGCTCCACAATCCTTTTCCTTCATCTTCAATATCTAAGGAAGTTGTTCTTTCCAAATTAGGTGTCGTGGTATGGCATCTTTGTAAACCACTTCACTTCAACGACTCCATTAAACTCTGCAAGATGATTTTTTAAATGTCTGAAGCCTAAGGTTAGTGATTGTGTAACAAAATATCTAATTTGTAACTAGTTGCTCTAAATTATAGTCTAATAATAACGATCTTAGA
Organism: Nicotiana noctiflora; assembly: GCA_032618575.1. NCBI lineage: Eukaryota > Viridiplantae > Streptophyta > Magnoliopsida > Solanales > Solanaceae > Nicotiana > Nicotiana noctiflora. The sequence goes on along the minus strand of JASVEL010000176.1, from coordinate 341,009 downwards.
TTCTTCTCTGATTTTTTTGTTTTCGACAAAATCGTTCTTGTGGTTATTTTGAATGGGAAGATAAAATCTCGTTCTCCGGTGATTTGGTTACAACTAAAGATGTAATATCATCTTGGGAAGCTATTAAAAAAGATAGGGATAAATTGAAAGATGAATTAATTACCTTAAAGGTTCTGCACAAAGCTGAAGCTGCAAAAGTAACGAAATTGGAAGAGAAGGTTTTGAAGATGAGGATGATGTTTATGATCTCATTGGCACTTTTTGTTGGATTTGTTGCGGCGTCGATGATGAAATGAAAGTTGATGAATCTTGTTGATGATGCTAATGAATATATTTTGTTGTCAGTTTTATTGTTGTTTCGAATTGGATGAGAAGGTGTGTATGTTATTTTGAACCTTTTATATTTGACCTTGTAATCTTAGTTAATGTAACTCGAATATATTAGTTGTCAAGAATTAGTTAATGTAATTCCAAGTTATGAGCTTGTAACCGTTTATTAGAGCTTATATTAGTTAATGTAATCTTAGAAGTTGTGAGTTCTTTTGTGATGAATTTTTGTATTATTAGTTGATGTTATGGGTTGATGAACATAGCATTTATGTCAAAAATTATGGAAAATTTCACAACTCCATTCCTAACCTAAAATCTGGTCAATTTCACAAAGGCCTTTTTGTATCAAAATCTGGACAGTTTCGCAATATTTTGGTCCAAAATTTGGACATTTTCACTATACCAGTTATGTCAAAATCTGGACATTTTTACAATACTATTGTGGTCCAAATTCTGGATAATTTCACAACACAACTTGTTAATACTGGACAGCATCTATAGCTCATAAATGAACACGTAAACAATTCATAAATACCAATTTCATTCATCACAAGGGGATGTCATATTATCATCCCAAAAACCTACATAAACAAATGACAACATGACATCAAGTTTCCCAACCTAAACATTCAAACTACATTAAACCACAAACAAGGGGATGTCATATTATCACCCCAAAAACATTCACAATTAGGTGATAACATGACATTCGAGTGAACATGTCACTAACTAAATAGCCACACAAGTTTAACAAGTTTACTTGGCTAATAGTGATTACATCACAACCAAAAATATACAACCATAATAGAGTTTAGTTGATCAATATTCCAGAACACCAGAAACTGGTCTTTAAGTCTGCTTCTTCCCATTACTCTTCTTTGCTTTCAACTTGGCCAATTTTTGCTTGTTAAGCTGGTTACCAGTAATAGCATTTTTTTCCTTCCATTGCACCTTCTTTGGTGAGAATGGTAGATTTGATGGCTCACTCACACTACTAGCATCACCAACAAATTTGATTTTTCTTGTTCCATTTCTGTACTTTGTAGTTGCCTCAATTATGGCCTAGTCTTTGCCTCACATATACTTCTTGGCCTTATAGCTATTTCAAGCTCGGGCTCATGGTCAAAGTCGAGTAGTCAAAGTTTGGAAAAGCACTGCAGCTTGGTTCTTTCCTCTGCACTGAAGGGGTTGGCATGAACACCATGTTGCAAGATTAACTTGTTTGGGTAGGCTGACTTAGCTGAGGGGTTGACAAAGGAATTTCCTCATCATTGATTTCTTGTGGCACTGGTGCAGTAGAGGGAGATATGTGTTGTTCATCATCAGTTTCATCAAGTAAAGTTTTTTTCCTCTTTGTCTGTTGTCCCTTCTTCTTTCCTCCAATGGGCTGCTTTCCTTTAGAATGCTATTAGTAAGACAAAAAGTTTTGGTTAGTTGTTGAAACAAAAAGAATGATAGAAAATTTTATAGTTTTGATTACTTTTGCACACTCTCTAGCAGTGTGTCCAGGTTCACCATAGTTGTTACATGTTATTACCCTCCCTTTACTTAACTTAGACCATTATCCTTGCCTATTAAGTTCCTCATTTTTTTTTCTTGTTCTCTTAACCTTTGGTCACACAGTCATCTTTACCAAAGGTGGAGGATCCATGTACTGTGAAGGTTCAATTTTTCAAAACTTTTCTCTTTTTACTGGTTGTAACTTATGTGAGTAAATTTGGAGATAAGTCTCTTTGGTAAGGTACCAATAAATCTGACTTAGAGGGTCCACTTTCTTGTACAATAATGATATATTGTATGAGGACATGGAATGCCACTAACATCACATGCCTTGCAAGTACATTTCTTTAATTTCAAATTCACAATGTGCATGTCACTACTTTCAGTCACCTCATATCCATGGTCTGCACTGCCATTAACATGACACTTCAATGCAATCCTCATGAATTGGTTGTACAACTTCATGGTTTTAGGAATGTATTCATTTCCCCATGACATCACCTCAGCTTCATTTTCAGTAATCATCTTCATCACCTTGGTTCTAATATCCTCAAGTATCTTAATGATTGGCTTGTGCCTTGCTTGCAAGATCCAAGCATTGAATGACTTAGTCAAGTTGTTGTCTACAGCTTGGTTCATGCAAATAGTATCAAAGAATGCCCTACTCCAATATTTTGGTGCATACTTCAACAAATCCTTCACAACTTTTTTTCCACCATTATCTACTTGACCCATATTCTTTATATGATCTTTGAAGTCCTCTTCATAAGTACTCCATGATGCCCACCAAAGTAATTTTTTGAATTCACCAAAACCCCATCTCCTACACTAACTTACTTCTATATGTCTTACACAAAATCTAAAGTGTGACTCTGGAAGAACAGTTTAGATTGAGTCAATAAACCTCTACAAAAAATAGTAGATAACATCAGATAATAGTACAAAGAAATCAACAAAACAATTGAAAATAACAGTATAAATAAATAGTACATACCTTCTGCATATCTGATATAAATGCGATCCCTTCACCCATTTTCAGATCTAGTGAAGTATGTAGGTGACCTAAGAACCACTTCCAAGTAAGTTTTTTTTTGTCAACAATAGCCCAAGCCAATTGATAGAAATGATTGGCAAAATCTTGACCAACAACCACCAACAACTGACCTTTAGCCTTCCCTTTCAAAAATATTCCATCCAATCCAACGAAAGGCCTCAAACCACTCTTAAACCCAGACTTCATTGCTTGAAAACAAATATACATCCTTAAAAATCTTATTTTCCCTTTATCAAGAGCATCTTTTGATAAGTTAATTATCACATCACTCCCATGATTACTAAGTTTCAATTCATTGGCATAGGCAACAAGCTTATTATATTCATCTGAAAAATTACCATCAAGTTTCTCCAACATTTTTATTTTTGCCCTTATGCACTACATTTACATTAAATGCAGTTTTCAAGCTTGCCTTCATCTCTTTAACCTTAATTTTGGGGTTATCTTGCAAGCCTTTTTTAAAGTAATCGGCTATTGTATTTGCATCAACTCTTTGATTTTCAAATGCATGTTCACATATGTGCTAAGGCTCTAAAATCTTGAATTTCACCCCACCCCCTAAAGAATCCTTAGATATATGGCAAACAAAGGGGCAGTCACCAACACAGATGTACCTAAGCCTTGTATGGTCACTTTTAACTTGCTGCAAGTCATACCCATTTGCAAGAGAATACATGTTGATCATTTTCCTAGCTTCAAGTATATTTTCAGGTATATCTTTAAATGTCATTGACCTCTCTAACTTTTTGTAGTTAGTTAACTTATCATTGATGAACCCCCTCTTTTGTAAAAAAATTTGCTCCAAATCATCATAACTTAATTTGGGAGAATCAGAATCAGTAGCAGAATCATTTTCCTCACTTACATTATCACTACAATCAGTAGCAGCTTCAACTTCTACTGTGTGTGACTATATTAGGTACATCAAGTGCAGGTTCACACTCTTCTACAGCAAACAAATTAATTGTCACAACCCAAATCCGGTCGTGATGGTACCTAACACTAAAGTTAGGCCAGCCAGACCAACAATTATTTTTTACAGATAGATATCAGTCCCAAATGGACAACTCAAGAGGAATATATGAGTCAAAAGAAACTCCAATAATAATAATATGAATAAATACTAAGAAGTGCGAAATGAACTAACACTCCCAAAGATCTGGGGTCACAAGTCTAGAGCCTCTAAACAAAACCGAATAGTAATAGAGAATACTAAATGAAATACTCAAATCTGAAACATATAATAGTAACTAAATGGAATGAGAAGCTAGGTTCTGCGAACGTCGGCAGCTACCTCTACAACTCGAAATAACTCTGTAGAAGCTGGAGTGCTCATCTATCTCTCCTGTGTACCTGAATCTGCACACAAAGGTGCAGGGAGTAGGGGTGAGTGCTAGGTACTCAGTGAGTAATAAATATATATTAATAGCTGAAAGTAAGAAATCCACAGAATACCACAGAGTAAAGCTAAACTACAGTCTGATTCCTCCTATGAACTAGCAACAACAGTATATTACAATTATCACAAATAATTCAACAAATAAAGATGCAATGCAATGCACATGACCGCTACGGCGTGTAGCCCAATCCATTTAACGTCGACGGTGCTCACTAGGGGTGTGTATAGACTTCGGAGGGGCTCCTATAGCCCAAGCGCAATAATACTGCGGCGTGCAGCTCGATCCTCATATCATCTTCTGCGGCGTGCAGGCCGATCCATCCTCAGTCCACAACATACATATGAGTCACACAACAGTTCAAATCATTGACTTTCAGGTTCCAATACATTAATTATGAAAATACTTTAATTTTTATTTAATTTTCCAAGAACAGGTGACTTAGCATTTCGACATGGTGATTTCAAACCAGGACTGAGATCAGTGATTAAGCAAATAGAGCTATCACATATATAACTATCCCCTAGGGATACTACAGGTCGGCACAAGGCCCCAAACATGGTTTATAGCCCACAAATATATCAAACACAGTGTGTGTTTCAACCACATATATCATGTTATTCATATTCGAGATGGACTAAGTCTCAATCCCCAGTCACAATCAATCTCGCACCTGCCACGGGGTGCGAGCCACGCCCTACTAGCGTCACAATGTGCTAAGCCGGGGTCTCGAACCCTCAGGCTACCATATACACAAACTACTCACATCTAGCCGGCCGTGGACTCGTCCGCGATGCCTTTTCCTTTTGAATTTGCTGCCTCATGCGTCGAATCTAGTCAAACCACAGCAATTATATCAAATACGGGTCAAAGAAACATAACTCAATTTAATTTACACGAAATACGCAATAATGCACCAAGTTGGTAAAACCCAGACCCCGGGTCTGCTTCTCAAAAAATTCCGAAATTCATACCAACGGATTCCTTGTCTCGCCACGAGTCCGTGCATATAAAATTTATCAAAATCGGAGTTCGAATGGCCTTTCAAAAGTCAAAAAATTGTTTTTATAACCTAGGCCCTAATTCTTCACAATTTTTACCCAAATTCATGAGTTTTGATGTTAATTCTACCATATAATCGTATTTTTGAGTCAAGAAACTTACCTCCGATGTTACCCCGTTGATTTCTCTCTTCACAGCTCCCAAAACCCTCCCTAAACGAAGTGAAATTAGTGAAAATATGATTAGGGTCGCGTCTGAAATTAATTAATCTGTTTCTGCTCAGACGTCGCCTTCTATGCGATCGCATAGAGCAAGTTTTCCAGGCCTTAAAATTTCATCTGTGGGAAGATGTAACGACCCGACCGGTCGTTTTAGAAAATTACGCCCCAATCCCTAACTTAACTGTTCCCCTAAGTTCATTTCTGCCATTTTGGGTTGCCGGGAGAGTCGGTTCCGAAAATTTGAGCATTTTGGGACACTTAGTCCCTAAATAAGAGCTTTGAAACTAGAAAACGGTCCGTAGCCGGAACAGTGTTAAGACGATCTCGGAACGGAAATCCGATGGTTCCATTAGCTCCGTTAGGTGATTTCGGGGTTGGGAGCGCGTTCGGAATATATTTTGGAGGTCCGTAGCTCAATTAGGCTTGAAATGTCGAAGGTTGAAATTTTGGCGAATCCGAACGATAGGTGAGATTTTGATCCGGGGGTCGGAATGGAATTCCGACAATTTCTGTAGCTTCGTTATGTGATTTTGGATATGTCCGCAAATTTTCAGGTCATTCGGACGTCGTTTGGTCGGGTTTTTGATCGAATATGCAATTTGGAAAGTTTTAAGAAATTTAGGCTTGAATTCGATGTGAATTATGGGTTTTGATGTTGTTAGACGTGTTTTGATGATTAGAATAAGTTCGTATCATGTTTTGGAATAGGTTGGTGGTTTTCGTTGGGATCCGGGGGGTCTCGGGATGAATCCGGGGGTCCAATCGGGCTATTTCATGCATTTTGGAAATGCTGTTAACTGCTGGTGTGTGCTGCAGACGAATGCTCTATGCGATCGCAATGGGCTAATACGATCGCATAGAAGGTTTTGGAGAGGCCAAGAATTTGTTCTATGCGATCGCGGGCATGGATATGCGATCGCATAGTTCTGGAAAGTTGTTCTATGCGATCGCGTACAGTCCTATGCGATCGCATAGTGTATAGAGAAGAGGGATCCCAGGTCCAGCTTTTGTTCTATGCGATCGCGGAGCAGGGCATGCGATCGCATAGTTATATTTCGGTAAGCATTGCGATCGCATTGAGGTCTATGCGATCGCATAGAGTAGTTTGGCGAGGGTCAAAATTTGTTCTATGCGATCGCAACAGGGATCATGCGATCGCATAGAGTAAAAATGTCTGGCAGTGACTTAAGTCCAGAAACATTTCAGCCGCGACCCTCATTCGCAAAAACGCCATTTTTGAGCTCCAAGAGAGGATTTTGAAAGGGAAACGTTGGGAAATCATCGGGAAATCATCGGGGGTAAGTTTCTTGACCTTAATTCGTTGGTTTATCATGAAATCCGTGATTATTTCACCGAAATTGGAAGATTAAAGGTGGGTTTGAGCCCTAGGCCTAAATGTTAGAAAATCTCTGATTTGAGTGGGCAAATGGAGTCCGATTTTGGTAAATTTTATATGCCTAGACTCGTATTGAGATAAGGAACCCGAAAATATAATTTTCGTGATTTTTCGATAAGCGTACCGAAAGTCGGGTTTTGGCAACTTGTGGGTTTTGGTGCATTTTGAGTTATTTTGATTGGGTAATACCCAATTGGCCTATTTTGATGTGATTCTATTGATTTTTATCAGATACTACACTTGTGGAGGCCGACATTCGCGGCAAGAAGGTTATTTCTTAGCGGTTTTATACCGGAATTGAGGTAAGTGGCTTGTCTAACCTCGTGTGGGGGAATTTTCACCCCTAGGATATTATGTGATAGTTTAAATGCCTTGTACGCGAGGTGACGGGCGTGTACATGCGCTGGTTGTTGAACACGTACTTTATTTAAAATGTTCGACGAGCAATATTTCTGTCTTTGGCTGTTAAATTTGATATTTTTACCCGGTAGTGGTTAGAAGAGCATGATTAGGTAGCACTTAACTGTTTAGTTGTCTAATTGCCTTATTTGAACTCCTTGATAATTATTGGCACTATTTTTTTTTCGGTGAAGTTATAGTTAAGCATAATTATTCTCTCTGTGGATTTCCTTTATTGGCTGTGCTTGTGGACTGCGGGTTCGATTCCCGGAGACCCGGGGCTGTGGGTTCGATTCCCAGAGACCCGGCGTGATATTGGTAGGGACTACGGGTTCGATTCCCGAGATCCTGAGTTATTGGTAGGGACTACGGGTTCGATTCCCGAGATCCCGAGTTATTGGTAGGGACTACGGGTTCGATTCCCGAGATCCTGAGTTATTGGTAGGGACTACGGGTTCGATTCCCGAGATCCCGAGTTATTGGTAGGGACTACGGGTTCGATTCCCGAGATCCTGAGTTATTGGTAGGGACTACGGGTTCGATTCCCGAGATCCTGAGTTATTGGTAGGGACTACGGGTTCGATTCCTGAGATCCTGAGTTATTGGTAGGGACTACGGGTTCGATTCCCGAGATCCTGAGTTATTGGTAGGGACTACGGGTTCGATTCCCGAGATCCTGAGTTATTGGTAGGGACTACGGGTTCGATTCCCGAGATCCCGAGTTATTGGTAGGGACTACGGGTTCGATTCCCGAGATCCTGAGTTATTGGTAGGGACTGCGGGTTCGATTCCCGGAGATCCTAAGTTATTGATTATTTATTGAGATATGGGTTGCGGGTTCGATTTCCGGAGACCCAGAGGTACTGTCAATGGGACTGTGGGTTCGATTCCCACAGGTCTTGGACTTGCTGATTGAGTTTTTATTTAGTTTATTTACTTGTTGCTAGCTTACATTGTAGACGGTTGCAGAAATCACTTTACTGTCGTCATTCAGATTCATAATTACTTGCACTGTTCGATATTATTATCATTATTTCTATTATTCTCGGTAGGGCCTTAACCTTCCTCGTCACTACTCCATCAAGGTTAGGCTTGGCACTTGCCGAGTACCGCCGTGGTGTACTCATGCTACTCTTCTACACACTTTTATTGTGCAGATCCAGGTACATTAGGACAGACCCATACTAGGTGATATCAGCAGCACATTTGGAGACCTCGAGGTATGATCTGCTACGTCCACGGATCCGGAGGCCCTCCTTCTATTCTGATAGTTCTAGTAGATGTTTTCCTTCATTTCGTTGTTTTAGATACTCTTTACACATAGAGCCACGGTTGTATTTCTTTTAGTCTGTGTTACCCGTGGGATTTCGGGTCTTGGTGGTATTTTTATGCAGTGTGTTGACGAGGGTATGTGCCAAGCGGCACGGATTACATTCCTATTTATATCATTTTCCGCTATTTCTTGTTTAAAGTTCATAAACTTGTACATTCCGCAAAGTGTTATGCTTACCTAGTCGTGGGGACTGGGTGCCGTCATGACATGTTCACGATTGGTGAACTAGGGTCGTGACAAGTTGGTATCAGAGCTCTAGGTTCGTAGGAGTCACGGGACACAGACCGGTTACTTAGATTCTTGCTGATCGATACGGAGACGTCTGTATTTATCTACGAGGGGCTATGTAACTGTTTAGGAAACTCTTCAATTCTTTGAATTCCTTATCGTGCGTCATTTATTCAGTTGAAGCCTATGTCATATGTTCTTTTGCATCCACTCGTGTATTGAAATTGCGCACTCGGTATCAAGTATGCGCCAACGGTTCGTGACGCTGCAGAGAGATCTCAAGGAAGTCAAGAATTTACTCAACCATTGTTACCGCGTGTCATCCATATCGATAATGCAATAGAATTGAGAGATCTTCAACTGTGCACGTGGGGGTGCACTAGGTTCTGACATTCAGTTGATAAGTATGGTCTTGAGAAGGTTTACTTAACTGCCTAATCGTCACAGTAAAGGTAGAATCACAAGGTGGATGTAGATCTAAAGATAGTTAGTGGTAATAAAGACTATATGGTTCATATGAGATATCTATTTAGCGAAGAATTCAGCCAGCAGAGATACTGGGGAAATGAGTTTAACTGTCTTAAGAAGGACATGTACCAAACCAATGTCTTGGGTTGTCTTATGATGAAGACGTACATATGATAAAGGCTATTATCGTGGATTAGCAAGATGTATCTTTAAGGCTTCGTGCTAACTGAAAGGATTTCACTATCAACGACCAAATTATGGGTCATGTATCATATCCGATTTGGCTCGCACTGTATTTAGGTGTTATTCTAAAAGTTCTTTGGAACTTGTGGAAGAGTAAGAGTTGAGACTCGTATGGTATGACGTTGGGACTTTTGATGTTCCTGTGTCCATAATAATTCTACATTTCATTATCGGCAGGGAAGACTTCGGCGAAGGCTACATGGTGCTTCGTAGGTGTGAGAATCACAGTATGTCTTAAGCTGTCGTGGTAAAGAATGTTCGATACATAGAGAGGGAATATGCTTGGTTGTATTGGGATGAGTTCATACCCTATGGTGTTAGAGTGCTAATATAGCACAGGTGGTTATATTTGTTGGATCAAGTGAGTTGCAGTTGAATAATAGTAAATGACTTGAGAGAATGGTTATAATGTGTTCGAGAGTCGTGTAATAGTGGCTTTGGGCTAAGTGGGAGAGTCCCACCGCTTAAGATTGGATCGCATGGTTAATTACCTGTGTGAATTATGGATACCGGCGTATTATTGTGTTATTGCAGCCACGGGAAAAGGACCATGTGTGGCAATTTGAGTATATGTATTGTTGAATGCATGTTATGGTTAGCCTTACTGGCTCATGTTCAAACTTGAGGGAAAATTTATGATTTATGCCTCGTATAGGTGCAAGCTTCGCGGGAAGTGATTCCACTGGGTGCTTTATCGAGAGGGTATTCATATGTTATAAAGAAATTCAGTAGAGTTGGTTGCGTACTGGGGCAAGTTAGAACCGGATGGTTCTCAATAGCGGTCCTAGTGAATTCAAGAGGTAAAGTGTGGTGCCTGATAATTCTGAGTCTATAAGTACAGTTGAGGCTCAAGCTTTTGAAGCAACTTATGAAGAAAAGCACAAAATGATCTATGATGTTTTGACTTGTGGTGTAGTATTTGAGAGACATGAAATGGTCGTCGTTCTTGAGATAGCATGGCCTCATGATTTAAGGTCACTCGAGGTAAGTGCGGTTGGAATAAGTTAGGTATTGAAGGAAGATATTAACATTTCTAAGGCAATCAAGGATAACCTGGAAGGAAGTAGATTGATCAACCATAGTTGAGTTGGCGTATTGGTGTCAATGATCGATTCATGCAACGTGATCGAATTATGCATGTGATTTGTGGCGGTGCATTTGAGACTTGTCGGCCGCAGTGATTGATGTAATTCTGAAGTATTCTTCTGTTAAGGGCCTGTTATGAGTAGGCAGATCTCGGAAAGGGTTATGGTGGCTTAGACCACTACTTAGAGATTGGCATATTCAACGGTTATGAGAACTCACTGTGTGTTGCTATAGTTCTCCTAAAATGAGTTAAATGGAAGGTCTTATGTGATGAAGTATTAGCCTATCGTCAGTTCTAGAGCTATGATGGAAATTGTGTCTATCGTATATCGTCACGTGGGGTGCAGCGAGTAGTATGAAATTTGAAGGACTAAGGTCACAGTTTGGTCAATGAATGTGATATAAAGAGCTCGGATGAGCAGGGAAAGAGTGTCGGTGTTTTGAGTAAGATGGGTATTAGCATCGGTATCATTTGAGGTCGGTGTTCTATGAGAAAGGCTTTGCATCCCGGTTAGGGACTCCTGATCGCTTTTCAGTGTTAGTGCAGCCGGTGGGCTGAATGTGCAAGTCCGTTTAATTATTCGGAAGATGGTGGGAGCTTGACCCACAAGAAGATTGTATAGGTGTGACTTGTAGTCACTTGATTGGTTAGAAATTTAAACCAAGTATGAGGAGTTTGGTGATATCATCCATTTGAGAACTTATGCATGGAGGGCACTCTGCTTATTGGGTTATAGACCTGTGAAATACTATTGACTTATCTTGGCACGACCATGATAGACTTAAGGTCGGTGGATAGATTTAAATGTGGAAGTGAGCCTTGCGTCAGGCCAGTTATGTTTCTTCCAACAATGCGCCCTTTATGAAGGGATAGTCGCGGTCTTATTTCGCGGTTGGTTAATTCATGTAAGATATATTGTGCCGTATGAGTGTGAGATGGCTTGGTAAGTTCCTTATGTGTTGGGGTTCCGCTCAGCGGTGATGTTATAGGAGCATGATGGCTCTTGAGACTCGGATCTTATATCGCACCTCAGTTGTGCTTGAGTTGTAGCCTATAGCGCTATATGTTTCATTGTGTCTGATATCATGCACCTTAGTGTGCTTATGATCGATAGTCAGTATTTCGATGTGACGAACTATTCGGCTCGACATATGACTCCTTGTGTGAGTTTTATATTGTTGGGATCGGGTGGCACGCCGCCATGGTTATATTGTTGGGATCGGGTGGCACGCCGCCATGGTTATATTGTTGGGATCGGGTGGCACGCCGCCATGGTTATATTGTTGGGATCGGGTGGCACGCCGCCATGGGCATATTGTTGGGATCGGGTTGCACGCCGCAACAATGTGGTGTCTATTTCGGTGTCTATAATTTCTTTTATGTGTTATGTTTCCTATTTTCTGAGGAGGCCCATGTTTATGTGAGAGCTGAATAATTCTCTCTAGTTTTCGCCTTCCTTTGTATCACGTACGTATTAGTGGATTAGTAGCACATTGTGTCATCTTGTGGGACTTTTGATTATGTCCGATGTGGCTTATCGCTTGAGCAGTTCGTACTGGGTGAGATGAGATTATGTGATTTGGGGTCAGTGCAAATTGATTATATGAAGTATACTATAGAGGAAATGATCATCCTCTGGTTTAGGACAGGGTAATGGATCTTGTCGGGAGTATGGACCAATGAATTGTTGATTCAGTAGTTGGTTATGGATATCAACACATCTCTTCCATCGTGTCAGTATTGTAAAGGTTGGAACGAGACCTATGTAGATCATGAGGTGTGATGGGAGCATCTGATTCATTGAATTTTTGGCTAATTTGATCATAAAATATTATTGTGGTCTTGTGGATTTTGAGTTGCAAGGTAAGAATCCAGCAAGGTTATGCAGTCATGTTTGAGGACGGCGTTTGAGGAATATTAAGTGATCTCTTGATGAAAACAAGCCCGACATAGAATTCTGGATGTTGGAATTAGGCTCTAAGACTTAATTGCTTAAACAAGAGGGAATATCTTCAGATATATCAGGCTAATGTGCTCAGCTGAGTCTTAGATTTATTGCCCCTTTTTAGATTTTGAGGCGTGTTGGGGAGGTTGCTTATGAGTTGGCCTTACCTCCCAGCCTAGCCGGAGTTCACCCCGTGTTTCATGTCTCCATGCTCCGGAGATACCATGGTGACCCATCGCATGTGTTGGATTTCACATCTGTTCAGCTAGACAAGGATTTGTCTTATGTTGAGGAACCAGTAGCCATTCTAGACAGGCAAGTCAGAAAGCTAAGGTCAAAGAACATCACTTCGGTAAAGGTTCAGTGGCGGAGCCAGCCGGTCGAGGAGGCGACTTGGGAGACCGAGCAGGATATGCGCAGCCAGTACCCTCATCTTTTCACTACTCCGGGTATGTTTTCTATGCTCGTTCGAGGACGAACGAATCTTTAAGTGTGGGAAGATGTAACGACCCGACCGGTCGTTTTAGAAAATTACGCCCCAATCCCTAACTTAACTGTTCCCCTAAGTTCATTTCTGCCATTTTGGGTTGCGGGGAGAGTCGGTTCTGAAAATTTGAGCATTTTGGGACACTTAGTCCCTAAATAAGAGCTTTAAAGCTAGAAAATGGTCCGTAGCCGGAACAGTGTTAAGACGATCTCAGAACGGAAATCCGATGGTTCCATTAGCTCCGTTGGGTGATTTCGGGGTTGGGAGCGCGTTCGGAATATATTTTGGAGGTCCGTAGCTCAATTAGGCTTGAAATGCCGAAGGTTGAAATTTTGGCGAATCCGAACGATAGGTGAGATTTTGATCCGGGGGTCGGAATGGAATTCCAACAATTTCTGTAGCTTCGTTATGTGATTTTGGATATGTCCGCAAATTTTCAGGTCATTCGGACGTCGTTTGGTCGGGTTTTTGATCGAATATGCAATTCGGAAAGTTTTAAGAAATTTAGGCTTGAATTCGATGTGAATTATGGGTTTTGATGTTGTTAGACGTGTTTTGATGATTAGAATAAGTTCGTATCATGTTTTGGAATAGGTTGGTGGTTTTCGTTGGGATCCCGGGGGCCTCGGGATGAATCCGGGGGTCAAGTCGGGCTATTTCTTGCATTTTGGAAATGCTGTTAACTGCTGGTGTGTGCTGCAGACGAATGCTCTATGCGATCGCAATGGGCTAATGCGATCGCATAGAAGGTTTTGGAGAGGCCAAGAATTTGTTCTATGCGATCGCGGGCATGATATGCGATCGCATAGTTCTGGAAAATTGTTCTATGCGATCGCGTACAGTCCTATGCGATCGCATAGTGTATAGAGAAGAGGGATCCCAGGTCCAGCTTTTGTTCTATGCGATCGCGGAGCAGGGCATGCGATCGCATAGTTATATTTCGGTAAGCATTGCGATCGCATTGAGGTCTATGCGATCGCATAGAGTAGTTTGGCGAGGGTCAAAATTTGTTCTATGCGATCGCAACAGGGATCATGCGATCGCATAGAGTAAAAATGTCTGGCAGTGACTTAAGTCCAGAAACATTTCAGCCGCGACCCTCATTCGCAAAAACGCCATTTTTGAGCTCCAAGAGAGGATTTTGAAAGGGAAACGTTGGGAAATCATCGGGAAATCATCGGGGGTAAGTTTCTTGACCTTAATTCGTTGGTTTATCATGAAATCCGTAATTATTTCACTGAAATTGGAAGATTAAAGGTGGGTTTGAGCCCTAGGCCTAAATGTTAGAAAATCTCCGATTTGAGTGGGCAAATGGAGTCCGATTTTGGTAAATTTTATATGCCTAGACTCGTATTGAGATAAGGAACCCGAAAATATAATTTTCGTGATTTTTCGATAAGCGTACCGAAAGTCGGGTTTTGGCAACTTGTGGGTTTTGGTGCATTTTGAGTTATTTTGATTGGGTAATACCCAATTGGCCTATTTTGATGTGATTCTATTGATTTTTATCAGATACTACACTTGTGGAGGCCGACATTCGCGGCAAGAAGGTTATTTCTTAGCGGTTTTGTACCGGAATTGAGGTAAGTGGCTTGTCTAACCTCGTGTGGGGGAATTTTCACCCCTATGATATTATGTGATAGTTTAAATGCCTTGTACGCGAGGTGACGGGCGTGTACATGCGCTGGTTGTTGAACACGTACTTTATTTAAAATGTTCGATGAGCAATATTCCTGTCTTTGGCTGTTAATTTGATATTTTTACCCGGTAGTGGTTAGAAAAGCATGATTAGGTAGCACTTAACTGTTTAGTTGTCTAATTGCCTTATTTGAACTCCTTGATAATTATTGGCACTATTTTTTTTTCGGTGAAGTTATAGTTAAGCATAATTATTCTCTCTGTGGATTTCCTTTATTGGCTGTGTTTGTGGACTGCGGGTTCGATTCCCGGAGACCCAGGGCTGTGGGTTCGATTCCCGGAGACCCGGCGTGATATTGGTAGGGACTACGGGTTCGATTCCCGAGATCCTGAGTTATTGGTAGGGACTACGGGTTCGATTCCCGAGATCCTGAGTTATTGGTAGGGACTACGGGTTCGATTCCCGAGATCCTGAGTTATTGGTAGGGACTACGGGTTCGATTCCCGAGATCCCGAGTTATTGGTAGGGACTACGGGTTCGATTCCCGAGATCCTGAGTTATTGGTAGGGACTACGGGTTCGATTCCCGAGATCCTGAGTTATTGGTAGGGACTACGGGTTCGATTCCCGAGATCCTGAGTTATTGGTAGGGACTACGGGTTCGATTCCCGAGATCCTGAGTTATTGGTAGGGACTACGGGTTCGATTCCCGAGATCCTAAGTTATTGGTAGGGACTACGGGTTCGATTCCGGAGATCCTGAGTTATTGGTAGGGACTACGGGTTCGATTCCCGAAGATCCCGAGTTATTGGTAGGGACTACGGGTTCGATTCCCGAGATCCTAAGTTATTGGTAGGGACTACGGGTTCGATTCCCGATATCCCGAGTTATTGGTAGGGACTGCAGGTTTGATTCCCGAGATCCCTGAGTTATTGGTAGGGACTACGGGTTCGATTCCCGAGATCCCGAGTTATTGGTAGGGACTACGGGTTTGATTCCCGAGATCCCGAGTTATTGGTAGGGACTACGGGTTCGATTCCCGAGATCCCGAGTTATTGGTAGGGATTGCGGGTTCGATTCCCGGAGATCCCGAGTTATTGATTATTTATTGAGATATGGGCTGCGGGTTCGATTCCGGAGACCCGGAGGTACTGTCAATGGGACCTGTGGGTTCGATTCCCACAGGTCCGGACTTGTCCGATTGAGTTTTTATTTAGTTTATTTACTTGCTTGCTAGCTTACATTGTAGACGGTTGCGGAAATCACTTTACTGTCGTCATTCGGATTCATAATTATTTAAAGCTGCTTATTATTGTTATCATCATTATATTATTGTTCTCTCGGTAGGGCCCTGACCTTCCTCGTTCACTACTCCATCGAGGTTAGGCTTGGCACTTACCGAGTACCGCCGTGGTGTACTCATGCTACTCTTCCGCACACTTTTGTTGTGCGGATCCAGGTACATCAGGACAGGCCCATACTAGGTGATATTAGCAACACACTTGGAGACCTCGAGGTATGATCCGCTACGTCCGCGGATCCGGAGGCCCTCCTTCTATTCGATAGTTCTAGTAGATATTTTCCTTCATTTCGTTGTTTTAGATACTCTTTACACATAGAGCCACGGTTGTATTTCTTTTAGTCTGTGTTACCCGTGGGATTCCGGGTCTTGGTGGTATTTTTATGCAGTGTGTTGACGAGGGTATGTGCCAAGCGGCACGGATTACATTCCTATTTATATCATTTTCCGCTATTTCTTGTTTAAAGTTCATAAACTTGTACATTCCGCAAAGTGTTAGGCTTACCTAGTCGTGGGGACTGGGTGCCGTCATGACATGTTCACGATTGGTGAACTAGGGTCGTGACAGATCGCAGGACTAGACATGCGATCGCATAGCTTCGACCCCCTACACTACGCGATCGCACCAACGTTTACGCGATCGCACTGCACAGCCTCAGCAACCTATGCGATCGCAATACCCTTCACACGATCACATAACATTAAATTTTCGCCCCTTCAGATCCCTCTATGCTATCGTAATCCTGTCTATGCGATCGCATAGAACAACAGCTGACTGCAATATTCTGCTGCAATTTCATGATCAAAACTTGCCCGTTGGGCATCCGAAATGATCCCGAGACCCCCGGGACCTCAACCAAAACCACAAATACATCACATTACTTCATTCAAACTTGCTCGTAACATAAAAACACCATCGTAAACATCAAATCACTCATTTCACATGGATTCAAGCCTAAGTTTCTTTAAAACTTTTGAGACTAACATTTGATCTAAAACCCGACCCAAATACCTCCGAATGACCTAAAATTTTGCGCGCATATCCAAAATCACCTAACGGAGCTACTACAACTCTCGGAATTTCATTCCGAGCCCCGGATCAAAATCTCACCTACCGTTCGGATTTCGCCAAAATTCAACCTTAGCCAATTCAAGCCTAAAACTATACCGGACCTCCGAATTCGATTCCGATTGCTCTCCTAAGTCATAAATGATCCTCCGAAACTAGTCGAATCATCAGAATTCAATTCTGAGCTGTCTAACTCATCAGTCAACATTCGGTTGACTTTTCCAAACTATCTTTCTCATAAAGAGGTTTATGGCCTCATTTCTATCTAAATTCCTTCCGATTTGCTTCTACCTTTCCGAACACATATAAAGTAGCATATTGAAGTGTTACATGAAGAATATGGGATGATAACTCCCATAACGACGAGTCGGGTCGTTACACTAATAATATTACTGTCACACCCCTTTTTTTACCAAAACAAACCTTTCACTAAACCCTCTTAAATAAATAAAAGAATTTAGTAAAAAGCTTGAAAAGGGTTTTTCAATTTTAGAAAGTGACAAAAATGTGTGTTTAAAAGGAATTAACTCAGAGTCGCCACCTGACATTGATTTCGGTGTGCCAGGCCACCGTTTTTTTTTAAATGATTTTCCTTTAAAACACTTTAGACTTCAAAACTAAGTCTGCACCAGAGATTCGGGTAAGGGGGTTCATTTGACTCGGGGAGAAGGTGTTAGGCATTCCCCAAGTCCCGTGAAGGTCACGGTTGCGTACTCGATCAAGTTGGCTTTCAAAATATTCAAATTGAGGTAAAACACACAAAAAGTAAAATAAACACATATGAGGCTCGAGGTCGTCCCCACCTAATAAAAGAAAATGAAAAGGAAAAGAAAAGAAAATCCTAAGCTAACATATACCTAGACTTTTCACCATGCTTGTCGAGACCTCCAAAATATTTACATAGTTCTTCGGGGCATACCCCGGATAATAATATTTACAAGCTTCACGAGGCATTCCCCGAATAATGAACTAAAGGAAACGACCTCTCGCCTCAAAATAACAAATATCCTAAAGTTTGCCTGCCTATGTGTGGTCGGCCTAATAGCGATCCAATTAATTAATAGAGCAATAGAAATACTTCAAAATTCACTTTTAACTTTAAGTTCAAACCGATTCAACAGGATATTGGTTTTACTACCTAAGTCATCACTCATTTCATATAATAAAATTACTTAACTTTGAATCCACCTACAACGTTAATCAAATCTCTTTAAACATCTAAACACGTAAGGAATCAAAACATTAAATGAATAATGGTTACATGCAATTAAAAGCTAACCAAACAGGAAGTAAGCCAATTGACAAGAACGGATGAAACAAACAAAACAATAGAGCATCATTCGAGAGCAATGACGCGCACCTCAGACATCTAAACAAACGGAGAAGCAACAAATTAATAAGAGATTAAACACAAACAACCTGATAAGGAAAGAAATAAACCTCGATGATTCTGAAATGTCAAAACCTCGGACAAGAATCCATTGGAATGTCTAGCCGAAAACTTCACTGGATTCTTTGGATTGAAATGGAACCGACGAACGGACCTCGACAACGACCCAACAGAAACGGTCATCGAAGCTTAGTCATCGAACAGCACAATCTAGCGACCAAAACCAGCCAATCTCGAATCGAAACTGGAAAACGCAGAAAGCCAAACTCGAAACTATTGTTTACTCGACTGTTGGAATGAGGATATACGTATAGTTGAAGAGAAGCAGGGGTCGTTTTGGGTGAGCAGGCCATTTCTCTTGTGTGCTGATGGCTGGTGTAAGGTTGACTGGTGTGTGCGGCTGCTTCTCTTGGAGATGGGCGGCTGGGGTAGCTGAAGGATCTATTAGTTGAGGAGTGACTGGCCGCCGGCTTCTTTCTGCTGGTGGCTGGTGTTCAAGGGTCTGCCGTTGGTTGTTGTTGGTGTGAGGAGAAGGACGGGTTGTGGAAGGGAGGGGCGGCGGCGACGAGGTTCTGGTCGCGTTTGGCCGGTGAGGAGCGTCGGCGGCGGCTCTTTGGTTAAAGGTTGATAGGGCTAGCCGGCGGCTTCTCTCTTTTTGCTAGGTCTTGTTGTTGTTGTTATGTGTAGAAGATGAACAGTGGGGGACGGCTGGGGTTCTTAGTTTACAGCTAGGGTTTGTTATGTGTTATCTTATGTGGGAGAGGAGATGGGGTGGGCGGCTGGTTTTGGGCGTGGAGGAGGCAGCGGCGGCAGCTCTTGTGTGCTAGGGTTTGTTGTTTGTTGATTGAAGAAGAAAGGGCCCTGGTGGGGGTAGGCGGCTGGGGTAGCTTTTTTTCTTGCTAGGGTTTTTTCTTCTTTGTTCTTGTTTATGATGGAGAAAGGTTGGTCGGCTGTAGTATATTTTCCTCTAGGGTTTGTTTTGTGTCTAGTTTATTATGAAGAAGAAAGGGTTTGGGCAGCCGGCTCTTAGTTTTCAGCTAGGTTTTTTTGTTTTTGCTCTCCCCTTAAAGGGGCGGGTCGGCGGGTCAAGGGATTGGGTAAGGTATTTTGGGCTTTAAAATTTGGGCTTAAAGTCTAAAAATTGCAAAAATACTACTAGAATCCTATTGAAATTAAAATAACTAAATATTTTAAAAATACTACTTTTAAAAATTACGCGGGTCAAAAATTACGTGCTTACACTCGTCACGCCCTTCATAGGCAACACCCAGAGCAATACCCGCACACCAACCATAAAATCACACCCGATTATGAAGGGATACTCGTAGAAGGCACAGAACCTAGTCATGTGTGTGTTGGCGAAATCCCTCTCGGCCGTTCAGAAGTGAATGAGATGATGGAGTTTACCGAGGTGGAGAGTCGAGTCGAGTGCCGTCGAGGTTCCGGTTCACGGTCCTGTTATTACATCAAGATCAGAAAAATGAAAAAGACTAACTAAACCTATTAACTATGAGTTACAAGATTCCTATCTCTAAGTCTTCTTGAAGATTGATCTTGATTCTTGAATGGTTCTTCATGCAGACTTCAGATCCGAACCTTGATGCTCGCTAGATGCAGGTGTTAGCTCCTTTTCTTCTGCTTTTCGAATCAAAACTGGACATACAATGCTTGTGACTTTAGTCATGTCTTTAGCGATCCACCTCTTGTCTCGGCCTCTGCATTTTGGACTCACCTCCCTTTTCTCTTTTTTTTCTTTTTCTTTTTCTTCTTTTTTTTTCTTTTTCTTCTTTTTTCTTCTTCTTTTTCTTTTAATTTTCGTTTTCTCTTTTCCTTTTTTTTCTTTTCGTTTTTCTTTTCTATTCTAGATTGAAATTACTTATGTTGATCACCTCGGCTTATTGACTCGCATTCTTGCCGCGCTTCTGCTACTTCAAGTATGAACTGATTTCTCAAATGATTCCCCTCGTTGTCCAGGTGGGCGCCTGACATTACAGCAAAACAGACAAAACAAAAGAAAATTTTTCTGCCCCAGTTTGGGATTCGGGCATAAATGTGAATGTTAATTGGACTATGCTACCTACAAAGCTCTCAAAATTCTAAAATTAAATCCCATTATCCAGGAGGGTCCTGAAAATTCTAAAACTAAATCCCATTATCCAGGAGGGTCCTGAAAACTTAAAATTAAATCCCATTATCCAGGAGGGTCCTGAAAACTTAAAATTAAATCCCATTATCCAGGAGGGTCCTGAAAACTTAAAATTAAATCCCATTATCCAGGAGGGTCCTGAAAACTTAAAACTAAATCCCATTATCCAGGAGGGTCCTGAAAATTCTAATATTAAATCCCATTATCCGGGAGGGTCACGAAAACTTAAAATTAAATCCCATTATCCAGGAGGTCATGAAAACTTAAAACTAAATCCCATTATCCAGGAGGGTCCTGAAAACTTAAAACTAAATCCCATTATCCAGGAGGGTCCTGAAAACTTAAAATTAAATCCCATTATCCAGGAGGGTCCTGAAAATTCTAAAACTAAATCCCATTATCCAGGAGGGTCCTGAAAACTTAAAATTAAATCCCATTATCCAGGAGGGTCCTGAAAACTTAAAACTAAATCCCATTATCCAGGAGGGTCCTGAAAACTTAAAATTAAATCCCATTATCCAGGAGGGTCCTGAAAACTTAAAACTAAATCCCATTATCCAGGAGGGTCCTGAAAACTTAAAATTAAATCCCATTATCCAGGAGGGTCCTGAA
This sequence comes from Nicotiana noctiflora, assembly GCA_032618575.1. NCBI lineage: Eukaryota > Viridiplantae > Streptophyta > Magnoliopsida > Solanales > Solanaceae > Nicotiana > Nicotiana noctiflora. Next base: position 319,764 of record JASVEL010000176.1, on the reverse strand, counting down.
AACTTAAAACTAAATCCCATTATCCAGGAGGGTCCTGAAAACTTAAAACTAAATCCCATTATCCAGGAGGGTCCTGAAAACTTAAAATTAAATCCCATTATCCAGGAGGGTCCTGAAAACTTAAAATTAAATCCCATTATCCAGGAGGGTCCTGAAAACTTAAAATTAAATCCCATTATCCAGGAGGGTCCCGAAAACTTAAAATTAAATCCCATTATCCAGGAGGATCCTGAAAACTTAAAACTAAATCCCATTATCCAGGAGGGTCCTGAAAACTTAAAACTAAATCCCATTATCCAGGAGGGTCCTGAAAACTTAAAACTAAATCCCATTATCCAGGAGGGTCCTGAAAACTTAAAATTAAAATCCCATTATCCAGGAGGGTCCTGAAAACTTAAAATTAAAATCCCATTATCCAGGAGGGTCCTGAAAACTTAAAATTAAAATCCCATTATCCAGGAGGGTCCTGAAAACTTAAAATTAAATCCCATTATCCAGGAGGGTCCTGAAAACTTAAAATTAAATCCCATTATCCAGGAGGGTCCTGAAAACTTAAAATTAAATCCCATTATCCAGGAGGGTCCTGAAAACTAAAAATTAAATCCCATTATCCAGGAGGGTCCTGAAAACTTAAAATTAAATCCCATTATCCAGGAGGGTCCTGAAAACTTAAAATTAAATCCCATTATCCAGGAGGGTCCTGAAAACTTAAAACTAAATCCCATTATCCAGGAGGGTCCTGAAAACTTAAAATTAAATCCCATTATCCAGGAGGGTCCTGAAAACTTAAAATTAAATCCCATTATCCAGGAGGTCCTGAAAACTTAAAATTAAATCCCATTATCCAGGAGGGTCCTGAAAACTTAAAATTAAATCCCATTATCCAGGAGGGTCCTGAAAACTTAAAATTAAATCCCATTATCCAGGAGGGTCCTGAAAACTTAAAATTAAATCCCATTATCCAGGAGGGTCCTGAAAACTAAAATAAAATCCCATTATCCAGGAGGGTCCTGAAAACTTAAAAATTAAATCCCATTATCCAGGAGGGTCCTGAAAACTTAAAATTAAATCCCATTATCCAGGAGGGTCCTGAAAACTTAAAATTAAATCCCATTATCCAGGAGGGTCCTGAAAACTTAAAACTAAATCCCATTATCCAGGAGGGTCCTGAAAACTTAAAATTAAAATCCCATGAGCCACGCTCCCATCTTGGATGATTCTGAATTTAATTTTGCTCCATGAACAATGCTTTTCCCATAGGAGGTACCTGTGGACTTAAAAACTTTCTTGCTCCTGCTTAAGACAAATAAAATCTTGTTAGTTTGAAAATGTGGTGGTTAGTTTGTGGCATTATTCATGAGCATCTGCTTCCACCACTGCCATGTTTCATCTTGATTAGCTTCTTCAGTCTAGCAAAGAGTTGTTTGACCTTTTGATTGGAATTAGACCACAAAATCTTTGACTTAAATCTCTCGCATCACTTGTTGCATTGTGTTTTTTCATTCTGAGAGTTGCTGAATCTTTGTATCTTCTCAAAATTCAAGATCCACTCAATTGCCTGAACCTCAGTTATCACCATACTTCTTACTCTGAATCATGTCAGTTGTGATGTGCATGGCCGAACTCCGCTTTGTGCATTGGAAAGCTGGTGGCAAATTTTAAAGTCATTTCTCACTTATTCTGACCAAATAGACTCAAGAAGGGACTCAAACAAAACGAGAGGAACAAAATAAGAGACAAGGGAAAGAGATGATACTTAACAAGAAAATTACTAAGTAGAAACTTATCAGATATGGATACCAACCCTAATGACCATGACATGCACCTTTGGACTAAGTGGCCTAATCTCTCAAGCAAGTCTAATATTCGACTCTTGTTGTACCTCTTCGCTGTGAAACGGGGCTTCAGCGCTTCAATTGTCCCATTTGATCAACAATCCTCAGTCGACTTATAGTGCCCTGAAGGGTTTTCACCATCAAGCCTCTCTCATTTTGCTCTTTTTCTCAACTCTCCGTCGCCTTACGGTGCCCCTGAGGGTTTTCATCGATAAGACTCTCTCATTTTATCATTTTCTCTCATTGTTCTGAGAACAAAGGTATTACCCATGATGCAGGGAGATCATACTTTCACCGACACTTGATATGGCATCCTCAATGATTGGTTGGACGGTCTTCCTTTGGACCGTAGTGTAGGCTTTTGGACAGGGGTTAGAAAGAAAGGGTAGCATGAAGGCTCAAAAAATAATTCAAGATGAAAGGGTTCAAAATTACAACTTTTGAAATCAGGCCTTTTGACAAAATTAAAACTTCTGCCCCAGTTTCATGAAGTTTGGGGAATGTTTTTTTTTTTGGATTTTTCTTTGATGGGATTTCTTAGAAAATCTACCCCAGTATTGATTTTGGGGGATTATGAAATATTTTATTTGGTATGACCGAACCGTAAGGCTGCCTACGTATCTTGTGGTGACAAGAATCAGGTCGAACGTAGTTCAAAAGACTACTTTTTGTTACTATTTCTTTCTCTCTTTTTTTCTCTTTTTCTTTGCCTTTTTTTTCTTTTTCTCTTTTCCTTTTTGTTTCTTCTTTTTTTTTCTTTTTTTTTTTCTTTTTATTTTCTAGGTCCTGACTCTATTTCCGATTCCAAAAGAGGGGTACGAAACAAAAATTAGGGCTCAAAATGGGTAGCAAAGGATAAAAGTGTTTGGGTAGCAGAATAAAAAGCTTTCGTCATACCAAACTTTGAGAATGCCAAGTACAAGTGTGCAATTGAAGATAAACAAAGAAATCATGCACAATATCTATTGATGGCATCATCACAAACAGAAAGTGCCGACAGGCAATACCTTTGTCCCAATGAGTGATCCCTGCCAATTCAAAACAAACTTGATTCAACCTTACCTTGCTGTGGAAGAATGTATTTCAGCACTGACTGATTAACCTCAAACTGCGTGAGAAACATTTCCTTGTTGTATGCTCTTATCAAACTCTTGATTTCCAGACTTACTGCCTCGGTTTCACTCAATTCAAACTTTAGTTTATCTCAGAATGCACGAATCTTTACTTGTTTCCTCAAATGCCTCTTTTGTCATGTTCAAAAATGTTTCATTGCTTCATGATCAGACTAGCTTTCAAGATCAGGCTGAGAATTATGCGTGCATGTCATGGTCACTTGAGTTAGGACAAAGAGAACTATAAGGGAAAAAGTAACCTACACAAAAACTGACCAAAACTAACAGAAAACATGATATTGCATTAGACGGATGGTGAAAAGGGTTTGAACAAAACAAGCAAACAGACATGGGTTGCAACCCTGGTACAATCCTAAAGAACATTAGTGAGTTACTACAACTAAACAAACTCGACAAAATGAGAAGACGAAGAGTTTGAGCCACAAGATAATATCTGGATTACAACCCTGAGATAACCGGACAAGCAGAAATGACAATAAAATAAACCACCAAAACTCCTCCCGGCCAACCAAGAAAGGAGTGTCTTTCCAATTACCAAGCTCAAAATATTAGCCACTAGATTGCACATCAAAATTACCGGGACTTTCACCAATTTCAACATCATGAACTTGAGCCAGCAAATTCCCAAGAGGATTCTCATTCATACTCCATGTCACCATGCATCTTTCCCACAAAGCTTGCATCATCATGTGCAGGTAAAGAATTCCGTGCAATGTTTGGGTATCTGGAGCTAAGAATGCGGTTGTTTTAACTGGTGGAGCATGGAAAGTTTGGGAGGAAGCGCCGGGGTAATTGTGGTAAGGGGTGAAGCCTGGTGCGTGTTGTGGGGAAAGATCAATGGTAGTAGGAACTTGGACTTGTGATAGTGGTGGAATGGAGGCAGGGTTTTCTGTATAGTTGGTAGGGAATGATGGTGGAGGATGTTTTTTAATCCAGGCATGATACATCTCCGCCATCTGTTGTTTCAACCTTTGGACCTCATCTTTCAATTCAGACTCCGACTCCATAAACTCCCTCGGCGGGTCAACAACTCTTGTGTCAAAGTCTTTGCTAGCCATGGGTACCTTGCTCTTTTGACCTTATGTTGTATGAACAAATCACCAAGTGCCACAAACTAACCACCCTCTGTTATAATGAAAGTAACATCGAGGAGCAAAACAAAGCCAACATGTTAGCGTTAGAGCATTTATCATACAAAAAATATCACATTGCGTGCAATGCCCTAGCAACAGTTAACGGTTCTAGAATGGCTTCGAGGGTACGAAGGTCATTTGGCATCATCCCCACTTTGTTCATTTCAACCTTCTTTTTCTTTCTTTTCCAGCACTTCTTGGCTTTCCCGTTTTCCTTTCCCTCCTTTTCTTTTTAATTATCACTCCTCTTTTTTCCTCTCGTTCCTCACATCAACAATTCATTCTTTTTCTTTTTTTCTTTTTTTTTTAGTTTTCAGAAAAATGATTCGATCGAACCCTATGTAGGTTGCCTACGTATCATGCCCCTCATGAATCAGATCAAGCGTAGTTCTTGAAAAGTAATGGATAAAATAAACTAAGAAACAAAAATCTTTTTTTGGAATTTTTCATTTATAAATTTTTTGGTTTTTCAAATACAAAACAGGAAGTACTATAACAAAAGACTCGACAATCTTAACTAGACTGACAGACTCGATACGACTGTACAAGACTAAAAATTAAAAGACAATCATAAAATAGACTAAAAAATATTTAAAAAGTTTCTTCAAACAGCTCGTGCATGCAATGGTCTTGACTAGAATGATGCTGGGATATTTGTCATGCTCAAACTCTAGCAAATCGCTCCATATCTGAATGGGAAAAAGTAAGATCAAGTGAATCAGTGACTCGAGACATTAAGCGACACCACGACACCTTCTGTTAGACACATGCAAGACACGATTGTGCTATTTTTGAAAATTAACCCATATGGCCAATAATGGCTATTAGTGCAAACTTAACAAATGTGACTACTCTTATATGAAACTACCATACTAATGCTTATACGGATTTAACTCTTAATGATCATGGCCCATAAATTAATTTAAAGATATAACTCATTTTGCAAAAGTGGCCGATATGGCCAAAAGTGGCTAAAGATGCAAACTCAAAAAAGACGGACCCTAAAGAAATATGAAACCTAGTTGTAGACTTAAAATCCTAATATATGAGTAATTGAGCCACTTTTGCGAAAATTAACCCGATTTTGCAAGAATGGCCGATGTGGCCAAAAGTGGCTAACAATGCAAACTGAAAAAGGGCGGACCCTAAAGAAATATGACTCCTAGTTGTGGACTCAAAATCCTAATACATGGGTTTATTGAACCACTTTTGCAAAAATGGCGCCATTTTGCAAGAATGGCCGATGTGGCCAAAAGTGGCTAAACATGCAAACTCGAAAAGGAAAGACCTTAAATTGATATGATACCTAATTGTGGACTCAAAATCCTAAGACATGGGTTTATTGAACCACTTTCGCAAAAATGACCCCATTTTGCAAGAATGGCCGATGTGGCCAAAAGTGGCTAGACATGCAAAATTTGGCTAAGATCCCGCAAAGCCAAGAACCTAAGACGCTAGGAAGACCGGACCCTATATGGGTTGCCTATGTATCTCACCCCGAGAGACGAGAATCAGGTTCGCGTAGTTCGGGAAGATGCAATTAATTTGTAAAAAGCTATATTTTATCTTTTTGAAAAAAAGATGGAAAAATATAAAATCTTTTTGGATTTTTCATTTTCAATTTTTTTTGAATTTTTGGAAAATAAAGGAAAAGTGTAAAATCTTTTTGAATTTTCTTTTTCTTCTTTTTTTTTGGATTTTTCTTGAAAAGTTGTGAAAGGAAAATGCATCGGGACCCTATTTCCTTCATTTTTTTCACCCTTCTTTCCCGAACATCGGTCCGCCAAATAACCTTTTTACCCTCAAAGATGCGACATTTAGCACATAGGATGATTACATGTCATTTTGGACCACGGGCCCATTTTGACCAAATTTGGACAAGTTTCCTACAAAGGGACACGGTACCTGGGACCGAGCCCTGCTAGGTCTAAATGACATGATGCAAAATGACCTAAAGGCTGACCTAAGTTTGGGGTTCACTAACAAGTCGCTTCGGGGGAGCGTATGGTCGATGGTGGCTGCTTAAGCTTTCCACCCACTCCATACGTCCGACGGCCCCCCCCCTCCTAAATTAAGGGTGACTCAACAAAGATTTCGTGCACGCGACGCGTGCTCCGAGACTTGTTTCAGAAAGAATTGACCGGGTAATGTATATGATGACAATTATAAAGCAATAAACAAATAAAGCAAAAACTGTAAACAAATAAACAACTAGCAAATAACAAAATATCAAAACATAATAAAAATCAAGTAAAGATAATTAGAAAACATAAAAACCTCAACCAAATATTCCAAAAGCCAACAAAATCAAGTACTAGCTCGAACCCGCAAAATCCCTTGCAAAAGAAGATTGTCACACCCCTTTTTTTTACCAAACCAAAACTTTTCCCCAAACCCTCTTAAATAAATAAAAAGAATTTAGTAAAAAGCTTGAAAAGGGTTTTCAATTTTGAAAGTGACAAAAATGTGTGTTTAAAAGGAATTAACTCAGAGTCGCCACCTGACATTGATTTCGGTGTGTCAGGCCACCATTTTTTAAAATGATTTTCCTTTAAAACACTTTAGACTTCAAACTAAGTCTGCGCCAGAGATTCGGGTAAGGGGGTTCATTTGACTCGGGGAGAAGGTGTTAGGCACTCCCCAAGTCCCGTGAAGGTCACGGTTGCGTACTCGATCAAGTTGGCTTTCAAAACATTCAAATTGAGGTAAAACACACAAAAAGAAAAATAAACACATATGAGGCTCGAGGTCGTCCCCACCTAATAAAAGAAAATGAAAAGGAAAAGAAAAGAAAATCCTAAGCTAACATATACCTAGACTTTTCACAATGCTTGTCGAGACCTCCAAAATATTTACATAGTTCTTCGGGGCATACCCCGGATAATAATATTTACAAGCTTCACGAGGCATTCCCCGAATAATAAACTAAAGGAAACGACCTCTCGCCTCAAAATAACAAATATCCTAAAGTTTGCCTGCCTATGTGTGGTCGGCCTAATAGCGATCCAATTAATTAATAGAGCAATAGAAATACTTCAAAATTCACTTTTAACTTTAAGTTCAAACCGATTCAACATGATATTGGTTTTACTACCTAAGTAATCACTCATTTCATATAATAAAATTACTTAACTTTGAATCCACCTACAACGTTAATCAAATCTCTTTAAACATCTAAACACGTAAGGAATCAAAACACTAAATGAATAATGGTTACATGCAATTAAAAGCTAACCAAACAAGAAGTAAGCCAATTGACAAGAACGGATGAAACAAACAAAACAATAGAGCATCATTCGAGAGCAATGACGCGCACCTCAGACATCTAAACAAACGGAGAAGCAACAAATTAATAAGAGATTAAACATAAACAACCTGATAAGGAAAGAAATAAACCTCGATGATTCTGAAATGTCAAAACCTCGGATAAGAATCTATTGGAATGTCTAGCCGAAAACTTCACTGGATTCTTTGGATTGAAACGGAACCGACGAACGGACCTCGACAACGACCCAACAGAAACGGTCATCGAAGCTTAGTCATCGAACAGCACAATCTAGCGACCAAAACCAGCCAATCTCGAATCGAAACTGGAAAACGCAGAAAGCCAAACTTGAAACTATTGTTTACTCGACTATTGGAATGAGGATATACGTATAGTTGAAGAGAAGCAGGGGTCGTTTTGGGTGAGCAGGCCGTTTCTCTTGTGTGCTGATTGCTGGTGTAAGGTTGACTGGTGTGTGCGGCTGCTTCTCTTGGAGATGGGCGGCTGGGGTAGCTGAAGGATCTGTTGGTTGAGGAGTGACTGGCCGCCGGCTTCTTTCTGCTGGTGGCTGGTGTTCAAGGGTCTGCCGTTGGTTGTTGTTGGTGTGAGGAGGAGGACAGGTTGTGGAAGGGAGGGGCGGCGGCGATGAGGTTCTGGTCGCGTTTGGCCGGTGAGGAGCGTCGGTGGCGGCTCTTTGGTTAAAGGTTGATAGGGCTAGCCGGTGGCTTCTCTCTTTTTGCTAGGTCTTGTTGTTGTTGTTATGTGTAGAAGATGAACAGTGGGGGGCGGCTGGGGTTCTTAGTTTACAGCTAGGGTTTGTTATGTGTTATCTTATGTGGGAGAGGAGATGGGGTGGGCGGCTGGTTTTGGGCGTGGAGGAGGCAGCGGCGGCAGCTCTTGTGTGCTAGGGTTTGTTGTTTGTTGATTGAAGAAGAAAGGGCCCTGGTGGGGGTAGGCGGCTGGGGTAGCTTTTTTTCTTGCTAGGGTTTTTTCTTCTTTGTTCTTGTTTATGATGGAGAAAGGTTGGTCGGCTGTAGTATATTTTCCTCTAGGGTTTGTTTTGTGTCTAGTTTATTATGAAGAAGAAAGGGTTTGGGCGGCCGCTCTTAGTTTTCAGCTAGGTTTTTTTGTTTTTGCTCTCCCCTTCAAGAAGAAGACTAGGGTTGGGATTTAAGTGGGGAAATGGGGCGGGTCGGCGGGTCAAGGGATTGGGTAAGGTATTTTGGGCTTTAAAATTTGGGCTTAAAGTCTAAAAATTGCAAAAATACTACTAGAATCCTATTGAAATTAAAATAACTAAATATTTTAAAAATACTACTTTTAAAATTACGCGGGTCAAAAATTACGTGCTTACAATTACAATGTTCATTAACAAGGTCCAATAGTATCCTAATCCCAACATCCCCATCTATTTCATAATATCTACCACCAGGACCCTTTACTATTAATTGTTTCACCCCTATATACCCAAACTTTGTATCAAATTCAGTAACTAAATCAGCATAAGAGAGCAAGTCAAAGTTAAAACCTTTATTGATGTGCACATACTTCTCTTTATACAACGGGTGTAGCTTACTACTCCATTCCTCAGCATAATGAAAAACTAACTCAACTAGCACTATCTATAAAAGGCTACATAGTAACCATGAATAAAGTTAATACAGCCTACCATAGTAAATGCATAAAGAAGTAAAAAAGACAAGATGCACATAAATAATAAATAAACATGCAACGAAAAACTTGAATGAATAAAACAGTTTGATAAATAAAGGGAATAAGAAAAAGGTAATGAGGTAGATAAATAAAGAAACAAAATTGAATGAGGTACTATGATAAAGAAATAAACACAAGCATGCATATGGTAGACCACATAATAAATTATCAAACATAGAGTCCCACCACAATAAAATAAGAACAAAACATATATGTAAGAGACCTGCATGAGCAGCATCTTCAAAGTAAATGCAGGTGAAACATGGGACCAAATAACAATAAGTCAGCTATTAACTAATAACTCAAATCCTTTTTCAGTTAAAAAACCCTAACCGACCTTTCTTTACAAAAACAAAAGGGACCACATATACTTGAAATCCTAAACAAAAGAATGTCTTCTAAAATAAGTACAAAACATCATCAATTCCACCAATATACTCTAACTGACTATTAGAATTAGACAAATAATTAGGGTATAAAGGTGAAAGTCACAAGCAAACACAAACAACAAAAATCCATTCAATATCTGAGACAAGAAACACCATAAACGACAAATCACATATCTGAGACAAGAAAAACCTTAAACCACGAAGCATAGTCTAAAAACCCTAACTTTAAAGTAAAAGAAATACGAACCCTAAGACAAAAATACTTCATTTATAAACAACAACCATATCAAACTAGTAGAAAGTTCAGCTTTTGGGGGAAAATCATACCTTAGACAGCATTCAACACTGAAAAACCGGATTTATTTTTGAACCTTCCACACTTTTCTCTCTCGTTTCTATCGAAGTGATGCAGACCAATTGACACTCTTCGCTAATTTGGATGGGTCTTTCTTATTTATTTGGTGGGCAAACGGGTCATGGGTCACGGGTAAGAGACGGATAGTAAATGGGTGTTGTAGGGTTTTAAATTGGTAGGACCGCTGATGTGGAAGCTGACATGGCAGCTGACTTGGATAAAATTTATGTGGTCAGCTGCCACAGTGTATAGACGTTACGGTTAGGGGTATTTATTCAAAGTTCATTAACAGTAGAGACGAGAATGGTCGAAAAGTATAAAGGGTGCCACAAGCAACCAATTGACAATAGTAGAAGGACAATTTTGACCTTTTTCGCTTTTATGTATTATCTCAATTGAGAATCTAGAAGGAAGCTTATAATGGAAAAGAATTGGAGTGTCTTGCTCAAACTTTTAAACCTGCAATTCGAATGGTGACTATATTGAATACTCTTTACTAGGGCTTATAATTTGATGAGAATTTTTTATAAAGTACCATCTTTTAGTCCTAATTAGCTATTTATAGATATCTTTTGCTATATTACGTTTTATAGATACCTTTTATGTTTTTATACAATGTATTTCATGTATTTAAGCTGTTGTATTCTTGAATACAAGGAAAAAAAAGGCGAAAAAATAGTAACTCCAGCTAATTGACTTCTGTATTTACATGTATTCAAGCGCAATTTCTGTTGAATACAGTAACATTTTTGCGCAATTTAAGGGAATGTATATTTGTTAAAAATGGAAGGAAATCAAATCACATGATAGTATCCTAATTTAACTCAAAGAACTAAAAGATTAAACACTAATATGTATTCTGGTCAAAGAATTGAACAAGAAAACGTAAGAAGAGGAAGAACCAAAAAAATACAACTGCATTTTTTAAAAGAATACAGGCCAGTAGTACTTTTTGTAAATTTAATACACTAAAATACAACTGAATACATATTGATAATACATTTAAATACAACTAATTAATACTAAATACAGTTGAATACAACTGTATTCTTTTAAATAATACATTCAGTAGTATTTTTAGTAAATTAAATACATCAAAATATAACTAAATACAGTGAATTCTGATTATTAAATTCTGAAGGAGGAGTGATAATGGAGGAGAAATAGTGAATTCTGATTTCGCGCTTGTGTTTAGAGTTGAACAAAACTTACACTACGTTTAAGAACGTGGGTATGTGGGAGAAGTGAGTAAACTGTATGCAAAAGAGAGAGAGAGAAAGAACATGTTTAAAGGAGTTATACGTGATTTTGTGAGAGAAAATATAAAACAGGAGAGAAATAAATATTATTTAGCATATATGGTGCCTTAAATATAGAATATAACTATAATTAGAGTTTTTGCTATAAAGGATAAAAAGTATTTATAAAATGTAATATTTTAAAATAATATTTATTTAATATAAATAGGGTACTAAGGTTTTCTATTGGGCGTAAAATTTCCTAATTTGATCCACACACTCTTTGAGATTTGTTATAAGAATTCCTACTCAGTTAATCTGTTGGGCTTTTGATGACTTTAGTGGGTTTCATTACAGTTGAAACATTACTGACAAATGTAAGTCACCAAAAGAGTCGTGTTGTGGGCTTTTCTTTTTTGGTTCTTCTCTACTGATTAACTTCAAATGTTTGCTTCCCAATTTGTGAGGTAATTTTTTATTTATTTTATTATATTTTATTTTGCATAATTAATTTTGGAGGTAATTCTAAAATAGTTCCTTTCGTACTAGCACATTTTGGACTAATATGTGCACAACGACATTCTATTTTGAATGGTTTGGCATATACTAATTTTCTAGTACAAAAACAGAACAGACAAATTATATAAAAAAAATATTCTCAAGAAATAAATATTATTTCACTACAAATATAAAAACAAATGTAGTTAAATTGGTCATTAAATCCTTTTTCCTTTAGATTTTTTCCCCCACATATTTTCCTTTTTTGTTTTTCTTTTTTTGGTAAAACTGACGAATTCATTTAAATATTAAGTAGCATTACAAGCAGTACAAATGCTAGATGCACTAAAAGCAGGAGTACTAGACGCACAATAGTTACCTAAGTCTGCTAATAACCGGCAAGTACTCAACAAGACATTCTTTGTAGATATTTCCCCTTGCATGTCTCTATAACATGTTTATTTATTGCTACAGGATAGGAATGACAAATAAGCGGGGCGGGGCGGATATAGTTCGGGCTGAAAATATATAATAAAAAAATAAATAAATTATCTGACACGGCATATATTTAATATCGATATTGAACGTGTTAACCATTAAATAATATGGGTAACCATGTTATTCATGACTTCTTGTATCGCTTTTGAGAGAATTGTTAGTCTCTCTAATTTAAGGAACTCCCGAGGCTTTATAAATATAAAAACTAGACTCATTGGTTATTCATTGGTTAATCATTTTCTAAATGAATAATATGATTTTTATCCATATTTAACTCATTTTCAAAAAGTTTATTATTCAACTCATTTTAAACACTTTGCCACCACTACTACATGGATGGCAGATGGACAAAGACATTAATTACACCTCCAAGACCCCCTAGCCCAGGATTACGGCTAGCAGCTCATCTGTAATGAGTTTATACTAATCGCATCGATTTTGCAATATAATATGATTTGAGTTATTTTACCCATTGTTTCGCTCTCCAACCGTCCAAAACTTGCTCAAACTTTTGATTGGTTTCCTTGAGTTTGATTCCACGACTGAGGCAAATTTATAAATAAATAATTAAACCTACACTAACAAATCAACACTTGTGAAAATATTAGGTAGCCACGATGTTACAGCTTAGACTTTAGTAATACTAAATTAATTGTAATCCTCAGCTTTCATAAATCGGTGCCGACTTTTAACGTTTTCTCTAATTCTTTTTCTTTTTTTTTAATAAGTGCGTAATAGAATTGTCTTAATCATGGAACTTTTCCCTTGTTTCAACCTTGTGTATTGTTCTATTCATTTTCAGAAGATTAGTGGTACTTTTAGTTTGGAATAATCACTTCTGTGCCCTCGGTTATTGTTAAATTCTTATTTCGATCCTTATGATATTTCATTAAGCAAAAGATTTCATTTAATTTAGTTAGTATATGTGTTTTGGGTTCTTCATGAGTCATGACCATTTACAATCAGGGGCGGATTTATATTGTCCCAAACGGTATCACGGGATATCACTTCGTCGAATAATTATACTATATATGTATATAAAAATAATAAGTAAAACAGAAATACAAGATAAAATTATTAAAAGTGACACCACTTGCATTAAAAGAACTTAATAGTCTATTGGTTGACAACTTTAAATTTGATGTGAAAGATCTTAGGTTCAAACTCCCTTGGCTCCACAATCTATTTTTTGACTGTTACAGGCTTATTTCTAAAAATAGTGACACTGCTTATGAATAATTCTGAATACGCCACTGTTTACATTGGTGATATTAAAAAAATATTCTTTTTAAATCTCTTATATGTAAAAGATAGATTTCTTACGTGTAAAAGAATCCGTCGGATCTAAAGTTTGACATAATACATGTGCAATTAAATTATTTAATAATTATTAAATTTGTTAAGATTCAACGAGCAAAACAATAAAGAGTGCACATTTCAAGTAATTGAAGGTTAAATATGTTGATTAGATATAACAAGAAATGATCAAAAATAGTTGATATTTCACGGACTAAATGAAAGAAAAAAATTCTTTAATTCTAATTATAGCCGATAAAATAATAAAATTTCATTGTCATTACAATTTTTTTATTCCACACATCTAACTTAAAATAAGAATAAAGGATTTTGAAATTTGTAAAAAATAAAATGAAAATTCAAGTCATCAAACGGAAAAAAAAGAGATTCGAATTCTCGGTGCGCTTAACTCATCCAAAGGATTAGCAGTCTACTCAACCATCTCTTCCAATTGAAAAAGAGAATTCTCTTCATCATGGTAGTTCTCTCTTAGCTTGTTCCATCATTCCAGATAGTTCCATTGACATTTATACGATTAGTGGAACTTTTATTTTTTTAATTGTGGTTGGGGAGGGTATTAATTTTTAAGAGGAAAAAGTGTTAAAATTTTTAGTGCTAGTTGACTACTTTTGACAATATATTTTACTCCTTACTTTTTTTAATATCTTTAAAGTATCTCCTTTTGACTTTCATGGAATTAAGCTTAGTGGAAATCTATTTTCAGTTTCATCCATTAATTTTTTATTTTTTTATCAATATCTTGGTGTTTGACCTAGAAGGCACTCATAATAGATTAATTAGTAGTGGTAATTACTTTAGTAGTATATATATTTGCCTGGTGGTATATATCTTTTTACTTTTTCATATGTATGTATATGCCTAGATAGCTTTTTCTTTTCTTTTTTGCATCTAAGTGAAAATGTGTCATTTCAATAATATCAACTCTTCGTTCACTTGAATAATTCATATATCATCTTCAAATAGAATTCTCTTTCAAAAGAAGGTTAGTTAATGCGGATAAATTAATTAGGATATACACCTTTGATTTTCGCAGTATAGCAATGTCCTCAACGTTCCACTTTTGATTAGCGAGTTAGAGATGAGTTTACAATCAGTCACTTAAATACGTACCATAATAAATCTTTGATGCAAGCTCAAATAAAAGCCGAAAAAATTCCGGATTCTAGCACCGATACTTGCTTCTGGTATTATTTTACGCCCCTATTACAAAGATGGAGATAGTAAAACTAAGCAAAAATGGTGGTTGTATATGATTTACTTTTTACTTTTCTTTCTCACCCTGCTTTTGTGTATTATATACAAGAAACTTATAATTCTGCTTTTCATGGTTTTTCTAAGACCACAGTTAGAAATGATGTTTTTAAATTTTAAACCGAATATCTTCAGTATAATCGTTGTGTATTTTTCCACTTAGATTGTAGAGTGTCTATCATATCTGATATAGGTCGCAGTTCTAATGGTTATAATTATTTGACTATTACTTGTCTTTGGGTTGATCATCACTGGAACATGCAAAAAGTATTATTGGTTATAACTTTGTTGATTCAAAACACACTAGAGCATATATTGCAACTACTATTTTACAAATAGTTAATTTTATGGGTTCAATGATAAAGCCTTAGATAATGCTTCTGCTAACACAATCGCAGCAACTAGCTTAAGAACTAGAATTTGTCCAATTGATCCAATAATTTTTTATGTTAGATGTGCATGTCATATATTTAACTTGGTTGTAAAATATGTACTAATTTATTTTTTTATGCTTGTAGTAAAGTACAACATGCTTGCGACTATATTTTTTTGTGCTATAAAGCGAGTAGACTTTGTGAATTTGTTCAATAATGTGCTAGAGCTAACCTTCTGTATAGAAAATTTTCAAAAAGTGTTTGTACTAGGAGAAATTCTATTTACGAAATGCTTAGAGTTGCTTATGATCTTATCGGGTTACGAATGCTTAGAGTTGCTCATGATCTTATCGAGTGCTATAGAAAAGGTATTTAATATGCATATCGGTATCTCCGCTGATCAAATTGTTGATTATGATTGGGATGAGATCAAAAGCTTACTTAATTTTTAGAAAATTTTTATTATGCTAGAAAATAATTTTCTGGTATATATTATCCTATTGTTACACAAATAATTTCGTATATTTGTGAAATTTTTGTAATATTTGATAAGTATAAAATAAATTCAACTTATGCATCGACCATTAATAAAATAATTATAAAATATAAAAAGTACTTTTTTCTTGTTCCCTAAGTTTACTTAATTTCTGCTCTACTTAACACATTTTTTAAATTGAAAGCTGTAAAGGGACTTGTTCGTAAAATTTATGAGAATTTTGCAATTCAAGAAAATGAAGAATCATTTCTGAAGACTCCAAGCTAACATATATTCTTATGCTAGATTATTATTTGATAAATATAAATCTATGGAAATAACAGGTGGTGAAACTGTTCTTACTACTTCAAAGGCTACGAGTAGAATTTCTATGGGAAGATATGGATGATATAACAGGTTGTCACGATCCGGATTTCCCACCCTTGGGAGTCCTGATGGCGCCTACTCGTAAAAGTCAGGCAAGCCAAATACTTATGATTTTAACACATTGGCAATCAACCCAAACAACTATAAACAGTAATTAAATATAAACAGATGAAAAGCGTGGAAGAGTTAAAACAAATCCAAATACTCCAATACATGTCTACCCACGAATCTGGTGTCACAAATTCAAGAACATTTATGAATTTCTACAAATACTGGTATGAAAAAAAAGTACAACTGTTCTTGGAATGAAAAGAGACAGCAGAAAGCTAAAACGGGGAAGGGGAACTTTAGGCTTTGCGGACACCAGTAGATCTAACTTGGTCTCCCTGGACATAAGGCAACTACTTCAGCTACTCATCGGGTCTGGCACAAAAATTTGTATAAAAGAGTGTAGAGTGTAACATCAATACAACCAACCCCATGTACTAAGTAAGCGTCGAGCCTAACCTTGGCAAAGTTGTAACGAGGCTAGAACACGACAATCATATAAACTTGTGCAGTTAAATCATATAAAAACATAATCATAATAACAGGAATCAACAGATTAAGGTGGGAATGGGACATAATGCGGGAATATCAGATTCGAACAATAAACCAATAAATAAGTATCAACAAAGAAGCATAATGAACATCATGTCTATATCAACAAGAATAATGAAACGGTAACACGTGCACGGCATCACCCTTCGTGCTTTTACTCGCGTCGTCACCATATGAATAAACAGAGACGGCACGGCATCACCCTTCATGCATTACCTTACATAGTCATGGTACGGCATCACCCTTGGTGCATTATTCCTTACAATATTGGCACGGCATCACCCTTCGTGCATTAACTCTAAAATCATGGCACGGCATCACCCTTCATGCATTAACACTCATATTATCGGTACAGCATCACCCTGCATGCATTACACTCACTCGCAATATCATGTACGACATCAACATTCGTGCTTTACATTCTTCCTCGCCCTTGGGAATTTCTACCATCTTCGCAATTGACTTCTCGGGATTTCTGATAACTTCGCATTTGCGAAGAAATGCTCGCAAATGGGAGCAGAGCTGGCCAGAGCATATTTCACAATTGCGATCAGCCCCTCACAATTCCGAAGCTTGACAAACTCGCAATTGCGAAGCCTGGCCTCACAATTGTGAGATCAGAGCCTGCAAAAAATACCAGATGAAAAATCTAAAATTTCTTAAGTCCAATTCTCCCCGTGGCCTATCCAAAACTCACCCGAGCCCTCGGGGCTCCAAACCAAACATGCATGCAAGTTTAAAAATATCATATGGACTTGCTCGTGCGATCAAATCATCAAAATAACATCAAAAATTAAGAATTTAACCTCAAATCCATGAAATTCCTCAAAAATATTGAAATTTTTATTTTTTCAACTAAAGGTCCGCTTTATACCAAATCAACTTCGATTCTTACCAGATTCCACATATTTGACTTATTTATTATTTTAAACCTGTACTGGTCTCCGGAACCAACATACGGGCCTGATACCATTAAGAACACACACCATTTTATTTCAAAAAGACTTTATATTTTACAGCAAATAATTTTTTTTAAAAATTCTTTTCTCGGACTTGGGACCTCGAAATTCGGTTTCGGGTATGTGCCCATGTCCCATATTTTACTATGGACCTTATGGGTTCATGGGTCCGGGTCCGTTTACCAAGAATCTTGATCAAAGTTAACTTTAATCAATTTTAAAGGCAAATTTTATTATTTTTCTTAAATTTCACATAAAAGCTTTTTCGGGAACGCGTCCGAATTGTGCACGTAAATTGGGGTGAGATAAAAAGAGGTTTTTACGGCTCAGAACACGGTTTTGACTTCTAAAATAAGAGATGACCTTTTGGGTCATCACACAGGTTTTGATTCCTCTATTGATAATGAACTCGATTATTATCTTAATCAAGAATTGGAAAGTATCAAAGACGGGGAAGGCAACGAATAACTTTTGGAATGGTAGAGAGAGCATGGCAAAGCATTTCCAACACTTTCAAATAATGGCCTGAGATATCCTGGCTATTCAAGCATCATTAGTAGCATCGGAGAGTGCTTTTAGCGTGCCAAATTTCAAATCAAAGATCATAGACATTCATTAGCGGAGGACAACCTAGAGATTTTCGTATTATTTAGATATTAGATTAATTCAGAAAGAAGAAATTATGGTTTTGAAAAATTAACCACTAGAAAAGAAGAATACTACAATGAGATACTTAGAATTAGGATCGATGGTGTCATGGAACATCAATCAACATTGCCAATTTCAGAACAATGACCGAGAGAAATTATAGATAAGTTATAATGAAGCTATATAGGAGCTTACAAATATTAGTATGATAATTTTTAATTGGCTAGTAAGAGGCCTAGTTCAAACAGAACTCTTCCTAGAAGGTGGTTGTGTGTATTAGGTGTTCTCCAAAAGATTATATTTGAATGTGAAATTTGAAAGTACTATTAATAAATAAAAGGTTCTAAGCGTTGAATTTTTTCAATGAATTGTCTTACTTAATGCTTGAAATTATATTAATAAATTATAACTCTATTATAATCACTAAAATATTTCATTACAAGTCTTTTGTTTTAATATTTTATAATTCTTTACTTAGTTCCTTTATAATTTATTAAGTTTTAAGCTTATTAAATAAGTCAAAAATAAACTAGTTAGTCATTATCTAAAAACTAGCCGTTGCCAAACTTAATACATAAATAATTAATATTTTTTAAAAAGGGCCACGTAGGGCTAGCGAACCTTTTGTCCCATCCCGTTTGTTAGCGAATGGGATGGGCCTACCGTTTCGTCCGGTTTATCCTATCTTATTTAGGCCCATCCCGGCTAAATGTTGTTACGTCGTCCCATTTATTCTGTACCGTCTCGCTGGACAATTATAGGAGAAAACACGTAAACATGGATGATGAATTAATTAGAAGGAAATTGAGGGTCAAAAATACAATCCTTTACTTAAATAAACGAGCTTGGACCCGATCGAGGAAACTATTATGATTGCTGAACCATTGTGTACAAGTAAAAGTGATGAAGTGAGTACAAAATTTTCTTTCTTTTACGTCTAGCGTCTATCTAAATTAGAAATATGCAATACTGGTCAGGTGCCTCTTTAAGTTAGTCATATGATATTATAATTAGAGACGTGGCTAAACGGTTTGCTTTGAACCTTTATTACGGCCATAATTTGACAAAAAGCTCTGATTAAATACATTGATCCCACCTTACTTTTTTATTTTGTTTTTCTTTAATTTATTTAATTCAGTTTAAAGTTTCTCCACCTTTTACATGTCAAATTGAGAAGGACTCGTACAACTGCTGGTAGTTGTTTAAGTTAAATATTGAATTCTCTTAAAGCATAGTAAAAAAACATTAGGAAACCGACCGACACCTTCCTTTAATAATGGAGCATTTAATATTAACTACTACAGTAGTATTTAGAAAAAGACATTAAGTTCTGTCACTTCTATATACATAGTAGAAAACAGACAATCATTATTTAGGACAACAGGTTCTCTCAACAAATAATAATTCGAAACGTGTATGTATAACATATCAAATGACATGCATGTTCTCATGAAAACACCATAGATGTACCCCACAAATGTAAGAGGTTTAGATCTAAGGACAGAGCAAAATTGAAGAAGATATAAATCTGGCAGATGGTTGATCCACGTATGTAGTTAAGTTAGGTCGAATTAATACTATTTTGGAATATAAAATCAAGTGCTTGCTTTTCATTGGATACAACTAACTTTAGCTTTAGGCCACCTTGTCTAAATATCTACCAGATATTTCTGTCTTGCCCGTCGATTCCCTGCCCGTTCATTTTCACCCACTGGATCTTCCTGCGTATTCGCATCTTCCTTTATTTGATCCGCTTCGGGCAGCTCCTCTGCCCGTTGCCTCTCTTACGACTGGTTTTGTTTGCAGACCAAGATATGCAAATACTATAATTGTAAGGATTGTGGTACAAACATTAGTAATTACTGAATTATTTGGTTCATACGTTTTTCCCGGAGAATATTAATTCATGATATAAAATTTTATAACGTTCTTGTTTTTTATAAGTAAATAATAAATGAAATAGATGCAATCTATGTTATTTCGGTCTTTTAAATATTTATCTAGTAAAGCTAATCTTATACTACAAGTTATATCGTGTTGGATCTGGTATAAATAATATGAATATTGTGGTGTGAAATTGTACTTTATGTTAAATAACAATAATAATTACACATCAGTCGTAAGGAAAGTAGGACTAACGATATAAATCTTCACTTGTTTTTAAGCTCAACCCAAAATATTATTATTATGCCAAAATAAAATAGGAGTAGCAACAAGAATAAATTAAATATGAATATAAATAATAGATCATGACAATAATAATAATAATAATAATAATTAAAAAAAAAATTAAAGTTTATTCTAACTAGTAAGTATCAACAATATGAAATTTTTTCTTTCATTGTACATTATATATCTTTAGCTAGTCTTGCATTAAATCTAAGGATTTGTAGGTGATCTTTTGAGACAACTTCCTTGAGACGTGATTTTAGGTTTACCTCGTCCCCTTTTAATACCTTTCCTCACCATAGTGATCACATCTAGTGACATACGTCTCTGTAGAGCGACACATGATATGATTAAATAATCACCCATATGAAACTTTTTCTTTCATTGTGCACTATTTTTAGCTAGGCCTGCATTGATTCTAAGAATTTGTAGGTTTTTTGAGATAACTTTCTTCCATGTGATTTTAGGTCTACCTCGTCTCCTTTTAATACATTTACTCACCATAGGTTCACACATACATACCTATGTCTTTGTAGGGCGACACAAGATATGATGAAACAATCTCAAGTGACCTTCTCTCATTTTAATCTTTAATGTGTTCTGCTTGCACCTTTCACGAATGTGTTTAATCTTGTATGATTGCACATCCATCTTAGCATCCTTGTCACTACAACACTCATCTTGTGAATATATTGGACTTTAACAGGCAGCATTCACTGCCATATAATATTACGGGTCTTATATAAATTGTACCTGGTGTTGCTTATCTGAATATCTGGGGGAAAAATGCCCGCCAAATTCAGTATTTTAAAATTGATGCATATTTATGTGAGAAAAATAAAGTAAAGTTGATTTTTTGGAGAAACATAAAATTCTCTAGAATGTCATAGTGTAGTATTCTTGATATTTATCTAATAGACATATCTAGATGTTCTAGAATGGGAAGTTAAGAATAATCAAGATATTATAGAGTCTTGGATAATTAAGGAAGATATTAGTAGAAGATGATAGAATTGTCTAGATAATTTTTGTATCTAGAATCATCCCTAGACAAATATAAATAGGAGTAAACTTAGACATTTGTAGTGAAGCCAAAATCAAGAAAGCCTTCTTTCCTAAACAAAGTTCTCCTCTCCAAAACTTTTCTTCTCTTTTTCAAGTTTCCTCTTCTTTAGTTGAATCCTCCAATCTTAGTTAACGATCTTGGGATAGCAGAAGGTCTTCGAATAATACTCTTCTTCTGCTATTCTTACATGGTATCAGAGCCATATGGCGACTTCTAGAATTCAAGGTCGGGTTAGTGGTTGATTCAACTAGTTTCTCTAAATGGATTTAGGTGGTCGTGTTAATGGACTGGGGATGGAGTTATTGAACCAGTCCAACTACAAGGTATGGAAGACTTGTATGAAATCATATCTTATTGGTGAGGATTTGTGGGAAGTTGCCAATGGTAGTAACACAAGTCCTCCTGCTAACGCACTGAGAAATAGCAATATGCGTAAGAAGTGGAAGCAGATTAATACTAAAGTGGAGTTTATCTTAAAGAGGTCTATCTCTCCTAATTTATTTGATCATATTCTAAGGTATAAATCAACTCATGAAATATGGAGGACCTTCGATCGACTGTTTAACAAGAAGGATGAAGTTCGGCTACAGATTTTGGAGAATGAGTTAGCTAACACCACTCAAGGCAATTTCTCTATCGCCGAGTATTTCTTGAAGGTTAAAAATCTGTGTTCCGGAATTTATCTATTGAATCCGGACGTAGCCGTCTCTAAAGCACGAATAAGAAGAATCATTATTCGTGGTTTAAAGTCAGAATATATTTCATTTGTTACATCGATTCAAGGAATGGTTCAACAACCATCTTTTGAAGAATTTGAGAATTTGGTGTCGTCACAAGAGCTACTAGCCAAACAGATGGTTGGTGTATCTATCAAAGAAGTGGAAGGAAATGCTCTTGTGCCGATAAGAGAAATTATAAAGGAAAATCAAGAGATAGAATGCACTTCCAATTTTCAAGTGGTTCAAGCTCGCCAGGAAAGAAGAGGCGGTCTTTCAGTAACGGTAAAAAACTTTTAAAATGTTACCGATATGGAAAAGTCGGGCATATAAAAAGATATTATTGAGTCAAGGAGAGCAATATGGCTCAAACAAAGAAAGTTGCTAGAGAAGAAGAAAAAGAATAATAGTGGGGAAAGTATTTTGCAGTGGAGACTCGGGCAATAAATGCCATGGCTTCCATAAATTTTGAAAAATACTGAATCGTAGATTCAGGATGTTGTCCCCATCTTACTGGAGATCAATCCAAATTCTCCACCTTTCGCGGATACAACAGATGTGATGTCATTGTTATAATAAATAATACATTCTATAACGTGGAGAAGGAAGGCATTGTTGTGATCAATGAGAAAAGACACTATTACCCTCAACAATGTCTTTCATGTTTCAAGTATGAAGAAAAATCTATTTTCAATTGCAAATGTTGTAGATGCTGGAAACTATTTGCTATTTGGCCCACGTGATGTGAAGTTCCTTCGAAATATCAAGGTAATCAAGACAGATATCGTTCACCCAGGTAAGAGAGTTAACGATTTATATGTCTTATATGCCTTTAATTCATATATTGAGAAGATGAGTAGCAATGATAATACACATCTTTGGCATGCTAGACTTGGACATCTAAGCATGGATAAATTAAAAGCTATGGTAAAGTTGAATCTAGTAAAATATTTGCCTAACTTAAAAAAAAATGGTGGAGGAGAGGTTTGTGAAGGATGTCAATATGGAAAGGCACATTGTCTTCCATTCGACAGATCCTTGTCAAGGTGCAATGCCCCATTAGAACTTATTCACAATGACTTGATGGGGACAACGCGAACTCCTTCATTTTTAGTCAATTCTTATATGTTAATTTTTATTGATGATTTTACTAGATTCACTTGGGTATATTTTGTGAATCACAAGTCAGAAGTTTTCAGTAAGTTTTTGGAGTTCAAAGTAACAGTTAAAGGTGAACTCGATTCCAGAATAAGGTAGCTGCGAACCGATAATGGAGGTGAGTTCACATCGGATGAGTTCCTTTCCTTTTATCGTCAGCATGACATTAAAAGAGAGCTGACATGCGCTGATACGCCACAACAAAATAGAGTGGCTGAAAGGAAGAACCGACAGTTAACTGAGACATGTAAGAGTTGGCTTCATGCTAAGAATTTACCTAGTGCCTTGTGGACTGAAGGTATGAAATGTGCAGCGTACTTGATTAATAGGATGCCGCTTCTCCAAACAATATGAAGTCTCCTTATGAATTAATGTTTGGAGAAAAGCCTAGCGTGAAACACCTTAGGGTTTTTAACTCTATTTGTTATGTTGACATTCAGGATTCTAAACGGAGCAAGTTAGATGCCAAGGCATTAGAATAAAGTTTGCTGTAATTACAAACCAGAAAAAATACCTGCTAGATTTTCTGTTATAATTTATAGCTCCAACCTTTTTTCTATAATAAACTATCACCTTACTTGGGTTGTCATCTCTTCGATGTGGGCCTAGGAGGAGGGGATAGGCTTGACTCATACATGTCGATAAATCAAAAATGTTACTTATGTTAAAGGGGGATATAGACCAAACATCTAACCATTCACGTTCTACAAAGAAAATATCGAAAAAAAGAGACAAATGGTAAGCCTAACATCATTCTTTCCTACAAATTAAAGCATATTCACATTAATATAAAAAAATTACATTTTTCATATCTTCTTCTTCTTGTAGAGGGAGTTGCTACTTGTCCAGGTGAAGTAAACCGTTTGCATATATTCCTACAAAAAATTCACATGAGATAAATTAACGCTCACATATCCATAAAATCTTGATATGAAAATCAAGATTTGTAGGATTACGTATCCTCCCATATGACGTTGCTTTCAATTGGGACAACTTCTTGGTTGATAATATGCATTTATTCTCTTTAGATTTGGTTGTCTTTGACTCTAATGCTCTCTTTCTCATAGCAACTTTGAAGAATTGGAAAAGCAAAAAATTTGGGAGTACAATGATGGAATTGTAACGGTAGTCATAGCTGCACTTAAGTTGGGCCTCATTTGATTTAATATTTGAACGTATGTAGTGATTGATCATTTGCAATAAGTATCATTAATGAAGAATATGAGTAAAATATATTGAATTTGTTATTAAAAGAATTAGACAAAAAGGCAAAAAAATTAAAAAATGAAGAAAAAAGATAAATGTTCTTCTTGGCCATAGAGAGGTGTCACATCACCTTGTCTATGCCTAGCTTTATATTATATATAGATTTGCCATGCCAGCGTGAACTATTTACGAAATAAATATAATAGATATTTGAAGTGTCAAAATAATAAATAGATTACTTAAAGTATTTATTTGATTGTTAAGACAACTTCACGGGATTGTTTATATATTTCGCTCCAGTCTTCTACTCTTATCTATTACTCATCATTTTCACACCGGATTAGTTAGAACTAAAAGGAAGGACAGGTGGCATGTCAAAAATCTGACACAGCTACCAAAAAAAAGGCTAATCAAGCGGCATTTGCTCTTACAAGACATACATATAATGATATAAATCACCCAAATCACCTGCTACTAGATGTGTATCAATGGCAGTGCTACAACGTAACGTCTATAAATACTCAGTACAATTTAGCTATGGAGGAAAATTTATTGTGTTAATATTCGAGTCCGGAACCAAAATATTATTATTTTGGACTCAAAAGAAACAAATAAGTATAAAAAAATAATTATATATACAGCAACAGAAAACCTCGCGTTGTATAATAACAGTAACAGTATCGTTAATATATAACGCCAAATTTTCTGACGTTGAATCTGACACATTGATTCAACGTAAAAAATGTGGCATCTCGTATCCTTTTCTCCCTAGGCCCCCTTCTCAAATTTGCATGTGTCCCACACTCTATTCTCCCTCTTACAAACTCCCCAAAAAAAAAAAGTTTTAATTCAAAATACTTAATAAAAATTTGAGAAAGTTGCTATAAAAAAATAAAAAGTAAAATAAAAAACTCTACATTATGGATTTTTTTTTTTTACAACAACTTTCTCAAATTTTTATTAAGTATTTTGAATTAATTTTTTTTTTTTTTGGGAGTTTGTAGGAGGGAGATCTCCATGGAGTGTGGGACACATGCAAATTTGAGAAAGGGGCCTAAGGAGAAAAGGATATAACGCCATATTTTTTGGCGTTGAATAAGTGTGTCAGAACGCCAAAAAATCTGGCGTTGTATATTAACGGTGTCGTTACTATTATTATACAACACCAAATTTTCTGGCATTATATATCTAATAATTTTTTTTTACACTTATTTGTATCTTTTGAGTCCAAAATAATAATATTTTAGTTCTGGACTCATTAATATTCCCCTCCTCCATTTGTTGTTTATAAACTTTTCTGTTGGCTCCACTTACAATTGGGTGAAGCCAATCTTCAAATCCTGAGCCGGCCTCTGACTTCAAGTATACTGTAATATCTAATTTTAACTCTTTTTTTATATATACATATAATGGTGGTTTTCAGATTAACTCCACGACAAATTCTATCGGCTATTTGTTACGTTCGACCCACACAAATACCGAATATAGCATTAACTTTTTAAGGACAAAAGAAAAAGGTCACGTTCTATATAGAATTATGGCGTGTTTTCCCCACTCACAATTTGCTCTCCAATAGGCTTAGTTTAGCAATCTTTGTCCCAGGATGAAGTACATGTACAAGCACTACCAATATGTAAACTCCTCATTAATCTTGGGTGGTTTCACTAAATTAAAATAGCATATTTAGAGATGCATTGACCCCTTTTTCAATTATTCAACTAATTCTTTCAAGTTAGCCTTCCAATAATATTTAAGTGTGATTAAGCTTTCTACGTAGTAATGGATCTTTTACAAAAAAATTGATATTCGGTATTGAAAAATAATTACTCTTTCTTACAAGTTTCCACTTTTGCAAAATTTAAACAAGGATTTTTTTTAACAAGTTAGCGTATATGCAGGGCAGAGCTAGAGTATCGGCAGCTGGTTCAGCCGAACCCAGTAACTTTTGTTCAAACCAAGTATTTATTTTAAAAAATTCATTGAATATGTATAAATTCTTAATTTAGAACCTAATAATTTAAGACGATTAGAATTCGAACCCATAAGCTCGAAATCCTAACTCCGACTCTGCGTATACGGGATGCGTGTAAAAATGTCCACATAGAATTTCATCACCAATTTAGAGACTGCTCTTCATACAAAGTTCCCACTTTTGTAAAATTTAATGAAGAATTTTCTTTAATAAGTTAGCGTATCTGGCTCTTTAATATGGGATATTCATAAAAATGCCCACGTAGAATTTGATCACCAATTTGCCTAAGTTGTACAACAAATTCTTTTTCTTAGTTTTAGTTTACATATTTACATATACACCTATATGCAATCTTTTGGTTGATATTTGGAATTTTGCTTCTCCCAGAGTATTAGTTTCTTCTCACCTTTTAATTTTTGTGAAACTTCATTTTAGTTTCCATCCATTTCTATGAAATGGGATTAATTAAGTCTACAAATTTCACAAATTTCTTAAGCACAATACTATTATGACAGGAATATACAAACTCAGAATTCAGAAAGGAAACCAAGGATGTTGTCATTTACTTTCACAACATTCAATGTTCTCATTGTCCTATTTGAATTATTGTTACATTTTAATTAATTAATAATTAAAAGCATGCTTAAGGGAACTTACACTCAAAACAAGAAAGACAAGGCTCCTTAAATCATTCTGCGTAACCTCAGGTTGACAGCTTCCAAACTCCCGAAAATATCTTGGATGAGTCATCCCACTAATACATTTTCTGTTCAACAACTAACCTAATTAAACAATTTTTAGTTTAACTTCTTCCGTTTATTGTCCTATGTTGTTTCTCCAACAGGAAGAGGAATAGCACTTTTTTATTTATTTAAATTTCTTACTTAAACTATTCGATATTTTTAAAACCCCTTAAATTATATTGCCTTTCGTATTAAAACTCTCTCGTCGCTGACCTGACATAATGTATGTAATTGCTCGTTTGAAAACGCGTGACAACTGAAAAAAGTCATCAAAATGGCTCTCCTAACAAAAAATTAATAGGTAATTAGGCTAAGCCTCGTTCAAATTTATGTTTTTAATAAATAATCTTTTTATTTTAATTATATCCACCTTTATTCCTCATTTTTTACCATTCTTCATTTTTTTTTAATCTTTTTTCTTTGTTTTTCACCTTTTTTTATTTTTATTTTTTACATTCTTTCTTTAGTTCTCCATATGAGTCTTCTCTGAAATTATTTTTTTTCTTCTTATTTTAGTCTTCTTTCATGTCTTACATAAATTGTTGAAAAATACCAATTTAAATCTTCGTAGTAAGCGCAACATCCTATAAAGAATAAAGTTAGAATCCCTTGAATCTTCTTTATATAATATGAAATTAGACAATGTAATTACTGAGCAATTAATTTTTCATTTACAAAATTTTGTATAATCTTTTTTCTGTAATATAAGATGACTTTTAAGAAATATAATATTATATGCTTTTATTTATATTTTTATTGTGTTACAAGATGAATATAAATAAGGACTTATCAATTCGAGTCTAGCATAAAGCACAATAACAATTAAACCTAAAATTAACACTGTGTGTTAGATATTATTTTGGCAAAAACTCCTAGAATTAATCAATTATTCGAGAGTAATACAACAATAGTAAACTATATAAAAAACTTTGTACAAACTATAAGTTAATATAGTTAGACAAACGCACCTTTAAAAGTTTAGCATAAGGTTTTAATATATAGAAAATATAGTTCAGGGGAATTTTGGGGATACCGAATAATTTAAGTAGGTAACTGACAAAAAAATAATAGTTTAGGCGGGTTTTAGGCTGAGTTAAATAGCCATGTGTAGTGCTACATGGCACGATGTTTAGACAATTAGGAGTGTGACTAGACACAACTCTAAGAATGCAATTGTGGATATGAAGGGCGATATAGTTCAAGAAGATTTTGGGAACACCGAATGGTTTAAGTAAAAATCTGACAAAAAGTTAATAGTTTAGGATTTTTTTTGCACTTAATAGAGGTCTGAATCTTAATCATTCAGATTTCAGACATTAAGTGCGTTTTTTTTAAAGTCTAAATCTTAATTATTAAGTGTATTTTTTTACTCCAGTACCACTTAATGAGACTCAATAGGTCTGTATGATTATGATCTATAACAAAAACTTAATTTTATTAAGATGTTATCACATATTCATTACTAATTGTTGTCACTGCCTACCATTATCAACTGCCACCATGCCGCCACCATCACGACCTTACTCAACCACTACCACTTCCACCACCACCACGCCACCATCATCTTCAATCATAGCTACCACCATTATCGACCATCACCATCCACTATCCCCACCACTCCAACCACTATCATTCTTGTCCACAATCAAACACTCATCCACCTCAACTACCAAAAATGATCACCCCATCATCATCAACAACCACAGCCGGCACTGCCCATCATTATAACTTACCACCATCCACTCACTACCTTCCTTAGTCATACTACTACCACCACCGGCCATTATTAACTATCACCACCCACCACCGTCATCCTTAATCATAATCGTCACCGCTACCAATCACTACTAGCTACTAGCATGAGCCACTGCCATTAACCAAAACTATCACCAACTACCGCCTCTAGTTGGCATTCACCCGTTAGCCATCGCCACCAACAACTATCATATTTTAAAAAAATATATATTTTAGTGATAGAATATTAGATTAGTAGTATTTCATTTGAGTTTTATGTTTATTAATTTTCAAATAAAAATAAATTTTATACATTCAGATATTAAAAATTAAACAATCTTAATTATTTAATATTCATATCTTAATACACATCTTAGTATATTTAGTTGTGTATTAAAATTCAATATCTTAATCTCAATACATATCTTGATATTTAGATTCAAACGTCTTAATTTAAAAAAAAAAAAAATGAGGCCTAAGTCTTCTTAATTTAAGTTGTTATGAAAAAAAAAAGGAATAAGCAATTCATTTTCCTTGGATATTCAAATATAGAAAACAGAATCTGGCTTTGTCTTTCCATTCCTATTAGAGAGGATTTTAGTAGTACAGTTGGATGGCTACATGGATTATGATTACACGTCTTATAATTCCCTACCCATTTCCCTTCCCCTTTTACTCTCCCTATGTGTTCATTTTTTTTTTCTGGTAAGAAATAAAATTAACAAAAGTCTTTTTCTCTCTTCTAACTTTTCCGTAAGAATAAGGGCCCGTTTGCCATAAGAATTTTATTTTTTCACTTTTTTTTCGGAAGAAAATCAACTTTTCTTTTGAAATTCAGTGTTTGGCCATAAAATACTTAATTTTAATTTGAAGATGAATTTTGAATATTTCAAAATTTTGAAAAACTTCAAAAAACTATTTTTTAAAATTTTCACTTTCAATCACTCACAAAAACTCAAAAACAATCCAAAATTATATCCATATCCAAATATAATTTTAATTTTCAAATACCATTTTCACTTGAAAAAAATATTTCAATCTTGTGTTCAAATGGCCATTAAGGCCATCTCCAATCATGCCCTCATTTTTTGTCCCCAAAAATAGGGATTTTCCCAACCATTTTTCCATTTGTTTTCCCAAACTTTTTTATATTATTCTCTCTCTTCTATATTATATTGTTATCTTTCATTTTAAGTTTATTTTTTAATTTCCATTAAATAAATTTCATCTTTTATTTTATTAATTTGTAATTTTCATAATTCAAAAAATTCCAAAATTTTTTAAATAATATAATTTGTAAGCAATTATTATAGATTAACTAATAACTCAAATAAAAGTAAAATCATTGCGAAAATTAACTTATAATTTTACATAAAAATAATAAATGCATGAAAATTAATTTCTCAAAATTATACATCAAAGTTAAGATATAATATTAATATTATAAAAATATTACATAAACATCATTAAATATATATATAGAGATAAAATAAAAGATAAAATAATAATAAAATAATGATAAATAGTAATAGGGTAGATGATAGTGTACCCCCATATTTGAGGGAACACTATTCATCCCCAATTTTGGGGGAAAAAATGGGGGATGAATAACGTTCCCTCAAATATGAGGTACACTATTCATCACCCCCATTACTATTTATCATTATTTTTTTTATCTCTTTATATACACTTAATTATATTTATGTAATTTTTTTTAATATCAATATTATATCTTAACTTTGGTTTATAATTTTGATAAATTAATTTTTGCGCATATATTCGTAAAATTAATTTTTATGCTTAATGTAAAATTACTTTTCGTGCATATTAATATTTTATTTGAATTATTAGTTAATCTATAATAATTTCTTATAAATTATATTATTTAAAATTTCATAAAATTATTTTAATTATGGAAATTACAAATAAGAAAACAAAAACACCAATTCTCCTTTCTTTTCACTCAACTTTTAGATTACAAGGCTCAAAATATACTTTACCCCCTCAACTTGTAAAAAATTCACCTAAACTTCAAGGCTGACTGATTTCACACCTCATGTTACCAAAAGTTAGCTTAATAGTCCATTACATTGTTCATGACCACTTTAAAATAACATGAGCCCAACACCTTTGGAAATTTGATTTGGCTAGACAAGATCCATTTCATACAGTTTTAATTTGAATGTAGCAACCAACAAACCAAGAAGATGATAGGAATATGAAGTTAGATGTATTTACACTAGTCTACTTTTTCATTCACTATTCATTCTCACAAAATAATAGCTTTGAGAATATGATCTTTGGCCAATTTTGACATCCCACATGCTTTGATTCTTGGCTTAGTAAGCGCATGCCATGTGGAAATTTGGGGGAGTCTTAGATCCATTGTTTATGTATGTTGGTGAGTGTCAAATGTCACTCAAATTAAGGTGTGTAATGAAAATTAAATTTTGTGAATTGATGGAAAAATATATACTAAGACTAAATTATTAAAGGCTAAATACATATACAATCCATTCAACTTGGCACTATTTTTTTATTTTGGCATACTATCTCAACCTTGTTCCATTTTGGCCTTTAAACTCTATTTTTTATGTTTCACTTTAACACAAAAGTCGAAATAATGCAAAAAATATAGCCCGTGTGTAAACACAAATATGAAGTATAATAAATATCTAATTAAATATTGCCACTTAATTTTTTCATCCTTATTAAACGGGTCAATATTAAAATACCTGAACCCGATCATATTTGGGTAAAATTAAGTCTGCTTCTTATTTACACAAGAAAATGACAACTCTAAAAATGAAATCCGAAAATGGTTCACCTACTTTATCAAATTTACACCCATAAAAGCATCGACCTAGATTTCTTGGTGTCCATGATACTTTCAATGTAACTTGAAATCAACAAGAACAAATATTCATTCCATTCTAAAAAATTAATTTTCTTTGAGACATTGATTCACTTCAAATTTCAAGCTTAGATGAAATAAACTCATAAACAAAAATTAGAATAAATAAACGAATAATAAAATTACAAAATTTTAAAATTTTCTGGATGGCCAGGTATGAATCGGCAGATGAAAGCTTTATAAGAACTTTGAGAAAGAAGATGAGGCAACATTGAATAAAAAATACGGTCGGGTTCATGTATTATAGTATTGGCCCATTTGACATAGATGAAAAAATCATGTGGCAACGTTTAATTAAATATTATTACACCTCAAATTTGTGCATACACGCACTATATTTTTTGCACCGATTTTAACTTTTATGTTAAGGAACATAAGAAATAGAGTTGGAGGGTCAAAATAAAATATATAAAAATAGAATAAGGTTGAGATAGAGCGCTGAAATAAAAAACGAGGCCAAGTTAAATGTGTTGTATATGTAATTGGCCATTATTAAATAAAGAAGGCAGAATACATAGCTAGACCCTTAAACTTGATTTTTTTTGTCACTTGAACACTTAAACATATGGTTGTTCCTATCAGACCCTTCAACTAAACTACATCTATGCCAATTAGACACTTTGTAGACCATCTGAGATTTTTTTTTATAAAAGTTAAACGCGTGTATTACAGTTACTCTGATACCTCATAAAATTAACCCCAAAAATAAACTAAAACTCATTTTCAGTAAAATGAAACCTAACCGTCGTGTCGGGCGACTTAGTGCCCAAAAAAGCTCATTGAATTTTTTTTCCGTTCTACTTCATCCCACTTCTTCTTGTTTCGATTTCACTAAAATATCATATTATTCTCTCTATTCCTCATCTAAGTTGGAGTAGCTTACAAGTGTCGTGTAAAGAGAACAAGCATGCTAAATGAGAATAGTCAAATCCATGTACACTAAATTTTCTTTTTTAAAAAAAATTGAGAGGAAAAATGATGGATTCACGGAAAGAAGAAGAGAAATAGAATGTAGGGTAAAAGTTAGCTTTAATTGAAATAATATTGTAGAATATAATAATAATATAACAATAATCAACAACATTTTACTTATATTTAGGCGACCTTTCCCACGCATTTAATTATGTCACTACAAAATGTCTAATTGGCATAAATGTGATTTAGTTGCGAATTCTGATAGGAACAACTCTATTTTTATGTATTCAGGTAACAAAAAAAACTAAATTCAATTAGTGTCCAGTTATGTATTCTGCTCGTAAAGAAAATAGAATCGTCTTTCCATTTCATACCTCTCTTTTCTCTATTATTTTAGTTACAACTTACAAAAGTAGATGACTTTTCTCAACTTGAGCGCAAGATTCCAGCATTTTGATTTTGTCTTGTATATTTATTGATTCATTCTTGAATAAAAATTTATATTTCTTAACTAAGTTCATAAATCAAGGTTTTTATATAATTATAAATAGAGAAATTTATTTGTTCCTTTTTTTGTGTGAAGAAAGTGAAAAATATAACTTTTTAATTTATTTATAACGTTTTTTATAAACCAAATTAATTTTTAATCAGATCAATATTAAATTGCTGCTCTTAGTGAATCTACTATGTTCAAATACTCCATCCATTATGATTTCTTCTCAAGTTCATAGGGATCAAAATCTCTCTCCCAAGATTTTTATGAAAGAAATACTAATTAATAATTGGATTAAAATAGTATCAAGGGAGCAAGTTATATATTCACATAAAAAAAATAAAGAAAAAGAAAAAGAAAAAGAAAAGTGAGATGTATGTATGTAGAGGAATACTAGTATGCATGTGATGATGAAGCATGGTAACGATGGTTTAGAATCCACTTGATTGCCACGTGGCCTCTTAAACTCTGAGGAAAATATCATTGCCACGTATGCAATCCCAAGGAAGAGAGAAAACATAGTTAAAGATCTCCTCCTCTCTGCTCCATATCTTTTTCTCTTCTTATAAACTCTCTCCTCTCTTCCCCTTCTATTTTTCTCTCTCTAAATCTAACTTCTCTCCACACAAATCTAAAATAAACCTTCAGTTTACCCAAAATCTACTACCACCAATTTTCAGGATTCCAATTTCTGGTAAAATTCTTTTTTCATTTTTCTTTAATTTTAGATATTTTTTTCTGAGTTTCTTGGTGCATAATATGTAATGTTTAAAGTAGCGATCTCGTTGACAGGCTTATATATGTTGAGCTGTATCTGTTTTTAATTCTAATTTAATAATTTCTTTTTGCTATCGGCTTTATTTAACATTTTTCAAAGGTTTTATTGGAATAAGAAATAGTACTCCATATAATTTGTTTTTTTTGGTTTTGCAGGACCAAGGGATATATTATTTATCTTCCTACTGTTAAAATAGTGAAATTTACAGCTGCCATAAATTGGACAAGCTTGAAGCTCTAAGGTGAATTTTTCTTGATAAGAGACGTGGATGGACCGTCCTTGGATTGGGATCCAAATATGTTGAATTACAGTACTTTGATCCTTGATTGGTAGAGGCTGTAGTAGCGGGCAGTTGATGGCTTTACCAGTCAACAGCATTTTTATCATATCACTAAAATTCTTGGATTGTCAAACAGTTATATATGGCTGCTGCTGCTGCTGCAAGCGAAAGGTGGATTGATGGACTTCATTTCTCCTCATTGTTTTGGCCTCCTCCTCAAGATGTACAACAGCGGAAGGTGCGATTTTTTGCTTTGCTACAATATCTTAGCGCGCCTATCGTCAGTATTATGTGGAGATAAGCACATTCTTGGAGACTTGGATATAGTACGGAATAAAAAGTTGAAGAAAAAATTGCTTCTTTCAAGGAAAAATTGAAAAACTTATCATATCGGCTAAGTTTAAGTTGCTCAAGTGTTCTAGTTTTTTTTGTATATTGTGATAAGAGAAGAATGTTTATGGTTAGGTAGAAGGATATACAAATAGGAGGAATACAGTGTCGCCGAATTTAATGTAGTGTTCCATGTGCCAAAAGAGGCGCTCCAATCTAATTATAGATGGGTTGAGGGAATCATGTAACATGCTTATTAAAATAGAATGACTACCTTATCAAAAAGTGGGAAAAAAAGAAGATAGAATGATTATTTTGCCCAAACATGCTCTATTGAAAGAAATGGGTTTTGGAATGTCGAAAAAAAAGAGATTGAGGATAGTTTGACATAAGCAGGCTTAAGCATTATCCATAGAACACACCATAACTAATGAAGCATGCAGCCAAAGATTACCATTCTGTGTGACTAGAGCTTCAGTGTTACACCGCAAATTAATGAGGTAGATACAAATAGTCTTTGCTGCGATCTAATGCAAAAGAACAACTTGCAAAATAGTTCAGCTACTTTGGTTTGTCATTTGAAAAGCCTTCTTATATTGTACCTTGTAATAAGTGTTAAACCTTTCATGTTCCAACATTAAGTAAATGCCTTGATATTTGGTGAAGCTTAAGCTGAAAGTATTCTCCTCAAAGGTGGTGATAAAATTTTGTAATAAGATTCCAACCATTAAGAACGTCAGATGTCAATGACAATGAGAAGGATTTGCATGTGAGTTTTTGTTCATGGGTTGGAAAGAATGACGTTAGTGATAGAATCGAAGATCTTGTGGTAACATTTACTTCTTCATAGTTTAAGCCCATATAGAAATGGGATCCAACAGAAAGAGTTACTATTTTGGTGGCATAAAGATGATAATGATAAAGTGGGTATATAATAAACGTTTGAAAGCGAGTGTTGATTTTATGAGATAGTAAGGAGCATCTCTAACCCAATTGTCCTATAAAAAGCAAGTTATTGCACCCTGGTTTACTCTTTCTCAAGCAAGAGGACGAATGAAGGAAATAGATGTGAGATACACTTTAGACTTTCAAGTCCCCCAGAGGATGTCCTTGTGGCTGACTCGTGAGAGTAACAATTTGGAGATCCTAGGTTTGAATCCCATATAAAATACTTGGTGTGAGTTCTTCTGTCCAACCTTGGTGGATATGATTATATTCGCAGCCACCTTGTGGGCCAAACAAGTTTCCAGTGAATTAGTCGAGGTGAGCCAAATTAACCTGAACACTATTGATATTAAAAAAAATTAATTCATGGACTTTCATGTGTGATATTTGTACTTATAGAGACCATACTTGCTGCTAATCGCCTTGTAGAGAGAATTAAGTTCTTCAATTGGTCACCCCATCTTTCTTCTTACTTAAATTGATTGATTTCTATGTCACGCATGTTCCATTGTGACAACTTGTTTATCAGTTGATTGTTTGACAAGTGGTAGCATGACTAATTAGCACGCCGAAGTTTGTACAACGTGCAGGATATTACAATGAGGATCGATTGACACATACTTCAAATGGATAAGTGATAACAAGAAGTTCTTTCGGGGGTCTGTGTTGTATAGCTTTCAACAAGTAAAGCACCCAATTGTGTGGCATAATGCTCAATTAAGTGGGTGCAAACCTTAGAGATCAGGGTTTAAGTCACAAATCAGAGACAAAAAGCACTAGGATTCTTCCATTTTGTCTTAAGCCTTGGTTGGTAGACACTACCTGCTGGTGGGAGGTAGTAGGAACCCAGTGGATTAGTTGAAGTTCGTGCAAGTTGGCCCGAACCCCACCTTTATCAAAAAGAATGTTCAACAAGGAAAATGTTAACCAAGAAAGATAACAATTCTACATATTGTATAATACCTCTCTAATAAAGTTGAGATGTAAGACAAAAAAATGTGCTCCTAACGGAGGGAGCAAATGGTGAGTAGTAAAAGGGACGTAACCTGAAAGGCCAGCAGGTAGGTAGCAACTTCTAGCGGATTAAGCCTCTTATAAAATGTCGAGCAAAATGTCCGTGAATTGTGTACTACCTAAAGATATCTGGCGCAGGATTCTGGCCTTCCTATCCTATTTGTTGGACTTGGAATGAGTTGAGTTAGTCTCATTGCAAATCAACAAACTCCCATGTCACACCCTTCTCAAGTGCAATCATGTCCTCCATCATCACCCGATTATCATCTTAAAATTTTTAATGCCTGAAAGACTTCTGTTTTTCTTTGTTCTCTATGGTCTGCATTTTGTATGTTCGCTCATGGAAAACCTCTTTTTATATTCTCTTTAACAGGCTCAAACTACTGCGTATGTTAAGTACTTTGGTCAGTCTACGTCAGAACAATTTCCTGAAGATATAGCTGAGGTATTCAGTGAATTCTGAAGTGTTAACTCTTTTCTTATAATTTTCAATATCTAGACTAAGTTTTATTCATTCTTCCCTGTAAACTAACTGCATGCGTTTATTTTGGAAGCTCATACGGAACCGGTATCCATCAAAGGAAAACCGACTGTTTGATGATGTTTTAGGTATGATTAATTCTTACTTATTATTTAACATTTATGATGTCACTTGCTCCTATTTGTGATGTTTGATTGACTTCTGTTTTTGTTGTTTGTTTCAATTGTCAGCTACTTTTGTTCTTCATCACCCAGAGCATGGGCATGCTGTAATTCATCCAATTATTTCATGCATCATTGATGGTACACTGGAGTATGATAAAAGTAGTCCACCTTTTGCTTCTTTTATATCGTTGGTTTGCCCAAGCAGTGAGGTATTCAGATTCTTTAACAATTAATTTGATTAAATATCATCATGCTTTTTTACTCTATGATTTGCTGAAAGCCTGTCTTGAATATCGTAATCTGGGTCTGCCTACTAATTGTTAACCCTTTATGTAGAATGAATATTCTGAACAATGGGCTCTTGCCTGTGGAGAGATCTTACGAATCCTAACACACTACAACCGCCCAATTTTCAAAGCTGATCGTCAGGAGAATCGAGCAGATAGAAACACCAGCGGAAGCCATACTTCAACAAGTAAATCTGCCGACAGTGAACCTGGTGTGCCTTCTATTCAACATGAGAGAAAACCCCTGAGACCATTGTCTCCATGGATCACTGATATATTGCTTGCTGCACCACTAGGGATTAGAAGTGATTACTTCCGTTGGTAAGCATGTCTCTCATTGTTGCTTACTGGTCAGATGTTCCATTACATTTTACATTTTCAAGATGCAGGAGAAATTCATTAGCTATTTGAAAAGGAATTCTTTTTTTATCCATATTGTTTCTTGTACTACATGCTTTCCGGCACTTGCTGTGAAAAATTCTTCTAAATTTAAATGGAAAATTACTTGACATTCCCTCTGAGAAAAAAGTTGTTTCACTTGTGTTTTAACGTAACAGGACTTGATGTTCACCTAAACAGTGTACTAACTCATGCTGGCTCTACTCTCTGCAACTTAAGACTGTTTCTCCTTAGATATGGCTTGCCCATTAAGTTCAAACACCTACCAATTAAGAGATTTATCATGTAAAGTGTTCTGCGTTCATTAATCTTGAAAGCACATGTAATACTTGTGAACAGATTGGATGGATTTGTTCTTCGGAATTGTTTAGGGAAAATGCATAGGTTCAGATGATTCCTAAAACTGGGACATTGACTCAAGGTCTTTTATGATATTGAGGGAGAGCACTTTCATTGATGGTTACTGACAAAGTTTATTCCTGCCTTGCTGGTCTTGGTTTAGCATGAGTCCACTGGCTCCTCATTTAACTGTCTTTTTACTCTCTTCGGGTCATTGTCGTCTGCTGTTTTTATGTCTTACTTGCATATGTTTAGGCCATATTCCCTGGCTGGTATACGATGCCAATCAGGCTCTTTCAGTTTTTCTGCTATTACCATTTAGAAAAATTGTACTTTATGCCCAGTTCATGTACTGTTGACCTACATTGCCCCCCCCCCCCCCCCCAAAAAAAAAAAAAGAAAAAAAAAACTAGTAAGAAGTAATGTACCTTTATAATAACATTGCTCAATGGAATGTGAAGAGAAGAGATCTATGCTGGATGCTCAAACATGTCGAAACAAATGGAGAAGTATTTTGTATCTCTGACAATTTTTTCTCAACCATTTAAGAAGTTATGGATGTCCTAGGATACTCCTTATTTTTCTCCATGCTCACTGTCTTAACATAATAGGATTAATGTACTGTGACCTACATTGCCCCCCCTCCCCCCCCAAAAAAAAAAAAATAGTAAGAAGTAATGTACCTTTATAATAACATTGCTCAATGGAATGTGAAGAGAAGAGATCTATGCTGGATGCTCAAACATGTCGAAACAAATGGAGAAGTATTTTGTATCTCTGACAATTTTTTCTCAACCATTTAAGAAGTTATGGATGTCCTAGGATACTCCTTATGTTTCTCCATGCTCATTGTCTTAACATGATAGGATTGTTTACCTCCTACACATTTGTTTCCTCCTGTTTCATCTTGTACAGTTCT
The DNA here is from genome assembly GCA_032618575.1 of Nicotiana noctiflora. Taxonomy (NCBI): domain Eukaryota; kingdom Viridiplantae; phylum Streptophyta; class Magnoliopsida; order Solanales; family Solanaceae; genus Nicotiana; species Nicotiana noctiflora. The sequence continues at coordinate 280,674 of JASVEL010000176.1, read as the reverse complement.
TCGCAAGAGACATGTTATGCTAGTTGATGATGGTAAAGCCCATGGACAATGCTTAATTTTTAATGGCATGGTTGTGCGCTTCGACTCGTTAAATCTAAATCAGCACTTTGGTGCAAGCATTTAAACGCTAAGGCATGCCTCATCGTCCACGGGTTCTGTCGTGTAGAGAGCAATACTATATTATAAATACTTCACCTAATTGTATCTTTTTCAATTCTTTTGTCTAAAAAATTGTGGTTTGGATTTATAATGATTATTCTTGGAGAGTGTGCCTTTCTTCATTAAAGTCCGTGCTTTATTAGCTATTTGTTTAAAGTCCCAACAGATTTAAGATTCATTTTTCACAGTATGACTCTGCTTTTGAGTCCATCTGTCCTTCAGAACTCCCAATGCTAATCGGTGTTTATCTTCTCCTTGGTGCTTTTCAAATTAATGAACTTTAGGAATATTAAAGTAAAACCCACACTTTATCATTGCTTTGTGCTTACAGGCCCAATAGTCTTCAGAAAGCTCATTTGCACCTTTTGCCTCTGATAACATTCCTTTAACTACATTTGTATCCTTCAGAACTTGTCCCAATGCTAGTCTGTATTATTTTCTTTTTGTTGCTTTTCAAATTAATGAACCTTTGGAACACTATCATTTTGTAGACCTGAATTTTTTTCATTGATCTACATTGCTGAGTTGTGGAGTTTGAGACTCTGATGAATCTGGACAAATGGAAACTACAACTTCCCACTCTAAATATTGTGAAATCTTTCATCCTTCTGTAGGTGTGGTGGTGTAATGGGAAAGTATGCTGCTGGAGAACTCAAGCCCCCATCAAGTGGTATGTGGACTTTCTATTCGTGAAATGTTTGTGCCTGTTTATGGTTCTAGACCTGCACTTTCAATATTTAGTTTTTAACCCCCAGTACAATTCCTATGGACGCTGATAATGTGCTTGAAAATCTATGCAAGAAGTATTTTCTTACCATGCTAAGTAATATATGGGAATAGATTATTGACATCATTTTTACTTACCCTATGTATAGTCATCACTGAGCTAGTGAAAATAATGCTCTGAGCATGTTTAGAGAGATGGCATTTCAATTCAGTGTAATGTTTCCTGTGTATTATTCTTGCAGTAGTATCTTACTATCTGCCTCTGTGTGTGTTTTTTTTTTTGTGGGGGGGGGGGGGTTAGTGGGTAGGATTGCCTTTTTACATTCACAGCACCTTTTCTCCTGCCGTTCTTAACAGATATGAATTCACAGCACCTTAGAAACCATAGCAACCAAGTCTTGCAAAAGAAATATTATCTTCCTTGCATTAACATTAGTTCTTTCCCCTTTTCTAGATTATATTTTATATTTCTTAAAAAGAAACAGGACCTGTTTTTCCTGACCGCCACTGCAGTTTTGCACTAATTGTGAGATGAATTCTGATATGTGAAAGAATCTAAGCGTCCACCCAAAAATCTTAAGGTAATGGGTGGACATCCACGATCTTTATAAACCACTTTGGAAGCCCTTATACTACCTATTTGGGAACACTATATAGCTCAATATTCAATACGTTTTCACACATGTAAGATTCACACATAAACTCTGGTACGGACTTACTAGTGAGAGAATGGGATTACGTTGTGTTTGATACTATGTGAAACTCTATCCAACTCAAAACCTTAAAGGTTATGGGTGGAGTAGCTAAAAACTTTTATAAAATTATTTGGAAGCTCTTACTATCTATGTGGGACAACTAATATAACTCAAATATAGCTCAGCGTATAACGTAAATTTGTTTTGTTTCTGTTCATTCTTTTCCACTTGTCCTCCTATCACACGTTGAGTTTCCTAACTTTCTTCAAGAAGGTTGAGATATTAATTTTAAAGAGTTTTCATATGTTAGAATTGCAGCAAACTGTTATTGACTTGACATTTTATTTTAGCTGCTTCTCGTGGGTCTGGGAAGCATCCGCAACTACTGCCTTCAACTCCAAGATGGGCTGTTGCTAATGGCGCTGGTGTCATTTTAAGTGTTTGTGATGAGGAGGTTGCTCGCTACGAGACTGCTACCCTGACTGCAGCCGCTGTTCCTGCACTTCTGCTTCCACCTCCAACGACGCCTATGGATGAGCATCTCGTTGCAGGACTGCCAGCACTTGAGCCATATGCACGTTTATTTCATCGGTAAGACTAAAAGCATGATTTAACTTATTTTATAGGCTTTGAAACTAGGAAGTAGGGACTCGTTTTAACTTCTATTTTCTGGATTAGATATTATGCAATTGCTAGTCCAAGTGCCACCCAGAGGCTTCTTGTTGGACTTTTAGAAGCTCCACCATCTTGGGCTCCAGATGCACTTGATGCTGCGGTACAACTGGTGGAACTTCTAAGAGCAGCTGAAGATTATGCATCTGGATTGCGTGTAAGTTACAAATTTTTCCTTCAAATTATCATGAACAAGATTATCTGAGCATCAATCTGATATTTGTCCGAACACCTTAGCCACTTTTGTTCATTTCTGTGCTTTCTTCGTGGTTCTTTGTACAAATGTAAGGTTCTATTTTTTAACCATCTATGCTATGTCGGAACACGTGATTGAATTGTTCAGTATGAATTGTATATAAACTTGTCCCAAACTACCTAAGTTGCTCCGACACTTCAGTTTAGGTGCCGCACCCGTGTCGACACGACACTAGTATGGGTGTGGGTATGGGATCCGTACCGGATATGGTCAAATACTTTTGGGTACTTTGACCACAACGGACGGAAAAATTCGATACAAGATACAATTTGATTCCCGAAATCAGAACCAAAACTAGGATAAAATTTGAAGAAAATAACATACCTTATCTACGATATCAATCCATTACTTATTTACAACTTGAGAATCAAAAAGAAATACACACTTTACAAGCTATGCTAAGTATTTCACTGAATTTCTTACAAATTTAGAGATATTTTTATATTTTTGAACTAATTTTAGTCGGATCCCTGCACCCGTATCTACACTAGGATCCGTATCCCCGAATCTTAGAATTTACATCTCGAAGGATCCGACCTTTAGATTCGCACCCGTGTCGGACACCCGAACCCGTGTCCGAGCAACTTAGCAAACTACTACTCTCGTTCTAAATGAGCATATCTGTACACAGAAAGAATTCATTCGTTGCAGTCTCAATATATAACCAATTTCAACAACAACAACAACGACCCAGTATAATGTCTCCTTACCCCGACCCCGAGGGGCAGAGAGGTTGTTTCTATGAGACCCTCGGCTCAAGAAAGCTATATAACCAATTTCAATATGTTGAATTGTCTTAGTTGCTCTTCTCAAAGAGCTTAAGTTGTTAAGGAGCACTTTTGTTTCATCACTCAATTCTGCAACATGCTCCTTATTTGTGGGTCTGATATTTTTTATAAACCAAATTAATGAACATATTTTATTGGTGGGTTATGGTGATAGTAGACAGGGGTCTAAATGGAGCGGCTTGAATAGTAAGAATTATATAGCAGATCCCAACTAGGTCGGGTTACATAGTTGCTGTTATTGCTGGTGGTGCTGGTGGTGGTACCGTTAATAGTTGAATTACTCTAGTACCATGTTGAAATGTGTTAACCGTCTTATCTATAAGTGCTTAAACTGCTATAGAGAAGATAATTCAGTTATACTATTTTTGGTTCGTAACACGTGATATATGTGAGATATGAGAGAAGAGTCTGACAGATTGTGTAAGACAAGTGTCTTACTACTAGGGCTTATATAGATATGTACAAGACAGCAGTCCAAGTTAGCACACCTTTAACCAACTTCATTTTTAAGACAACTTATTATTAGAATGAAAGGGCTCCAGATATATCAAAATGGATATTGAGGATCCATACAGGCAACCTGAACTAGTTTGGAACCGAAGCATAACTGTTGTTGTAGATTTGTAGTTTAAATTTCTGTCTCCTTGCTTTCAGCTATCCTTGAAATCCTCTGCATAAGCTATGCCCAATGTTCTCCACTAAAACATATTTCTACTATGTGAACATATTGATTCTGTTGCTTGAGTACACCTCCTGTCCTCAATTAATGGAGGTTTATCTTTTTATGCATCTTTTCTTGGAATCTCCTAAAGAATTCCTAACATTTTATGTATTTCCAAAGCTTCCTAGGAATTGGATGCATTTGCATTTCTTGCGTGCCATTGGAATTGCCATGTCCATGAGAGCAGGAATTGCTGCAGATTCTGCAGCGGCTTTACTTTTCCGAATACTTTCTCAACCTGCTTTGCTTTTTCCCCCCTTACGGCAAGTTGAAGGAGTTGAAGTTCAAAATGAACATGTGGGTGCAGAAGCCACCATTGAAGCCACAGTTGATGCCACTGCCCAAGGGATTGCATCAATGCTTTGCGCACATGGTCCAGAGGTTGAATGGAGAATATGTACCATCTGGGAAGCTGCCTATGGCTTGATTCCTTTAAGTTCATCTGCGGTTGATCTCCCTGATATTGTAGTTGCTACCCCTCTACAACCACCCATTCTTTCATGGAACCTGTATATACCCCTCCTTAAGGTTCTAGAGTATCTTCCTCGTGGGAGTCCATCGGAAACTTGTCTCATGAAAATATTTGTTGCTACTGTTGAAGCAATTCTCCAGAGAACGTTCCCACCTGATTCCTCTAGAGAGGAAAACAGAAAAACCAGATACGTTTTTGGCTCTGCCTTCAAGAACCTTGCTGTGGCAGAATTGCGAACCATGGTTCATTCGTTGTTCTTGGAGTCATGTGCCTCTATAGAGCTTGCATCTCGTCTTCTTTTTGTTGTCTTAACTGTATGTGTCAGCCACGAAGCAAAACCAAATGGGAATAAAAGGCCTAAAGGTGAAGATTCTCACCCACCTAGTGAAGTAGGGGTAGACACACTCACAACCATTGGAGAACAGAAAAAGATAGGAAGTAAGAAAGTGAAAAGACAAGGACCTGTCGCTGCATTTGATTCTTATGTTCTTGCAGCTGTCTGTGCTCTTTCTTGTGAACTTCAGCTCTTCACTTTGATTTCAAGAGGGACAAATCAGCCAGATCCGAAAATCATCATCGATGAAGCAAAACCTGCAAATGATTCATCTATTGAGTTACAAAATGGGATTCATTCTGCCGTCTGTCATACTCGGAGGATATTGGCAATTTTAGAGGCACTGTTTTCTTTGAAGCCATCTTCTGTTGGAACTTCATGGAGCTACAGCTCAAATGAGATAGTTGCTGCAGCTATGGTAGCTGCTCATATTTCTGATCTGTTTAGACGCTCCAAGGCTTGCATGCGTGCTCTTTCTAGCTTGATACGGTGTAAGTGGGATAATGGAATTCATTCCAGAGCATCTTCACTATATAACCTAATTGATATTCATAGCAAAACTGTCGCATCAATTCTCAACAAGGCTGAACCATTGGAAGCTTTTTTAATACATGCACCGGTACTAAAGGAGCGGCCCAGATGCTTAAATGGGAAAAAACATTATAAATACACAAGTCGTACAGCAGAACAGCCGTCAGTGCCTCAGTGCAAAGACTCTGATTGTAAAGCTTCAATTGTGTGCGGAGAAGGTTCACACTCAAGTGAGGTTGCTGGGTGCACCATCAGCAAAGTGTTTGCAAATTTCTCTTTAGATGCTTCAGATTTGGCCAATTTTCTGACAAAGGACAGGCATATAGGATTTAATTGCAATGCACAAGATCTTTTAAAATCAGTGCTTGCGGAGAAACAAGAATTATGTTTTTCTGTTGTCTCATTGCTCTGGCACAAGTTGATTGCATCACCTGAAACCCAGCCCAGTGCAGAAAGCACTTCTGGCCAGCAAGGATGGAGACAGGTATCTACTTTGTTACTTCTTCGTGTTAGCCATTGTTAACGAATTGACTATTTTTTGTGGTAATTGTGCAATAAGAAAAATATATCATCCTCAAGTAAGACACAATGTACCTGATAAGCATATACTATGTGCAATGCGAGCTTGATATCACAGTTCAATATTTTGAAGTTGATTTTTGCATAATCCTTCTCTCTTGAAGTTTCAAATTGGTGGTTTTTATTGTTAGCTTTGGCTTCAAAAGATGTGAAACCATGTTACTTGAAGAACAAAGCACCCCCCTTAAAACGACATTATTTGCTCGCTCGCCTTTAAATTTGAGAAGTGCACAGTTTTTCCTTTTCTTTCCATGTGTGGTCTAATCCTATTTCCTTTTCCTGCAACACCCACCTCCCCTCTTTCTCTCTGTACGTGATATTGGTTTTTGCTAGGAAGAGTCCTGTTTGCTAATTAGAATCTTTTGATTGACAATCCCAACTTTACTCCCTCAACTTCTTTTTTCTTCCGAGGAAAAATAACAATCTTACCTCCCTCAAAGCTTGTTAAGCTCATGTCAAAGAAGACTGGGGAATAACAGGGGCTTTTCCTATTAGGTCATGGTAGCACCAATCTCTTCTTCTATTTACATTTCTCTATGAATATAAATTTGCTATCTCGTGCACTCCATACAGATTCAAAGTAGCGGTAACTACCAACAACTTTAATTAGAACTGCATGGCACAGGCAGCATAACAAGAAAATCATTGAACTATCTTCAAGAGGTGAAAAATGCTATGACAGCAGAAAGTGAACGTGTTAGGTTTTGGGAGTCAAAAATGAGAAAATGTTACTTTACGATTATTGTGCAGTGGTTTTTTGATAGCATGAAGAATACCTGTAATCAAGTTAGAGCACATGCTGCTTTTTGCAATGTACATTCAAATACACAAGATACTTAGTACTGTTTTATATTGTGCTGATAATCTTCCATAACTACAGGTGGTCGATGCACTATGCAATGTTGTATCAGCGTCACCTGGAAAAGCTGCAACAGCCATTGTTCTTCAGGTCCAGATTTCGCTTTAATTGTATTTGGTCAAAATAGATCATGAACCTTTTTTTGTTAGGCTGCTGCTTTGTGCAAAGTTTCTACTGTATTTATTAGGCTCCAAAGGGCTAACAGATACACATACTTTTTAAAAAATTCACATTTAAGTTGAGGGACAAAATTGTCCTTGCACTATTCGTAGTTGAGCAACTTTGCCCTCTGTTAAACATTTGGTTTAACAACTTTGCCGTTCCCTTAGGAAAAGGTATCATTTTTTCCCTTGACCCCTAATGTAGCTCCAACCTGAGAGTAATTTTAAACCATAGTCAAAAGATGGGTAAATTTAGACCTTTTTTCCCAGAATTTTGACATGTGGAATCCGACGGTTTTGCTTTTGGAGCTCCATTTATGGAAAGAGAAAAGACGAGACGATTTGATAATAGTAAGGGAATAAATTGACCAAAAGCGTAATGGAGGGCGAAATTGAGCAATTTTGAATAGTACGGGGCCAAAATTGCACCTTTTCCCCTTTTCTCTATCATATTTTCGACCTCTTACACATGACAAATACATCTTTTTATGACAATGGGTACAGAAACTGGGTTCGAAGCTTCTTCAACTTGCATGCTAATAGTTATCATAACTTGCTTGTAGGTGTATTTAGGTCTTCATCACCATATTTGTTTAGTCACTTTCTTGCCAAACTTTACTTGTCAGGCTGACAGGGAATTGCAACCATGGATTGCTAAAGATGATGATCTTGGTCAGCAGATGTGGAGAATCAACCAACGTATAGTAAAATTGATCGCAGAACTAATAAGGAATCATGATATAGCAGAATCTTTGGTTATTCTGGCTAGTGCCCCAGACCTCCTTTTACGGGCCACAGATGGGATGCTTGTCGATGGAGAAGCATGCACCTTACCGCAACTGGAGGTAATGACATCTATAACTTCTGGTTTAGGGTAACATATTTTATAGTAGTTCTCATTTCCCACTGTGATGAATCTATGGTTCAGAAAGCTAAGACTTCCTATATGTTTGTGACTACTTGAATATGTCTGATGATAATTGATTCATCATAATCCTTATCTTTTGCATATTTTGATGTATTTACATCCTTGCTCTTAAAAACATTTGAGCAGCTTCTGGAAGTGACAGCTAGAGCAATTCAACCAGTGCTTGACTGGGGAGAATCTGGACAGGCAGTGGCTGATGGCCTCACAAACCTCCTGAAGGTGATACTCTTTGCTTGAATTGGGGAACAATAAAAGTGAAAAATGATCTTGTATTCTTTGAATTTTACTTTAGCACTTAAATGATGAGACACATTTTGGGTTACAACACTGACTGGTTCCTTTGATTTAATACATTGCAGTGTCGCTTAACAGCCACAGTTCGCTGTGTTTCTCATCCAAGTGCGCATGTCCGTGCTCTCAGCACATCGGTTCTTCGTGCCATAATGTATGCTGGTTCAGTAAAATCGTCAAGTGCTAAACAAGCAGATGTAAATGGTATCCACAGTACTACTTATCAGTACCTAAGCATAAGTATCATTGACTGGAAAGCGGATATTGAGAAATGTTTGATGTGGGAAGCAAATAGCCGGCTTGAAAATGGGATGTCTGCTCAATTTCTTGATACTGCTGCTAGGGAATTAGGCTGTACTATATCAATCTGACTATTCTGGGGCCTATATTAGGTTTCTTTACATATCTTGGTAAAGTCACTTTTTGTCGGCTTGAGGATGAGGAAAGGACAGAATGCAAATGATATGTAGTTAGAAAATGATATTTGTAGAGTCCTTTCGGCCATCCACGATTGGTGTACAATGGAATGTAGATAGCCCTCCTCTTTTTTTATGTTTGTTGTATGTCCAGAAACAAACATGTTTGTGAAAGTAGATGTAACAGTGTATATTCGAGTGACTTACAAAAGGCTGGCTCAGCTTTAGAATTTTTCCTCGAGTCGCCTCCATGTAATAACACTTTGTTGTACATTCAGCAAGTAAATGATATATGGAGTTTTTGTTTTTATTCTCTTCTCATTTCCTTGTTTAATCTGGTTTCTGATTTAGATAACTAATGGCTGTGTAAATGGCCTCGCAATCTGCTCATAGTAAGGAAAAGGGATTAACTCATGGTGGCAGTTAAGCAGATCAACATGTTTTCGTGGGTGTCGCCACCTTCTTCCATTTTTAGATGGCATAGGAGGCTCAAATAAAGCTTATGATTACGCAAAATGCAAGTTATATGGTTAATGCCAAGCAATCATGTATTATGTGTGTATAAGAGTGGTGTTCGGACCAGTTTATTCATACCTCGGTTAATCCACCGTGTGTCCCAAAAAAGATAGAGCTAAAAGCATTCTCTGGGATAGAGCTAAAAGCATTCTCCGGTATAGATATTAATATTGACCCGCCTATACAGGAGGTGGGTGGAGATCAAGAGAAGCAAGGCCAGGTACATCGTACTCTTCAGGGATCATAGTGAATTTTTTGCCTATCTACCCTGAAAGCGAGGGCTCCACCGTCTGTCCAGGGCACAAGTATTGCTTTTTTCCCCTGAGCTACCATGGTTAGAAGTAATGTACTCACACCAAATATTGTAGCTGACATTTAAAGTTGCCATCTCCATATCATGGCTATAACTTTGGGGCCTATTGTAAAGTGATCATTCCTACATCTAATCTCGAACCTAAAAGCAGGCATGCTAGGCTGGGAAGACTCCCCCACGTAGGGTTGATATCGTAGAATCTAAAATATTAAACTATTTTTTGTGACATAAAAGTATTCTAACTTTGTTCAAGTATCATAGGAAGTCACTGAATTAAGTATTATTTTTTGTAACAAAAAGATCATTCAACTTTGCCTAAGAAGTCACTAAACATAGTTTAGTCACTTCAGTGCAATTAAAAAAAAAGTTGTGTGACCATGTATGATTATTTCCGTGAAAGATTTTACATATTTGTGAAATGTTTCAACAGAAAAGTCAAAGTCGCCCTCACTTCAGTCTAACTATGATTCTAAAATATAGACCTCGAATTGGACGTTTCTCTAAAAGGATGCAAATCATATTACCTCTGTACATAAACAGTAAATACCTAGTAATTCTTTATCCTCAAGTCACACCAACATTCATAAATAAAAAATTTCTTCTTGGAGAATACTGAACTAAATGCAGATATTAGTCATCTCAAATAAGTAACTCAAGACTGCTTAGAAGAGAAAAATGCACGCGAATCTTTTTTTATCAGCATATAAATTATGATCACGGAACACAAAAGAATGACAGAAACCACGCTCCATACTCAAGTCTCAATCCCTTCTGCCTCATGTTATATTATAATAGTAAAAAGAAGATTTATAACATTAAGAAGAATCTAATTTGATCGATTTCGGGAGGTGTATCTAGAGTCAGCTGGCTAAAAAAATCACGGTATTTGCTATTTCTTCTGTTTCAGCTCCAATGCTAGAGAATCTTACACCTTATCATCCAGTTGTGATGAAGAATCTGATCCATGCTTAACTGAATGGCTACGACGCTCTTTGCCACCAGGTTTAGACGAGGCATTGCCATACCAGATCATTCCAAAAACTGCTATAATCATGCCAACTACAACTTGTATGTTTAGACCTTCTTTCCCGAAAAACAAAAATCCCAGTATCAAAACGAGGATCGTTTTCATATGGCCGATAACTTGGAATGAAACGGCAGTAAATCTGCCAATGCATATGAACTGACTGAGATTGGTGCCCACAGCTATAGTGCATGAAAGAATTATGAACACCTGCAGAAAAAGAAAAGTGTAAGGGACAGCTACAAATCTCTCATCTTTGTTTGATAGAATAAAAGGTGCATGCATCGACAAGCATATGGAATATTGTTCACTCAGAGATATGGCATAAATGAACTGCAATCCTGTTATCGCATGAAATGTGTGTTAACCATACATCGGTAAGCACTAAAATCTTAACCTCTTGAAAAGAGAAGTCAGCAGAGTAAAGCAAGTTAGGCATGAGATGAACATTTTTCTGTATGTTCCACATCAGCTTTATTCAGCACTAGCAAAAACTGAAACCTGTTCGTACAACTTTTCTTTTTCCGAGTTTAAATGAAGCCAGCTCATACAACAATTAACATCAAACAGATACATCCTGAAGTCGTAGTTCATCATTATTGCAGGTTTATGACTAATTTACCAAAGGAAAATAACAAAAATATAGATCGATGTATCAGACAAGAAAAACATAGACCTTAGACTTCTCAAAAGCTTTCGAATTGCATGAAATCCAAGGATTATAAGTAAGAAGCATTTCAAAGCGCATTCCCACCAACATAAGAATCATCTTACAAAATCAACAGCAATTCATGACAGAGAGCAGAGTACTAACAAGAGATGGAAAGTTGAAGGCAAAGTGATCAATCCTCTTGTTCGTCAACCAATAATCCACAAACGGGCCTAATATCAGCAAACTTCCAGCCTGAACTGGTGCAGTATGTCCCAGCAGATTGAAAGAACTAAGGGAGTATTTCCTTTGAAGGTAATGAACATACTGCAAACACAAAACCAAGTACAACATTTAAGTTTTTAACCAACTGCCATCACATTCAACAACAGAAGAGCTGCAAGAAAATAGAAAGACTAGGAATTACGTATAAAATATTATTTTCAAATCAAAGTGAAGTACAGAAGTGACGAGTTTTATACAATTACTCACGAAACAAGTTTTCCATTTCTCTTATAATAAAAGAGGCTTAGGTCTTGTTTGATTTCTGGACAAACATTGCATTAATAATACGCCTGACTTTACTTATCTAAGGAACGAAAATAAGGCCTAACTAGTATCGGGTTGATTTCCTGTATAAAACTCTAGATCACGAATACAACTATGCATCGCTGATACAACCTCTGGTTTCCGATATAAACTAATCATAAGTAATACCTTCATATCTTATGCAGAGCTCATTAATGTTTTATATCCCCTTTTGTTTATATCTCAGATATAGGGATACAATGTAGATAAAGTACATGCAGAAACAATACATCGATAAGAGCACCCTAAACACAAAAATGCCTTTAATGTAGGGGACTTATTTTCGCAAATAAGAATAACTTTTTTCACTAAAAAAACAAAAATAATTATAATATTCTATAGTAAGAATTTTTACATAACTTTTAAACTAGTAAAAGTTTTTACAAGTTAAAGCTAAACTTGAATTTGGTATGTATTATTATTACTGCATCCATCTTTTAGATTATAATCCATGTATAGCAAATTTTTTATGACAGATGTATCAAACCCAACTTGCATGCAACTCGACTAATCCACTAAGCTGCCTGGTACGACCACAAGTATATTTCTGGGTAAACCTGTGCGCTAAGACTAGAATATTTTTGCTCATACTAAGTTTTATAACTGCATTTGTACCTAGGATCTCCGGGTTGTTAGTCTTATACCCCAAACACTCAACCGAACCCTTGGGCCATAATATATCTGCATTACTGGTCCGGTAATCAAGTGACACCTAATTCATGGTGCATCTATTCCCTTCGTGTTTTGGTGTATTGGTTAAATGATTCGATCAAGCTTTTCAAGATGATATAAGATATTTAATTGCCGAAACAACTTACATACTGTTGCAGTGCAGTGCTCCATACAGCTACAAAGGCAGCAATGAAGCCTTTGGTATTAACACTCACGTCAGTAACTGTGCACACAGCAACACCTAGGAGTACCACAACAATACTCAGCTTTGTGTCTCTTGAATAACGGATCTTGTCAAAGGCAACTTCTAGTAAGCAGGACACAGGGATCATACTCAACTTTGCAATCTGCGAGTGATAATGGAGATTAGTATTTGATTTCCTCAATAGAATCAGAAGAGAAGGTTGAGCATAGAATTACCTGGTAGAATCCCACCGAGTTCCACATTAAGCTGATGTTCATCCCAACGATAGAGAAGTTTGCAAACAGTACAAATTTTAGAAGATCTGGAAGGGGTAAATGAGAAGCTTGGATGTATCCGAGCCACCTAAGAACAATAGTCATCAAGGTTGTTGTGGCAAAATGCATCCCGGTTAATGTTGTTGCTGCAAAGATTGTTGTAATCAAAAACTAGAACAACCATATCACAAAAGGACTGAAAAGAATGTATAGTAATGTTAAATCTTCATTCTCCACCAAGTAAAGAAACATGTATCAGTTTTAACATGGAAAGTGCCCGTACAGAAAACCCCTTTTAGGTTCAAGTTTCTCTTAGAGTCTCTTCTTAATGTATATCTGCTAAGTACATTTTGTAAGTTTTGAGTTTCAGTTCAAAGAAGCATATGTTTCCCTTCTGACTTCTCTTCTTGCCAAATGTACCATCAGACTGTCATTTTATAGCTTTTCTTTTTTAAAAACAAACGCGTCTAGCTATAACACACTATAGGTCTTAGAGTTTATGCATATTATATTCCATCATTCCATGACATTATATCCTTCAAATAAAAATGAATAGATATAACCAATGCTGCTTGAATCTTAACATAAAAGGAATGCTGTTCTGATATAATGACAAAAATCACGGAGAAATTTACCAAAGAAAAAGCCATAGTTAGCCATTAAAGCCTTGTTGACAATAATGATTCCAACTGAAGTGACCACATTGAACATCCATGCAGCCACATCACCTGCAGCCTTCTTATCAGCTTTGCTTGCAGGAGCCATTTGCCTTTATCTTTTGCTGCGAGAAAAAAGTTTTACCCTCCAAGCAGCAAAAAGAAGCATTCACACTTCCACATCAAAATTTCCAAATCTTCTATTTGCTCTTCCCACCTAAAATACGTAAAAGGAAACATTATGATCCATAATATATCAGGCAAACAGAATTCCCTTCCATAATCCAAAGACATAAATTAGAAAGTGGAATTAATAATACCATTTCCATAATTGAAATGGTCTAATAAGCTCTAAAAGCAAAATTAGGGTACAAGAAATACAACAACCAAAGAAAGAAACAATTCCGCATATGATACCAAAATAAGCTTTTAGTGAAACTTCAGCAGCAGTAACCTTCATTAATCAAAATACTTTTTTTTTCCTTTTCCTTAAAACTCGTATTTTTCTAGTCGAAAAGCAGCGTCAGCTAGTAAAAATCACAGCTTTGCAGAAAAGATCAATGAATTCTCAAGGATAAAACCCAAATGACCTAAATTAATCAAACACTCTATAATTACAACTACGTCTCAATCCCAAACTAGTTGGAATCAACTAAAGAGTTTTAAGTTCTATAAATTGACAGTACAACAGATATATACACAATCAGGTCGTTTATTAGGGAATTACAAGTAAATCTCTTGATAAGCATTAATTAGTAATCTAGTAAAAATAGTAACTAACCTACTATCACAGGTTAAAATTTACTGATAGTGTTTACCCTGAAAACGTAGTCTATATGAATCCTCATGATCCATCCCACTCCATTTCGACCGTATAAATCCAATGCCACAGTAAAAAATCACAAGATAACTAGAATGGCAACATTTGCATCAATCACAAATGCAGATCCACATAACTTTATATGAAAAAAACATGAACTTCACTTCAAATAAAAGGAGACCTGCACAACTCCATTCTCAGATCTAAATAAAAAAACACCCAAATTGCATTCAATTAATAAAATTCTTACAAAATCATTCAACAGATCTACAAGAATCAACCCATTAACATCACTAACCCCCGTCCCCAAATAATTAACTAGTGATTGATTGACCCACCAAGTGACCCGTCAGATGAATTGGATTCAGATCTTAACTTACGAGGTGGGTTTTATTAGTATGTATTAACAGATTGAACAAATTTGGATTGTATTTGTGTGTGTAAAAACTAAACAGTTATGAATTGTGAATGTAAGATGTAAGAAAAATGAATACGGAGGGATTAAATTGAAGGGAAGAAGAAGGAAGAGAGAGTTACAGAGTATGAGGGAAGATGCTGCTTTATTGGCCCTTGTTCTTGTTTTTGTCAGCAACAATTGACAAATAAGAAGTACAAGTTCAAGAAACAACTGTATTAAGTGTATGACATATTGTGTATTGTTACATGTAAATGAAGTGGGAGAGGAGGGTGTGGTCATACTGGCTAGTGGGGGAGTCGTGGAATGTACTATTTTCTAAGTTGGTCCATGTGCTTCGGCTTTTTTTTTTTTTTTTGCAATTAATTGGCGGGTCAATCGGAAACAACCCAAGTCTCCTTCCGTGAATCGTCGTGATGTCACCTAGTCTCTACGACTAGGTAAGCTTAATATTTACCAAAGTAAATATGCAGTCCTGGGAGATCTCCCAGAATACCGTTTCGTAGTCCCAAAGTAAATATGCAGTACAGGGGATCTCCCGGAATACCGTTCCGTAGTCCCAAAATAAATATGCAGCTCAAACAATAAAATACAATTACAGCACGAAATCCTACAATTTAGACTACACGTCAATAAAGAAGCAGCAAATTACTAAGCATATTGCACATAGTTCAGAAAAGTAACTAAGACACGTAGACATGCTATTCCAAACTAAACAAGATAATTACATATGCTCGTATAACTCAGTTAAAGGAAAAACAGATACTTTACTTAATGAAAACGAAGCTTTCGCAATAAATAGCCCGCGTATGCACTCCTCGTCTCACGTACATGGCGCTCATATATAAAACAGTACCAAATCCGAAAGGGGGAGGGGTTCCCATACACAAGGTTAGGCAAGCCACTTACCACGAACCAAGCTCAAATCAATCTGTAACAATGCTCTTTCTACGAATGTCTGACTCCGAATGGCCCAAATCTAGCCAAAAGCAATTACATAAGATAAACATAACTACAAGGAACTAATCTAGCTAATGAAATCAAAGCTAAAGCAAGAAATTGGGAAATCGCTCAAAAAGCCTTCCTAGACCCAGGTCTCAGAATCGGGTAAAGTCACCAACTATGAACACCCATTCACTCACGAGTTTACTCATACCAAAATTTCTCAAATCCAATACTAAAATATCAATCAAAATCCCAATATTCGGTCGAAGTTTTTCCCAAATTTCACCCCAAATCCGAAATTAAATGGTGAAATCAAGCATAGATTTGTGGGATATAAACATAAGGGAGTTATGAATTATTACCCAATAACTTCCTGTGAAAATCCCTCAAAATTTTGCCTTCTACCGAGCTCCCAATTTAATTTTGTGATATGTACTCAAAACCCTCATTTTTGAAATTTAAATTCTGCCTAGGTGCTTTCTTCTTCGCGAACGCAAAATACCCATCGCGTTCGCGAAGAGCAATTTACTCTTGCCTGAAATTTCTTCATCGCGAACGCGAAAGCCTATCAACTCAACCCCACGCGAACGTGGGACCAACATCGCGAACGCGTAGGCATAAAGGCCTGGGGACCTAGTTGGCTATTCTTTCTATGCGAATGCGAGACCTACATCGCGAACCCGTAGGCCAACTTCCCTAGTGCTTCATGAATGCGGGACCTCCTTCGCGAATGAGAAGCATAAAATCTCACATTCCACAAATTCCTCTTCGCGAACGCGATGAAGAAATTGTCTGTAACAAAATACCAGAAAAATCTACCAAATCCCAAGGTTTAAAAATGACCCGGTAAGCATCCGAAACTCACCCGAGACCCCCGGGACTATCACAACCAAAAATCATTAAAGGTGGTGATGGATCGGACACCGCTGTCAGGCAAGCCAACAATAAAATTCTCATTTTAGGATTTTTGAAATCATAACTTCCTCGAGTTAAATAATAAATGATGAACTCCAAAGAGTAAATAATAATATTTTCAACAAATTTCAATGTTGAATAATTCAATAATCATCCCAAAATTCTGTGTCACGAGTGTATGAGCATTTGCAAGAAAGTAAAAATAAAATACAATGATTGTCCGAAATAAAAATTGGACAGAAAAAGAAAATACAAGGACTCTGAAGGAGACTTTGCTGGCTGCGGATCGTCTCATAAGATACAACCCACCTAAGTCCTCGTATCAATCGCGTTGCTGCGCCCACAAGGCCACAATACACACATATGCCTGTAGTCTTGTACAACAAAATGTACAACAAGTATAGTATGAGTATGAAAACAACACATACCTAGTAAGTATCCAGTCTAATCTCAAAGAAATAGTGACGAGAGGTCGACTCCGACACTTATTATGGCCATCACTAATATAATTAGTCGTGGATTTATTAAAAACGGCAGTAAACTCAAAGAAATCATGAAGCAAGTAAACAATCCTTTTGATAATAAGAGATTTCCAAATTCATATTTCAGCATCTATCAATTTATCCCAGACCATGGAGGCAATATCATTCTTTGAAAAATTTCAGAGGTATGTGATAACACGTCAAATTCAGTCACTAACTCAAATAAGGGCAAAACAGAAGCTTTCAAAAGCAATTATAAAAATAAAACTGTGAATCCCGTCTCAACATAATCCTAACAACAATAAGGATAACCTGAAATATCAGATAATGTCATCAACAATGCCACCCTTATTATTCCGCATGTGCATATAATAATGGTATGCCATATTTATTTCACCACATGCGCGTATAACCACCTTTATTTTGTCACGTGAGTAGCCCGAGATAACACCACCCTTATTTCGCCACACGCGCACAATAATAGACACAATCGCACGACAAAAACCTTGTGTTGACACTCCCAATCAATCTGCTCAACATGTCCACAAATGCCACAACACCTCAAAACAATAATACCAAGTGCCACAATATCGCAAATAATGATACCAAAGTTACATCACGTTGTAAACTCATAACGTTCAACAACACTACATATGGACATAACAATAGTCATAAAAGCGGAGGGGTATACAATACATATAACATAATAATGGGTAAGTAAATGTAATGATCACGATCAAATAGTCATAAAAGAATTTAAACATATTTCATATAAAGTTTATTATCACATTAAGGTGTATTAATAGCCTACAGTCTTTTCCGATCAAATTCACACATAGTAACTGTATACATGCTTGTCACCTCTTGTACACGTTACTTTCACTCCATAGAAATTAATATAACAAGATTAGCACCTAAGGAGTCTTTCCATACACAAAGTTAAAAAAATTCAAACAACCATTCCGATACGAGTACAACCATACCAATTACACCCAATTACCTTAAATCGACCTTTATTTAATCAATTTATGTTTTTGAGAAGTTTTTACTAAAATCCTCAATTTCTTCAATTCATATAATCAAACAAGCGCTAGATTCAAGGTTTGAATCATGAAATATAAATAAATCTGAAAAGAAAATACTTATCTCAATCAAAATTGTTAAAATCCCCTCCAAAATTATCCAAATCCGGATTTTATAATTCAAATTATGATAAAATAACAAAAGCACTTGAAATAGAGTATTAAATAGGCCTGCCCAGGCATACCCTTAGCAATCACAAAATCGTCTTCGCGATCGCGAACCATATCTAAACACTGCCTCCGAATAACCCTACATGAACCCGAGGCCAAGGACGCGAACGCGAAGCACAATACACTCTTGACCCTATGCGAACATGGGCGAATCATTGTGATCGCGAATGCTTACAACCAGATGCCCCCTCCCTTCTACGCGAACGCGTCGACCCTCATGTGATCGCGGAGGCCACTGCCTTCTAGATCATTGCCAACGCAAAGAAAAAGCAGCCTGTCAAGGAAAATACCCTACGCGATCACAACTACCTTTTCACGATCGGGAAGAATGAAACTAGACATCGAAATTCAACAATCCCAAAAACATGGAGAAATGATTCGAAACCCATCTAAAATACAATCGAGACTCCCGGGACACCGTCCAATAACACCAACCCATCCCAAAACATAACACAGACTTATTCGAGGCCTCAAATCATACCAAACATTATCAAAACTATGAATCATACCTCAATTCAAGCTTAATGAACTAATGAACTTTCAACTTCTAAAACTCATACTGAACCATATCAAATTAACTTGGAATGACTTCAAATTTTGTATGCGAGACCGAAATGACACAACAAACCTATACCAGCTCCCAGAACCACAATCTGATCCCGATATTAATAAAGTCAACCCTCGGTCAAACCTATCAACCTTACAAGCCTTCAACTTTCCAACTTTTGTCAATTCAAGCCAAAACAACCTGGGAACCTCCAAATCCAAATCCGGATATACGGCTAAGTTCAAAATTACCATACGAAACTATTGGAACCATCAAAATACCATTCCGAAGTTGTCTACATATAAGTCAAACTCCGGCCAACGTTTACAACTTAAGCCTCCAACCAACGGACGAAATACCCCCGAATCAATCCAAAACTCTCCCTGAACCAAACCAACGATTCGACAAGTCCCCAAAAGTACATATACAAATATGTAAAGCATTAAATAAGGAAAACATGGCTAAAATACTCAAAATAACCGGTTGGGTCGTTATATAAACTCTAGTCAATTATGCTGTAAATTTTTTCGAATCTTAGCTACGTGTATTTTGTCCAAATTTTATTGCCACATTGAAAATTGCTATTTTTAATTACTCTTTGAACGATGGTTACTTTCAATTACTATGTCAAAAAATGGCTACACCGCACCATTTAAACAATTTCCATATGATTGCGGTAAAATCAAAAAACTATTAAGACAATTTGACAGAAATACTTTATTTGTAAGTTAATTTTGACAATTTGACATAAATACTTTGTTTGTAGGTTGATTAAATTGTAAAAAGAACCAGCCCAACTTATAAAAGCTGAAAATGGAAAATTTCAAATAATAAGATTTATTAATCGAAATAGAACTTTTAAAATGGATTCAATCGGAGCGTTTTTGGTTTAAATTTGAATTGTAATTTTTAAATCCAAAAACAGCATTTTCTTTCATAATCCAATCCGAACTGTCCATCCCTACCAAATACTGTATTTCATACCCAAACCACCCCTAACATTTGCTTACAAATACAATTGCGTCCTATATCACACAATCCTCCAACCTCCGCCGTGAAATTCGTCGGAATCTATCTACCAGAATATCGCCTGAGATTTTTCCGATTATCGAAAAACGGCTTTAAAAAAGATAAGTTAAAAGAGGTAAGAAGGGAAATCTCGCGTTGAAGAATGGGGAAGAAACGGAAGTCGCTAGCAACGAGCCTCGATGAGGTGGATCGAACCATGTATTCAACTTTCTGTAGCGCTGCCAACTCCCTTTCTCAGCTTTATACTCAAGCTATGAACCAACAGAAACTCTCTTTCCTTTCCGGTGAACGCCACGGAATGGTATTTTTACTTCCTTCTTTGTTTGGTTTCTTAGTATATGCTATAAATATTTGTTTTTTGTTTGTTTTGTAGTTTTATGCTTAATTTGGAATCTAGGGATTGCCTTATGTTTTTCTGTCTGAGTTCTAAGGTATAGCTGGTCTCAATAAAGGAGTAGAGTTGTTGGGGGATGAAAGCCCATAGGAAAATAGTGCGGAAAAATTACTTTAACTATGAGGATTATTTAGTCACCACCAACTAGTTTGGGTTGTACATTGTTTTTACTTTTTTTTGGGTATAATTTTGGAATTTGAACTTTGTCTGTGTAACCTTTGTAAAGTATAGTGGGTCCCGTGTAAAGGAGGAGGATTGCAGTTCCAATAGAGGCTACACTATGTGAATTTTTCCTCTGGCTGAGCCATGATGCGAAGAGGAGTTAGTTGCCTAAGTCCTTTATTGGTGGGAGGTAGCAAGTGCTTGAGGTGAACACAAGCTAGCTCAAACACAACCATTATATAAAAAGAGTAGGATTCCAAGTTCCATTTCTGTACTAAACTTCAGACCTTGTGCTCCCATTCAGCTACGTCAGAAGTAAGGAATTCATATGGGATTAGCTTGCTGAAGGAGGTAATAAAAGGAAACATGGTTTATGGTGTATAGGAATAAGAGTAGGAAATGGTATAAGGATTGGTTGGGAGAGAAGTGTGGTGGAACAGCTCTAGAGAAAGCAGTCAAGGCGAATTTGAAGTAGTGATTAGCATGACGCTATAATGTCTGACGGTTTAAGTAGCGACATCCATAGCAAGGTCCGATAATCAGAGGAAATTGCGGAATTTCTTCACAGGTGTATGACTGGCCTATAGGAGGTGAGGGGATGATAGGATAGTATGGGGGAAGAAGAGAAAAGTCATCTATCTAAAATACATACTGTATTAACTATCCTGAGATGGAGAAAGGAAACAGTTATAGAAAAAGTATGGGATACCAAGGCACCTAAGGAAGCAGATTTCTAGTGGTCTATGGTGCAAAATGCAAGTTTAGCAGCAGATAATTTAAAGAAAGAGGATTGCATTCTGTTGCATTGCATATCTGTGGAATCTTGCACTTTTCTTCTTTGAATGTTAGGTCGATAATGTCAAGCAGAGTAACAAATGTTATTAAATAAAGTCAAGCAGAGTAACAAGGACAATCACTTTTTTGGAGAATACGGAAGACCGAATAGGAGAACAAGGTAATTTGGAGAAGCACAACATTGTTGCAACTGTAATTAACGGAATAGGAGATTATTCCATAATAGAGAGAGCATACCCGTGTACTTAGATGATTGTGTTGAGATGAGTAGATAACTTTATTGAAAATTGTGGTTGAGCTCAGGGGCGGACCTACGTTGATGGTTAGGGGTCACGGGACCCCGTAAACTTCGGCAAAAACCTTGTATATATATCTTTTATGTACCTCTACATATACTTGGGACCCCTTAAATAATTTTTGTGTGCACCCAAACACAAAGAAATGAATTGGCGGAGTGGTTTTCCCGGGTGCTAAAGTTTCGAGATTGGGGTCGAGGTCGTGGGTTCAAAACAGATACGTAGCACTTTCTCCTTTATTTTTTATTTTACTTTCTTTTGAATTTAACTAGTTTGTACTTAATAGCAAATTGCTTCACTTTTTACTTCTATTTTTTTTAAATTCAAATATAATTTAATTTTAATATATAATAGTCAACATAATTTTATTTCTTTGTTAAATCCCTTCCTTAAACTTAAAAGCTTCAAATTGTAATTTATCGCGCTTGAGAAGTAAAAAAATGCAAATCCTTCTTCCACAATTTTCTTCAACAATCACTTTGACAAAGTAGTGGATATCCGTCAACTCTTATTCGGCAATGACAATTAAGTAAGAGTTTGAGGCTTTTTTTCAGTTCTTTAACTATTAACACACCCTTAATCTTGAATTGTTTACTAAGATTTTTGATAATTTTTTAAGTTTGAACACCTTTTTTATCAAAGAATCTCATTGAGAAAAAGTTCAAAATTTTAAAATTTGAAACAGTCTTAAATCAAATATCTTCCCTTTCCGTAGCACATATTTTGTAAAGAAATCTCTCTTTGCTCGCTACTTTCTTTTTCTTTAGAACTTCTTTTTATTTGCACTTCGATGATAAGTCATCAACACATCATAATCATTGAGTTTTCAAAGAGTTGGCCGCCAAATTTTATCGCTAATAATTAGCATATAATGGTGCACCCGTCATGCTCAAATCCTGGGTCCGCCTCTGGTTGAGCTACTCTCTCCCTTTGTAAATACTGTTGATACCGTGGTGGTATGTAATCAATGAAGTGATCTGACTTGTAAAAAGAAAAAAGTGGTGCATGTGAACTTTATTAGACTGTACAACTATGAAGTTTTTCCTCTTTTTTATATGTAGTTATGGCTTCATATTAGATTGTGACTGCAAGTACTTTTGGTTTCTAAGCTTAAATTAAATGTTTCAGAAGGAAATGTTTCTTATTAGCAAGGCTTCTAAATCTTTTTCTTGGAAGACACATGCTGTGTTATTTTAATATAAATGATCTATCTCCGTTTGTTGGGATTTTATCTTTTGGTGAATTCTAGTTGTTGTTTTGACTGTATCATGATAACTAGCATACCATTGTTTTAATAGGAAAAACTGTACCAATGGATCTTGAGGCAACAAGAGGGTGGATCCAGAGTAACAACTGTTGACATACTGAACTACCTGCAGGTTTCTTTTCTATTATCTTGATTATCTACCCACCTTTTTATGGTTGATATGTTTGATTTTCCTTTCATGTTTATTCTATGGAGCTTCATCTACTTAGCAAAGAGCATATGAGATCCTCACTCGTCTTAGAAGTGCAATATAATCCTGAAAGCTTGATCCTTAGTTTTTTATAGTCAATGAATCTCCACATTATCCCTTTCCCAACCACAAAAAAAAAAAAAAAAAGAAAAAAAGAAAAAGAAAAAAGAAGAAGGAACAAAACGAATCACGGAGACTCATTCTTTTTTTCCAATCAGAAAGTGAGAACTCTTATGCATTGCCCTTTTGTGATTGGCGATATTGTAGATAACCTGACAAAAAGAACATAAAGTTTTTCTTGTATGTTAATCAAAATTTTCTTCTTGAAAATCTTGGCATAACTGATAACATGGTTCTGCTTGTGAATGGTTAGACTCTTCGGAGGTACGTCCTCAATTTCACTACTCGGGATCAAGAACATAGAATGTCCAAATCCGATTTTTAACTGACCTGAGAGAGGCAGATTTAAAGACCTGATATTTAGAAACAGTCAATGGATTCAAAATTATGAAAAAAGGCTTAATGGAATTAAAGAACATGAGGTTTTTGTTTTACCCCAACTTTTTTTGGGACGGAAGCATAGTTGTTGGTGTTTTTGTTTTTTCCCAGATTCCTTCTATCCAAAGATTCTCTTGATCTGGTTATCCAGAATTAGTGCTGAAGTACAAATGCAGTATGGACCTTTTGAGGTTCGTTGCAAATGCTTAATTGCTTCTAGGATAGAGTGAGAAACCAGTGGCTTCTGTAGTTTTTGTGTGTGCAATCATTTGAGGTAAATACTGATTGAGCTTTAGAGCATGTGAGTCTTGTTGTTTCCGCATGCATTTGTCCAGATCTTTCAGCAAGTGAATGAATCGTGCAAGCAGAACTGGGATACTATGTACAGTAATGCGACTGGCATTGATAGGTGGTCCTTGTGTCTCCAGTCACCACTGTCTCAAATTCAAGATGACGAATTAGATTGTAATTTTTTGTAACGAATACAAAGGACTGTTATTGGAACTAGCTCTAGCTGGCCTTTAATCCAATGTTTCAGTCAGTAGTTCATAAATTCCTGCATAATGTTTGTGCAAAGTGACCTTAGATCTTGGCTTATCATATGAGGTGTGAAATTACTTTTACCTGAAAACGCTAACAAAATGAGAATGAAATTTTATTGGAGTTCGGTGGAGGAGTAGGAGCTCCCAAATTGCTTTTGGATAGACCAAGCTGGTTGAGTTACCTAGATATGCTCTTTCCGGAAAAGGTTGCATGAGGTTACTCATCCTTGTTGATTATGACTTGGAGATGACTCAGTAAGCAATCTTGCTGTTTTCTGTAGGATGGTTTGAAATTTTGTGCGCTTTGTTATTATTAAGAAGGACCTTGATGTCATAAGCGTACCAGCATTTGACTTCCGTGCTATTTTGAAATCATTCCATGATGCTTTTTAGCTTGACATTGAATCCTATGATGTTGTATATGAAAAAAGAATGCTATGATGGCCATTGATTCTTCTTGGCAGTTGATGTTTTATTTTACATGACAGAGAAATTTGTATCAAAAGAGATGTGTTACGGCCATCAATTAGCTCAACCTTACGATTAATTTATTTTTTTCCTTCTAGCCAAGGTTTTGGGGGCTTGTGTTTTCAAGAATTTTATTAATCTTGAATGGATCTTGTGTCTGTTTTATACATGGTGTATCTGTTAACCTGTTATCTTTGTGAGAGTTCTTTATTTGACATTAAATGATTACTGGATAATAGATTGCAAGAGCCTTCTTGATACATTTGATCTGATTGTATTCCATTATTAGTTTTCATAGTGATGAGTCGGGTCTTCACAGAAATGGGAAACCATTGGCTTCTCAGGCTCTCAGCTATACTGAAACCATTGGCTTCTCAGGCATATGTTTAAGTTACTTTCCTCTAAGACTTGATTTTTTTAATTAAATATATTTTTCTCAGAATCTATTTCTCAATATGCAGATTGGATACTTAGAATTTCTTTTTGCAGATATTATCTTTTTTTTTTATTAACAAAATAGAACAACATTTTTAAGATTAAAAGAAATTGTACACTTGACCGGCCATTCCTATTCATAATGGTTGAGAGCTATGTTGCGCGGACTCTCCAAAATGATGCCTCACCCCGTCGGATCCTCCAAAAATACACTATTTTTGAAGGATCCAACACCCACATGGCAACATTTTCGCAGAGTCCGAGCAACATACGATGAGAGATTCCTTTTCATGCCACTAGGTCAAGAGTTCGAGCTTGGTACTCTGTCAAACAAAAAATGAAATTGTACACTTGTTTTCTACATGAAATAAACTTTATGAAGTAGTGAAAGTTTCGCGTATGTCGTTTGATGTCAAATTGCTGAAGAAAAAAGAAGCAAAAAGAAAGAAAAAAGTGATGATGGTGGCTTAGGCTTGTTGGCTCTTCTTGAGTATAAGCTGTCAAGATCTCGTTATTTTGTAGTTTGTAGATACCAGCCTGATTTCCTGCTTTCTTCAAATCTTATTTAAGTATTTACTGTTTACCTACTGACTGCACTGAACTTATGGAAGATGGGTCAGTAGTTTGCCTATTCCACCATTCTGGTTGTTATCTTTTTACAAAACCACTCCTGGTTTGACCACATCTGACAGCCCTGTTTTGATGTGTCTATGCATATATGGATTTGCCAGTCCGAATTGGATTATAATGGAGAGGACCAGTCAATGTCACCTAGGCCGCCACCTCAGCATCAGCATTCCCAGCCGATGCATTTTGCAAACTCAGGCTTCCATGTCTCTCCAGGTCCAGTTGGCGTAGCAGCTCCAGGTCATGGCTTACGTTCTGATCATGATCAGCAACCAAAGAATAACGTTTTCTCAAATGCTCTTTCAAGTCCTGTTCGCCGGAGCTTACAGAATTATCACATTGCTCAAGGAGATCAGTTTTCGAACAATGTTCAAGCTCCCAATGGTCCAAGACACATTGAAACAAACTCCCAACACCAAAATAGAGATTCTAATAGTTATATCTCTGCTGATGCATCCATGGATATGCATTCCGATAGTCCAGGTCATGACTCTACTTACTGATGAATTAATGTTTTGGAAGCTGCCTTTTGTCATGCTAGGGTGGTCAGACTGCAAGTTCAGGTAAATTGATGTATTCTGTCATGCAGATGTTATAGGAAAAAAAGTAGATTATGAGATTGGCTGCTTGCTGATAAGACTAGAAGTGTCCAGACATCAATATCGTTGTGCACATGCTCATCGATAAAATGCTATTTGATGAGTACCATACCTTTTGAATACACTCCTGTTGTTTTTGGGACCAGCTAGTTTCCTTTGGGTCTTTTGTGATACTTATGAATTGGTTCATTATTTACCATACTATGTGATAGGTGTCAGTGTTGCTTCCTTGTGTTATGCTTTTGCAGAATGGAATATTTCTTAGACCAACTTGCCAATGATTCTCCAAGTTATGCCAGTGTAAAGAGAGATAATCTTTGCAATCAAAGTGAAACTAGAGCATAATCCAGATTCTAGACTATTTTAGGGCCTGACCCAGGTTTATTAGCTTGTAATTTATGCTGCCTTTACATTTGAGTTATTATCATTGTCCAAGGTCTTGTCCTCTACAGGTTTTGAAGTCTCTTCCTTTCTATTAAATGTAAATGAGAATAACAAAACATTTTTTAGTAAGTGGAAAAGGTCTAAAAACCCCTAACCTATTCAATTTGTTTCATCATTGCTCTTAGTTAATCTATTGGTCCCCTAATGCCCTCACAGTTATTTCTTGGCTCCTATTAAACTGTCCCTTTTAAGAGCTGAAATTGAGATGACATGACATTCTCTTTTTGGTCCATATATAACCCAAGTTTGCATTAAATGCCTGCCCGTCTATACATATATTTGGACCACCCATACAAATACGAAATTTCTAGGGGTTTTGACACATTTACCTACAAAAACAAAACTATTTACCCTTGTTTATTCATTTATTTTTTTACCCATAAATTAATTATATTTCCTACCCATAGTAGATTTTGTGAGGAAATTTTTCTTTATTTTCTAATTCTTTTTTATTTCTATGCTTCTTTTCTTTCCTTTTTTCTTTTCTCCTTTTTCCCCTCATTTTCTTCTTATTTTTTTCTTTTTTCTTTTTCTAATTTTATTTAACATCTGTTTTTATATTCTTTTTTACTTCATAATCTAATTTTACTTACTGTTTTTACTATTTTTTATTATTCTTTATTTATAATATTACTGAAGAAAAATCAAATTGTGTACCAATTAAATGTAGTTTATACAACCAAAAAATATATTAACTAACATATGATACCGGTACAGTATATAGCTATACCAATAGGGTATACAATTGTACGCAAATAGTTAAAAAAAATTAATTCAATTATTACTGAAATAATATCAGTTGTAAAAAAAAATTTAAAATTCTAAAAGGACCTAATTGTAAGAGTATACCATTACATCATATAGCATACTATAATTTTTTTTTTTTTTTTTTTTTTTTTTTTTTTTTTTTTTTTTTTTTTTTTTTTTTTTTTTGCTCCTCACGCTTGGATAAAAACTTAAAACAAATTAAAAGGGAATGACAAGTGAATTTACAAGTAATAAGTATATTATTATAGTATATTGTATACTATTACATCATATTGTTACAATATCTTGCATATTATACAATCATAACAATATATTGTATACTATAATATTATACTGTTGCAGTATAACTATATACTCCTATAGTATATTAGTATAATGTAGTAGTATACTATTTTGTAAACTATAATAGTATAATATTGCAGTATAGATATATACTCCTACATCATATTGTATACCGTAGCGGTATATTCGATTTTCAACTAAATAAGTACTATAAACAACATTTAACAGCACTCACTTTGAATCAAACAAGAATCTTCAAAAATAAAATTGAGCTTCAAGCCCAACGATGGTAGGACCATGGAAGCATTACCCCGAACTGGTTCTTCGGTACAAAAATGTCAGGTTCTTGCTTCTCTGTTGCTGCTACAACATCTACTTCTTCTACTTCTTCACTGTATCTCTTCACTCAAAAGCCTAAATTCTCAATAGATCATCTTTCCTTAAGTACTTATAATACTCCCTTCAACTTCAAGATAAACTCAACACAACTCAAAGCCCATTTCCCCATTCTTCTCTTTATTGCTCTTCAATCGTTTTGAGCACTTGTGCTTCTGTGTCTGATGGAGCTGAGGTTGTCCAAGATGATTGATCACGCCCAACTATACCTTATAAAAAGGACAATGCGGTCGCAGCAAATATAACCCAAGTATTACACACGGGGTCGAATCTTCAGAGAGTTAACCTACCAACTACAATCTTCAAAACCCAACAATCTTCCGAATCAGCTTCCCAAATATTCAAATATCTCTTTGAGTGTTTTCTAATAACTACTTTTGCAAAGAACTAATTAACTGAAAAAATAACTGGATATGTTGTAAACAAGAATGAGAAAGACTAAGGTGATGATTTCCCCTATTGATGGAATCCCTTCTGTTTATGATCATACAAATTTATCAATATCTCTTTATCAATCATGAACAATATTTCTACCGTAAATCTCTCACCCGTAATTATAATAATTTACTATTGTACTCTTCCGAGCTACCCTAACTTGATTTAATTATCACAATTCACTTTAGATTACATCCAAGATTTTGTTATTCCTAATCCCACCTTTAAACCCGCAATTATAGATTCCTCTAATAATCTAGGTATGGTGTTGTTCAACAATAACCTAAATATGTATTCTTTTCCAAGTTACGCACACTAAATAGGCACAACTAATTGAGGATCCTATCAATTAACTACAACAAGAACGAAGTTGAACAAATAGAGATTAACTAACAATTTGTATTCACATAGAAGTTCATTAACCAGTAGGTTCCATCACAATCTTAGATAAGAATTTAGCTACTCATAACTATGAAAGCAAAAGATAGAATAGATTTCATAATCAAAATACAAAAGAAAAGTAAGAGATATGTTTAGAGAATTCTCTCACACTAGTTTCCTTGCAAAAGTACTCAATAATACCAAACTTGCCTCCTTTGGGCGAATCCTAAGGTTTTATAGAGGGTTTAGGTCATAAAAATCCCGTTTTACACTTTGGTCCCCAAACTTTCCTGCATGTCACTGCGGTTCTATCGCGATCGCGGTCGAATCGCGGTGAAACACCTTCTCTGAACTTTTATTTCTTCAGCAGACTTCAACCGCCGCGGTTGCACCGCGGTCGCGGTGGAACCGCGGTGAAACCCCCTTTCTGAATTCTAAGGGCTGTCAAGCGTGAAAATTGGTGATTTTTGCACAAATGGCCTTTTTCATCTCCTTTTGACTCCAAAATTAATCTTTAGCCTTCTTCAACCACTTTGTACCTATAACACATGAAAAACACTAATAAGAGCATTTTGTCATCATATATTTTATCAAAACAACGTTAAAGTGTGATTATTTAGGGTATAAATATAGTAAAATTCACCTATTATCAACACCCCACACATAAACCTTTGCTTGTCCTCGAGCAACTTTAATCACACTTCTAGGCCTACATTCTCAATGTCTCCCCCAAAATACATCATACAAGCTACAATCCATGATTAACTTAAGTAATGCACAATCCTTATTCAATTGTAAACTCCCATGCCAAACACATTATTGCTTACTCTAATTACCTTTACAGACTTGAAAACTTACCCTTTTCTTCATGAGTTACATGCCCTCACAATACACAAACTGAGAGAAGTTCCCACACATATGCAATTAACATGGAACTTATATATAGGAAAAATTTCACTCACTCTTTACAAAGAGCATTTATATGTACACAGACACACCATAAGCTTGCCCCTAGTATGATACTTTACTAATCGACAATTTAATCAAATATCAAGAGGTCTTTAAGGGTTGTAATGTAAGCTATGAGACGGGTAGGATACTTTTGGGTATAGTGGCTAACCTCTCTAA
The DNA here is from genome assembly GCA_032618575.1 of Nicotiana noctiflora. NCBI lineage: Eukaryota > Viridiplantae > Streptophyta > Magnoliopsida > Solanales > Solanaceae > Nicotiana > Nicotiana noctiflora. The sequence goes on along the minus strand of JASVEL010000176.1, from coordinate 250,696 downwards.
GCACTTCTTATACACATAACTTCCCTTTAAGCTTTTCATTATGCTCACCCTAACCATTCTTTCACCTTTTATTCACTTGTAATCCCACTTTTCTTTTGGTGCAATTGGCTTCCTTATATATATATATATATATATATATACATCTTTTTTATAATCATTCACTGTACAACTGCCAGTTCATATATATATATATATACATACATATCTTTTTTATAAGCATTCACTGTACAACTGCCAGTTCACCAATTCTACCATTCATTCTTGATTTCCCTTTTTCAATATTCCCTGACCCAACACTTTTACTTTTGCATTTTCATTATAATTCGAGTGCTTCTAGGAGGTAAGGTGCAACAATGTACAACATAAATTTTGTGAACATTATAGGGTTATCAAAGAACAGGCATAAGGCTCAAAGGGGTTAACTATGATATTATGTACAGGTGGATTCACAGTTTTTGTTTTTGGCGTTGCACAAAGAAATGCTTATATCATCTCTATAACTAAATAACTTCTATTTCGCTTTGCACACACACATGGCAAGTTCTAGGCATCACGTGTAAACATATAATGCAGGTAAAAATCTCACACACACTTAGCATGCAACTCATTCTGAATTGGGTTCATCTACAAAGTCATACAAATGTTCAAGCAAGCCACATTGTGCAAGTTAAGGCATATAATAGAATCCACAGTCAAGCTTAGATAATACACTGTCAAATTTCTTTTAAATTTGCAAGTGTGTATACTTGGGGTTACATATCAACCTTCACCCATTTAAACCTAAACTAGAAAAAAGAAAAATCTACCTAACCCGGTTCAATAAAAACCTTTGGAAAAGAATCGTGGCAAAAAGAAAAACTAAGGGGGGTATAATACACTACCTAAGAAAAAGAAAAGAAATAAACAAAAATTCCTACATGGACTACTACCCTCAAGAGTATGTCCAAGTAGTCCGTCATCAGGAAGAGCCCTCTACTATTGTTTTGGGTTTTTCATGTTTTTTTTACTCCGACTTCGACCCTTAAGAAACCCGTCGACAAGTGTACATCATCGGGCCAAGCCAACTAATATAATATAAAACTAAATTATACAATTTACAACATACAGTACAGAGTAAGTCTCCCATCCCACACTTAAAATCATGGCATGTCCCTATGTCATATAAAGCAAATTAAAGCATAGAAGGGTTAGGAGACTTCCCTAAGACTCAATCTGAGTCGGAGGCTGTGGCGGGGTCGACGTTGCATGCTCGACCCAATGCTCTGAACCATGCCATGAAGCGGCTCTCAGACTTGGACTGTCGCTATGACATCGCATCCATGCGAGTGTGCAGGCCATCCACAGAAGTGCGTAAATCCGCAACTTCTTCCTCTAAAGACCAAAGCATAGGTATGGTGGACTGGGAACGGGATAGGCCAGATCCAGAATGAGCTTGCCTAGATGGACCTGCAGAGTCAATAGACCTCCCGGACTGGACAACCGGGACTGGGTCATCATCATCATCATCAATATCAATTGGGTCGTTACCTCGGCCAACCCGAATACCTGAAGCTTTAAATGGAGCTTTTTGTGGCAGATCGCCATCAGTAGGTTATGTGGGTGTATGGTGAGTTTGGCAAAGAACAGTGACCAATGAAGGGAAATAGAATCCCTTGGGCTTAAGAGGTCCCCTCAGTATGATTTCATCACTAATAAGTCGGGCAGCGTCAAACTCTTTCTGGGTGACGAAGCACCAAGTCAACATTGCCCTATTAAAATTCACATCAGTAGTGTTACTTGAGGGGAGGAAACGGTTACAGAACACAGTGAACCAACATTTGGCTAAGTGCATAAAATAGGTGGAATTGAGTGTGATTTGGTCCTTAATCCAAAGAGGACGTCCACCTATGCACAAGGCCTCAATCATGGTGTCCCAAGTGACACCAGACCTATCGTGGTAATAATCCATGTCACTGCTATGTGGAGGCAATCTCAAAGCCTGCCTGATACTAGGTACCTTGACATATACTCTCTTACCTCGAACAAATACCTCTCTAGCCATATTGTAAGTTGCGTTGGCATAGAACTCCCGCACTAGCATTTTGTTGACAGGTGCAGGTTCCTGGGACAAGAACTCCATTTCTCTGTGCCGTATCTCCTCATACATGTTAGGCTTCTCTGCTCGAAGGGCCATCCGATCTATCGGAATTTCCTGTAGAAAGGCCTTGGTGGCCTTGGCATGGAAGTCGTTCTCCGCCTCTTCGCAAGCAAAGCGGGACCCATCGTAGGTAGGTTGCCTAGATGAACTCGCTGCTTGCCTCGAACGCTTAGGTGCCATAGTTCTGCACATAAGAAGAACATCAAAGATTTTCATTACATTAGTGAGTTGAATGGTTACTCAGACTTCACCATCCTCTGACTACAAACTTACTCCTTCAAAGCCATCATACCATGACTCCTACTTTGCCCATTTATTTTCAACCATTCCACCAATTCTAGCCTAATGCACCCCACACTTATACTTTTCAATATGAATTATATTTACATAGCCACCATATACACTTTATTCATCATGACAACACCACCTCACACACTTATACACAATCTCCAAAATTACAACAACAACTCAACCAAACCTAGGCATAACATACCCTAAAAATTATACAACATAATGCCAACCCATGGCTCCAATTTTATATTTACAATAGAGAATATGTTTGTGGGTCTCCACACCACCAATATAGCTTCACAATTAAACAAATTAGGAGACCCAACCAATTCAAGCACCAATAATCTCAAAAATCACATATACAATAATGACCATATAATAATAGGGCATAATTTCATGTTTTACACTAAGCCTAGATATTATTTAAGCAATAACTACAATCTTACTATATTACACTACATAAACTAAAAAGATAGAGAAAAGAGAAGAAAGAGAATCACTTACTTGAAGAGGGGATAGAGAAGTTGGTGAAGTTGTTAATGGAGAGGGGTTGAATTGAAAGTGAAATAGGTTGAAAAAGAAGGGAAGAGAGGGAGTGGGGGAATTTTTAGAAAGAAGTGGGAGAAAAAGAGTTTGGGGGCTGCTGAATTATGGGGAGTGAGGGGAGAGTTTAGTTTAGGTTAAATAGGGGGGGGGGGTTAAAACAAAATATTTTTGACAGCTAACTTACCTGGGCCTGTCGCGGTGGAACCGCGAGCGATGAGATTTAGAGAGCACAATCCACCGCGGTTTGACCGCGATCGCGGTCCAACCATGGTGGATCAACTTCAGAGAGTGTATTCCACCGCGGTAGAAGCAATTCTCTGATTCTAACGCCAAGCAGTCAGTTTTTTTTTTGTATAGTCTAACTATAAACTTATAATTACAACAATTTCATGGGTTTCCTCCCACTTAGCGCCTGATTTAACATCGCGACACGACTCAACTTAGCGCAATTAAGGCTCGCTCAACCTTTATGGATCATTCAAATGTAGCTCAGACATCGCTTTCGCTTCATCCATGCCCACGTACAATTTTAACGCTGTCCATTGAACTCTGAAAGTGCAAGAGCCATCTTCAGTACCTATTTCCACAGCTCCAGACGGTAACACTTCAACCACCCGGAATGGGCCAGACCATCTTGATTTCAATTTGCCCAGGAATAATCGTAATCTTAAGTTGTAGAGTAATACATTATCCCCAGATTTAAAGTTACGCTCTATGATGTTTTGGTTATACAACCGCTTCATCCTCTCCTTATATAATCTCGTGCTCTCAAAAGCCAGATATCAGAACTCTTCTAACTCATGTAATTCAGTGACTCTTGTTTTGCCCGCTTCTTCCCAGTTGAGATTTAGTTGTTTAAGTGCCCACCATGCTTTATGCTCCAATTCAACGGGTAGGTGACACGATTTCCCAAATACCAATTTGTATGGTGACATGCCAATCAGTGTCTTAAAAGCTGTCCTATAGGCCCATAGTGCATCATCGAGCTTCCTTGACCAATCGGTCCTTGTGGCGTTCACTGTTTTTGTTAGTACACTCTTTATTTCCCTGTTGGATACTTCAACTTGCCCATTGGTCTACGGGTGATATGGAGTAGCCACTTTATGCCGCACATCGTATTTTGCCAACAATTTTTCAAATGCCCGATTATAAAAGTGAGTGCCCCCGTCGCTTATAATTGCCCTCGGTGTCCTAAAGCGAGTGAATATGTTTTGCTTGAGAAACCCCACCACCACCTTAGCATCATTGGTGGGTAATGCTACAGCTTCCACCCATTTGGACACATAGTCTACAGCAACAAGAATATATGTATTGCCATAGGAGCTGACGAAGGGACCCATGAAATCTATCCCCCAGACATCAAATACTTCCACCTCTTGGATTGGGTTCATGGGCATCTCGTGACTCCGGGAGATGTTCCCGGTGCGTTGACATTCATTACACCCCTTTACCCATAAGTGTGCATCTGTAAACACCGTTGGCCAGAAATATCCGGCCTCAAGCACCTTAGCTGCTGCTCGGACTCCTACAAAATGGGCACCATATGCCGAAGTATGACAAGCCTGTAAGACAGAAGATTGTTCGATCTCGGGGACGCATCTCCAGATCATGTTATCAAGGCAAATTCTAAACATGTAGGGCTCATCCCAATAGTACAATTGGCTTTCACGAAAGAATCTTTTCCTCTGGACCGATGACAAGTCGTGAGGAACAGTACCACTGGCCTGGTAATTTGCATAGTCTGCATACCATGGCGCTTCAAGAAGAGTGGTAGCGAGCAACTGCTCGTCTGGAAAGGTTTCCAGAATTTCTTCACTTTCTTTAACATTTTCAGTCCCTTCAAGTCGTGATAGATGATCAACGACTTGATTTTCAGTGCCCGTGCGGTCACGAATTTCAAGATCGAACTCTTGCAGTAGCAGCACCCAACGAATTATGCGCGGCTTAGAGTCCTTCTTTTCAATTAAATATCTAAGTGTTGAATGGTCAGTGTATACAATTACCTTGGATCCTACGAGAAAGGACCTGAACTTGTCAAAGGAAAACACTACCGCCAACATCTTTTTTTCCGTCACAGTGTAATTTAGCTGGGCTACACTCAGTGTTCTACTAGCATAGTAGATTGGATGCATCAACTTGTCCTTCTGCTGTCCCAGCACTTCCCCCACTGCATAGTCACTAGCATCGCACATGAGCTCGAATGGTTGCTCCCAGTTGGGGGCAACAATGATTGGTGTTGTGACCAACCACTTCTTTAATTCCTCAAATGCAGTCGTGCAATCATCAGAAAATATAAAAAAGTGATCTTTTTCCAGTAACTTACAGAGGGGGTTGGTATTTGGAGAAGTCTTTAATGAACTTCCGGTAAAAACCTGCATGTCCAAGAAAACTTCTAATGGCTTTGACAGAAGTTGGTGGAGGCAGCTTTGCAATGACATCAACTTTTGCTCGATCAACCTCAATTCCCTTGCTAGATACTCGGTGCCCCAAGACTATTCCTTCTTGTACCATGAAATGGCACTTTTCCTAATTTAGAACCAAGTTAGTCTCAATGCACCATTTCAGCACACGCGTCATATTGACCAGGCATTCCTCAAACAAATTCCCTACCACTGAGAAGTCATCCATGAACACCTCCATAATATCTTCCACCATGTCAGTAAATATGGCCATCATGCACCTTTGGAATGTGGAAGGTGCATTGCATAGGCCAAATGGCATCCTCCTTAAGGCAAAAATGCCATATGGGCATGTGAAGGAGGTCTTTTCTCTATCCTCAGGGGCAATAGAGATCTGATTGTACCCTGAGTACCCATCTAAGAATCAAAAGTGTGACCTCCCTGCCAACCTATCGAGCATTTGTTCAATGAAGGGAAGTGGGAAGTGGTCCTTTCGGGTGGCTAGATTTAATTTCTTGTAGTCCATGCAGATCCTCCGGCCGGTGACGGTTCATGTTGAAATTAACTCATTATTTTCATTTTTCACAACCGTCATTCCACCCATTTTAGGAACACATTGAACTGGGCTAACCCATCTACTATCAGAGATTGGGAAAATAATTCCCGCATCCAACCACTTTATTAGCTCCTTCTTCACCACATCCTTCATGTTTGGGTTCATCCTTCTCTGATGTTTCCTGGAAGGTTTGTGTCCCTCTTCCAGGAGAATCTTATGCATGCAATAAGCGGGGCTGATCCCTGTTATGTCTGCCATGGTCCAACCGATGACAGTTTTGCATTCCTTGAGTACTTGTATAAGCTGTTGAGCCTTGCACATCTAGCAAACCAGCACATCTAGCAAACCAGATGAGATAATAACATGTAAAGTGGAGTTAGGGCCCAGAAATTCATACCTGAGGTGAGCTGGTAATGGCTTGAGTTCCAGCTTGGGTGGTTCCTCAATGGATGGTTTTGCTGGAGGGGTCTCTCTATTTTCTAGGTGTAGAGGTTCGAATTCCAAATTTCTATCCTAAAACCCCTTACCTTCCAGTGCTAACACCCATTCCGCCAGACTTTCACCATTTACCTCCTCTAAGTTCATTAGACATGCTCTTAGTGGATCCTCAGTTGTCAATGCTGCATCGTCTGTCTCCACTATCACATCTATTGCATCAATAAGGGAGCAATTTGCGAACTCACTCGGGCACGTCATAGATTTCTGTACATTGAATATGATCTCTTCATCATTTAGTCTCATCTTGAGCTCTCCAGTCTCACAATCGATCAATGCTCTCCCCGTGGCTAAGAATGGTCTTCCTAAGATTATAGGAATCTCCTCATCCACTTTGCAGTCTAGATTCACAAAATCAACGGGAAACACAAACTTCCCCACCTGAATTAGCACATCATCTGATATCCCGAATGGCCATTTTACAGTCCTGTCAGCTAGCTGCAGTAACATAGAAGTAGGTCTAGCTCTCCCAATACCCAGCCTCTTATAGATCACCAAGGGCATAAGATTGATACTAGCCCCCAAATCACACAATGCCTTAGTAAAGGTAAAGTTCCCTATAGTGCAAGGAATAGTAAAGCTACCTGGATCAAATAACTTTTCAACTATGGGTCTGAATACCACTCCACTACATGTCTGCGTAAGAGTAACTGTGGCCAAGTCTTGAAAGTCAAACTTTCGCGACATCAAGTCCTTCATCATTTTAGCATACCCAGACATCTCTTTCAAAGCTTCAATTAAGGGAATGTTCACCTGGATTTGCTTGAGCATTTCAAAGAACGTCTTGTATTGTTCCTCCTTCTGGTGCTTGGCTAAACTTTGAGGGAATGGGGCTGGAGGACTCTTCTTCCCAATCACTTGGGATTTTTCCTTCTCTGCTACTTGTTCCACAACCGGCTGTTCTACCTGTTCAGCTGCTTTCTCAGTTTCCTGCTGCACATCAATATTTTCAATTGCTGGCTGGACTGTAACTTCTGTCAATCCTGTAGACTCATCCAGTTTAATGGGTACTGGAATAAGTATTTCAGTCTGCAAATTGCCTCTACTTCTCTCTTGTTCAACATCAAGATCTCTACAATTTCTCAGACTTACTGCTATCAGCTGCTTTGGGACTTGATCTTTTAGGTTGGTTTGAGTGTCTACAGGTAATGTCCCTTGAGGACGATTGTTCAATGTCATAGCAATCTTGCCCACTTGCACCTCAATATTTTTAATTGCTGCATCGTGTGCATATTCTCTTTTATTGATTTTTGCATTGGACCCAATAACCTGCTGCATCATAGCTTCTAATCTTGCGAACCCGTTTTCTTGTCTACCCCCGTGTTGTTGAGGAGGTGGATGATACCCTTGCTGCTGATTGTTGAAAGCCTGAGGTCTAGGATATAGAGCCATATTGTTGGGTGGCCACATACCTCCTACATTGTATTGTGGCTGAGAGGGCCTGTTTTGCTGTGGAGCCTGCTGACCCCAATTCTGATTTCCCTGTCGCTGACCTCCATAATTAGCCACATAATTCATGTCTTCATGGTGATGGTGATGTTCATGTTCTGCAGTCCATGGGTTACCTATGGGTTGGCTGATGCAAGATGTGCATAAACCCCCATTGGTAGTATCTACAATATGTACCTGCTGCTTAACTCCATATTCTTCCACCTTTTTGGTCAGGATGCTCATCTGTGTCAAAAGAGTAGCCATGTTTTCTGCCATAGTGTTGGAAGGGTCCAGAGGCACAGAGTGTACCACCGGAGTGATAGGAGCATTTCTGGTTGTCCATCCTGAGTTTTGAGCCATCTTGTCTAGCAAATTCTGGCCTTCTCTCCAGGTCTTGCTTAGAAAAGCCCCACCTGCTGAGGCATCAACTATATTCTTCATGCTATCCGAGAGCCCCATATAAAACCTTTGACCCAACATCTGTTCTGGAACTCCATGGTGAGGACACATGACTAGCATACCCTTAAATCTTCCCCAAGTCTCATGTAATATCTCCATTGGTTTTTGCTTAAAGCTTGCAATCTCATCAATTTGTTGAGCTGTTTTGTTAGGTGGGTGGAACTTGTTGTGGAATTGTTTGACTAACTCATCCCATGTTGCTATAGAGTTAATAGGGAGTGAGTTGAGCCATACTGTGTAGCTCCTATAACTGAGAATGAAAATAATAATAGCCTGACTGCTTCCGGTATCACATTGGGTTGTCTCTGCGTCTTGCATATAGAGAGGAAATTCTTCAGATGCTGTTGTGTATCTTCAACCCGAGTCCCAGAAAATAGTCCCTTATTTTGCAACAAGTGTAGCATATTGTTTGTGATCTGGAACGATTCGGCTTGAATAGCGGGCACAATAATGGCAGTAGCCAAGTTGTCAGCGGTTGGTTGTGCCCAATCAAAAAGTGTACCCTCAGGCGCCTCCTGTGCCTCTTCCCAAGCATTTAACCCAGCTTGCTGGTTAGAATCATTTACGTCTCCCATGTCGGTGTCTCGTTTCAATGTCTGCTGATATTGTTGATGTTGTTTGTTTGCCCGGTTTAGTGCCCGAAATGTTTGCTCTGGGTCTGAGAGTCCTTCGAGTAGTTCTCAGTCCTTGTAGATTTTCTAGGCATGCACCTGAGCAACCAATTCAACAATCGTCAAAATTTTCAATCAAAAGTGTGTAGAGAGAATCTGACTAATACAAGAATCTTGTAATTCTGTCAATGCCAATTGATAATTCCGTTAACTCCCCGGCAACGGCACCAAAATTTGATCATGCCCAACTATGCCTTATAAAAAGGACAATGCGGTCGCAGCAAATATAACCCAAATGTTATACACGGGGTCGAATCCTCAGAGAGTTCCCCTACCAACTACAATCTTCAAAACCCAACAATCTTCCGAATCAGCTTCTCAAATATTCAAATATCTCTTTGAGTGTTTCCCAATAACTACTTTTGCAAAGAACTAATTAACTGAAATAATAACTGGATATGTTGTAAACAAGAATGAGAAAGACTAAGGTGATGATATCCCCTATTGATGGAATCCCTTCTGTTTATGCTCACACAAATTTATCAATATCTCTCTATCAATCATGAACAATATTTCTACCGTAAATCTCTCCCAAGTAATTACACTAATTTACTATTGTACTCTTTTGAGCTACCCAAACTTGCTTTAATTATCACAGTTCACTTTAGATTATACTCAAGGTTTCGTTATTCCTAATTCCACCTTTAAACCCGCAATTATAGATTCCTCTAATAATCTAGGTATGGTGTTATTCAACAATAACCTAAATATGCATTCTTTTCCAAGTTATGCACACTAAATAGGCATAGCTAATTGAGGATCCTATTAATTAACTACAATAAGAACGAAGTTGAACAAATAGAGATTAACTAACAATTTGTATTCATATAAATCAGAAGTTCATCAACCAATAGGTTGCATCACAACCTTAGATAAAAATTTAGCTACTCATAACTATGAAAGCAAAAGATAGAATAGATTTCATAATCAAAATTCAAAAGAAAAGTAAGAGATATGTTTAGAGAATTCTCTCACACTAGTTTCCTCGCAAAAGTACTCAATAATACCAAACTTGCCTCTTTTGGGCGAATTTTAAGGTTTTATAGAGGATTTAGGTCATAAAAATCCCATTTTACACTTTGGTCCCCAAACTTTCCCGTCTGTCACCGCGGTTCTACCGCGATCGCGGTCGAACCGCGGTGAAAGACCTTCTCTGAACTTTTATTTCTTCAGCAGACTTCAACTGCCGCGGTTGCACCGCGGTAGTGGTAGAACTGCGGTGAAACCCCCTTTCTAAACTCTACGGGCTGTCAAGCGTGAAAATTGGTGATTTTTTCACAAATGGCTTTTTTCATCTCCTTTTGACTCCAAAATTATTCTTTAGCCTTCTTCAACCACTTTGTACCTATAACACATGAAAAACACTAATAAGAGCATTTTGTCATCATATATTTTATCATAACAAAATTAAAGTGTGATTATTTAGAGTATAAATATAGTAAAATTCACCTATTATCAATGATGACGAAGAAGAAGTTGCATTGTCAGCTGAAGAAGAAGAGAAATTGAAGAAAAAGAAGAAAGTGTTAAGTTAGAATTAGTTGAAGGTGATAGATTGTACGTGGGTAAAATGAGGAGGAAGAAGTGCAGGTAAATAATTTGGGGACAATGGGTAGGAGTAGTAAATAGTTTAGGCATGAGTATTAAAGGATAAATAATTTAGAATTAATAGGTATAAAGTGAGATTTTCTCAAATTTCTAACAAATGCCCTGGCCGATCCTTTTCTCCATTCGCGTGACCTTCTTACTTCATCTAAGTAGAAGTTATGCAATTCTGTCTCTTTTTTTCCCTGTTGAATAGAAAGCATTGAGATGTTACTGTAGGTATATACATTTTACTGAAATTAAATCCATAAAATAACTTGGATTAATATTTTGAATAAATTTTATGGACTAACAGAATTGATAAGAGATTTTTTCATTCTTGTATACTATTTGAAACTTATTACGAAAAACATTCATGTTTTAGTATTTATCCGACCTAAATATATTTTAGTTACAAAATATATACAATCCATCTTAAAAGGCTCTCAATCCATTATTTGTGCCGTCAATTAAGAGATTTAGTGACACTCTTTTCCTTTCTTCTCTCCTCTCTCCCCTCTTCTTATCAGATTGAACTAAGCTTGTCAAACGAACCGAGTCAGATCATTACCAGACCGGCCCAGACCGGTACAAACCGGGACCGGACCGGCCCGATTCATAAGGGGTCGGGTGAGCTCGGTAGGGGTAGGACGGGTTTGTTAGGTTTAGGTTTGGGATCCGGTTAACCGGACCCGGGTAACCCGTTTGGCGTGAACAGTGCCCAAACCGGTTAACCCAGACCTGAACCGGCCCGGTTAACGGTAACCTTTTGTTTTGAATTTTGCATAACAAATAGGGCCCACTATCCGTTGGAGGGCCAGCTTTTCTGAACATATATGTTGGCCAACGGATTTATTTCACAAGTGGCCATTTTTTTTAAATTTTATGTTAATAGCCCAGAAGATGAAGAACTTGGAGATGTATTAACACATGGAAACCCATCCGAATTTGACACTCCAGAAGAAGGTTAATCAGTTCATATTGATTATGATGAACTTACTAAAGCGATGCAAAACATTTGAATTTACTACTTTACTTGTTGAAAAAATGTAAACCTTTCATTTTGTAAGTTTGAAACTTTAAATTAAGAAATAAAAGTAGCACTTGCAATTAGTGCAATTTTCCCCCATCTTACTTGTATTCTTAATTTTTTACAACATACTTTGTATTAATATAACTTACAATAGTTAATTAGTTACAAAATTTTAATTAATGAATGCTTTATACACTTTTTGTTAATTTACCTTTTAAAATGCAAACTTTAGTTTTAAATTTTAAAATAAATGTAGTACTTGCAATTTATAAGTGCAATTTGTGAGCACATGATTTTTGCACCAGGCAAATGATTCCAAAATTAAAATAAATATGTTTTTGAGTGCAATTACTTGCCTTGTTTGAAATTAGCTATAATTTGTGTATTTGCATAAGTAGAAATTAGAAAAAATCAAAAAAATTAGGCTGGGTATTTACTTTGTTTAATTAGTTAGATTTTAAGAAAAATTAGCAAAAATAGTGTTAAGTAGTGTAAATTAAGGAAAAATAGTAGAAAATTGCCAAAAAAGTACTAAATAATTAGAGTAAGTAGGAAATTAGGTTTTATAATTTTCCATAAAAGAAAAAGAAAAAATAAGTATAAAAGAAAATACATAAAAATAGATTAATATCAGAAAATACAAAAATTGGTAGTGTAATAAGCTTGGGCCAATTTGAATTGAATTTGGAGGCCCAAGCGCTTAAGCCCAAGAGACCCGGTCCAATGTATTAAGCAGATGCGATCCCAGCCGTCCATCACGATGAATCCAACGGCTGAGAAAAAGGGACGACTTTAATTAATCAATTAGGTTGCAAGGATTGATCACAGCCATCTATTTTTGATAATCCAACGGGCGAGACCTTGATCTCATAAGCAATCAAACGACGCCATTTTAGTAACACGCGTGTGAGCCGTTGATCTCCGTTGAATGAACGGCCTGGATTACCTCAGACATGTGGCCTATATAAGGCTTGTGTCTGAAAAATTTTGGCCATTTTACATGCGACCTGAAACCCTAGCCGCCCCGAGTTCTTCTTCTTCTCCTTTCATCACCTTCATCTCGGCGTCGGCCATGGAGATCATCACCTTCCACGGTGGTCTCCAGCCGCTTTTTTCATCTCCCTTCTCTTCTTCACCATCAACACCACTCAAAAAACCTGAAACCCCAGGAAAAACAACCCTTCTCCAGATTTCCGGTCACCGGAACTCACCACCGGTGACCACCAAAGAATGAATCCCACCTCCAAACCAACGCCAAAAAGACCGTCTTGGTCTGATCTATACAACCACACCACTTGCCTCCTTCGAATCTTGCCGAAACTCATCGAATATCCCAAAAAGTGTCGCCGGAAACCTAACTCCGGCGACCCCAAAACCAAACCCCTTCCAAGACACGACCTTTACCCTTTCTCAAACACCCCTCTACAACCAAAAAGCCTTAAAGACTTCATCTTGAAGTCTAAAACAGAAAGAAAAATGAAAAAAAGGAAAATCACGAAAAAGTGAAATAAAATCGAATCTGGGAGTTTGAAAAGAATAAAGAAAGAAAGGGGAGAGATTAGGAAGCTCAGGGGACAGGCCCTGCGAGCTAAGTGCCCTTTTCCTTCTCTGTGTTTAGTTTTCTGTTTATTTTATGTTTCTTTTGTGTTTTTCATGTTTTGTTTAGTCCGATGCGTGTATTAGGGTTTTGTGATTCATTTTGTTCATCTCCATGATATTCTCTTGTTTTGACTATTCTTGTTGCCTTGGTTTGAAAGACCTATGTTAGAGCTAGGTTTTCTTTTCGCTTCGTTCATCTCTGTTCTCTTGTTTGTCTGTTTTCTCTGAGTAAAAGATCGCCTAGTCATTGATGTTCATATCTTATACTATGTTTGTCTCGTTGGTTTGGATTTTTGGTTTTGATTCTCTATTTTTTTTTAAGATTTGAACTTGATATCTTCTTCATCCTCTGTTTATATTAAGCTTTTTCATCTTGTTAGTTTTAGATATCTTCTCTGCATGCCTTTGTTTTTGGACTCTCATTCTGTGTTAGTTTACCTTTGTCAACTCCCATTAGTGTGAATGATTCTTCAATTCTTCATCTTCATCTTGATCTATCATATGCATACATAAGGCTAGGATTAACACTTGAAAAGAGATCTTAGTTAACATGTCTATGCTATTGTGTGGTTTCTGGGTTTAAATGAATCCTGCTTCATCTATGGCTGACTGTTTGTGATAGTTTAGTTCTGTGCATGTCTATGATCATTAATCTTAAGGATTTTGGGAATTTTTCAATTGTCATTTGACCAGAACTAGTGCTAACTAAGGCTAAATTGACATGAGTTTGACATTTTGTTACATGAATTGGATAGAATTAATTGATTAACCAGAATTCAACCATATCAAATTTCCCTTTCTGAGTTCTGGATGATTGATGCATTTGTTTGGTTTATGTGGCTCTGTGTACAAAAAGCATGTTGAAATAACAAAGTTTTCAGTAGTTCTTGTTGGTATGATTATGTGATTAACATTCACTAACCTTAGGAGAATTGGTTATAACTGCTAGTGCTAGGCTTCATAAAATTGGCTAGTTTTTAAATAGTTATTAACTGAAAATGAACAAAGTAGGCTATTAGTTAAATAATTGGCTTAAGAGTGGTCAATTTTGCAAAAGGTTGACCTATTCTATAAGGCCCTAACACACAGCCCACTTTAAAAGTGGCTGGTTGTGCAAAATGGCTATGTCTGCAAATGTAGACTAGCCCAGGCTCTCTTCAAAGCCCTGAACAGCAAAGTGGCCAAACCTGTAAAGGTTTTGGGCCCAGCTGTTCAGTAATTGGCTTTAATAGCCAAAGTTAAGTCTCAACTTGAGATTGGCTATTTTTAAAAGAGTTACTTTTAATAATAAAGCAGGCTATGCCTGCAATTAGCTTAAATTTGAAATAAAAGGTCTTAATTGACTGGAATTAGTTAAAATGGGTTAAAATTGAAATAGTCTCTTAAAATAAATCTGGCCAGCCCTTAAATACCAATGCAAGGGCTGGCTATTAGTTAAATAGGTTCAAAAGATGCTGAATCTTAACCTAGGTAAGCTAGTAAATAAGCAGTGCCCTTAGGGGCACAATTGGGAATTAAAAAGGTGAAATGGTAAATAGTTAGAACCTAAGAGGGTAAGGGAGTCCTTTGTACCCCTGATTTCTGCAATTTTGCAGAGATTTAAGGGTATAATGGTCTCCCTAAAAAGGGAAATCTGTAAAAATCTCAAACCCCTAAGGTCACATTGGTAAAAAGCCCCTAAAAAGAATCTTTAGAACCTTCCAGCACATGCTTGGAAGGATATCTGGTAACTGATTTAGGGACTAAAGAGTAGATTTTACAGTTTTAGGAGGGGGAGAAGTGGGATTAATCCCATACTTCCTCCCCAAGTCTTCAGCCCTCAAGTACAACTATAAATACCTCTAAGAAAGGGCTGAAGAGGGGTTCGAATTGGGCAATTTGAAATTCATTTTAGGCTAATTGAATACAAGCTTTAGAGTTAAAAAAAAAAAGAGCAAGATAACAATGGGATTTTTTTGGAATTTCTTGAGTGAGAATCTGCCAATTATTTCTGATTTTGGGTTCTCTGCTCGATCACTTGTCTGGTTTTCTGCTTGGTTTTCTTCTGTATTGCTGTTGCTGGATTTGTTTGCTGCCGATTGCTGTGTTATTTGTGCTCATCTGGAATTCAACTCCACACTGTTGCATTTACCTGCTGAGTCTTTTGCTGTGTTACTTACTTGCTTAATCCCCTAGAACTCACTGGTTTCTATTGCTGAATCAGGTACATATTCTGTTCGCTCAAATGTAATGTTAAAGTGTGGATGAAATGAAGTTCAAGGATTGAATCCGATATTAATGCTTTTGTAGTACTTCTGTTTTAATTTAAATTGATAGTGTAGTATAGTTTAGCTTTGTAATTTTGAAGTAGTGTAGTATCTGAAAACAGAAACCAAACAGAAATGATGTAATAATCTAGTAGTAGTGGTAGTATAGTAGTAGTAGTAATTAGCTCCTCACCTAGTTAATTAGGTAAAATCCTTAAAATAAAGTTAAATAAGTATCACATAGGTCTACAATAACAGAAGCTCATAGAGTAATTAATCAATATGCTGGCGTAATTAGTTTATCTTGTCGATATCCAGATTCAAATGAGTTAGAATAGGAAATAATCAATAAAGTAACGTTAAGGTAAAATTGGTTTTAGGAACATCAAAATAAATTTGGCTCATATCAGCATTAGTAATTGATCACACTTAAGTTCAAAAAGGAGACTAACGATTAGAGAATATATTGGCTCATCAGCAACTGGATAATACGGTACTAAAATGGAAGTGATTAATAAAATCCAGTGATAAGATCTAAAGCAAATCTCATAGTCATTTAGTGTAGTAGTCTGGTAACATAGTTAGTAATTAGCCTATAGATCATACTTCCATAGCTAAATTATTTATTATTGATCTCCTAGTGTAAAAACTTCGGTGTTAATATATGTTAGATCAACAGAAATAAAGGTGAAAGTAGTCAGTTAGTTTAGTTCTCATTAATTAGTGGTTAATCTAAAAATAATATTGATCTTCAGACTTCATTCATAATCAAACCGTTTACCCAAAATCAGTATGAACCTCAATTGTTAGTATAAGAGTTAGAAGTAGCTTGTTAAATTCCATGTACATAGATATTGAACTTAAAGATAGTACTTGGTGTATTGAATCTCCTTTTCTGACTAATAAAGAATGTTCAAATTTTACTTCTTAATTATGCTGTGAATTTGTGTCTCTGTTTTGTTATTATTAATTCATTCGGTTTGGGCCC
Organism: Nicotiana noctiflora; assembly: GCA_032618575.1. NCBI lineage: Eukaryota > Viridiplantae > Streptophyta > Magnoliopsida > Solanales > Solanaceae > Nicotiana > Nicotiana noctiflora. The sequence goes on along the minus strand of JASVEL010000176.1, from coordinate 234,261 downwards.
AAAACGTAACGTGGGCCTGAGCTATGGTGTTACTCGACTGGGCTGCCCATATATAAATCGGAAGACTGTCTGGGCGCACCTGGCATTAAGCTGAAGACCGTTCCAAGACCCAGGCCCAATAATAAAATTCGACGGGCCTGGAGTGTTTAATGATACGAAATCGATTAAGGCAAAAACAATATATAGTAAATGTAGTTGAACAAAATAGGATCGAACTTTAAAATTAAATTGGGATGAGCCTCGCCCGAATAACAACGGGGCCCCCATTTAGTAATAAGGTGGCATATTAGAATCGGAGAGGCTACTAGTGAATTCCATAGCCTCTCCCAAAGTTAAAAAGCCGATATAGACTATCTTAAGGCACGATTTTAATATACTTTCCTATGAACGAGTGTGCACTTGGTGCGACTCAAATCCAAATCTCGGTAAAGCTGAAATATACCAAAAGTCATAGGCGTACTGGTTGCGGTATGACTCGAGGCGTGTTTTCGCGATACCGCAAATTCCTAAAAATAATAATATTCAACGTAAAAGCATATTATGTTGTTAAAACTTATAATTGAGTCAAACAAAAGTCAAGAATGACAGTGGAGCGACCGTGCTAAAACCACGGAATCCGGGAGTGCCTAACACCTTCTCCCGGGTTAACAGAGTTCCTTATCCGGATCTCTGCTTCGCAGACATTTTAAGAGTCAAAATTCCTCGGATTCGGGATTAACTGGTGACTTGGGACACCATTGTCATTCCCAAGTGGCGACTCTGATTAATCTCTAATAAAATCCCGAACCGATTGTCCTTTAATTGGAAAAACTCCTTCCCTTACGTTATTTTATCCGTTTCGGGTAATTGAATGTCGGGGTATACCCTACAAGTGTATTTATACGCTTTAAGTATGTGGGGTAGTAAAAAAGGGAGGTGTGACAGCTCTGGCGACTCTGCTGGGGAACCAACCCTAAATTTCGATTTCAGGGTTTAAGAACTCGAGCTCCTTAGAACTGCCGTTCGCGTTTTTATTTGACTTCATTATATGATTTGAATAACATGCTACGTGCTTTATCGCTTTTGATATTATGTGGACTGTATATAAAATTGTGCCGAAAACCCTTCTCTCTTCTCCCCCGGGGATGTGCTTACTGGTTGAGACTCCCCTTTCTGTTAAAGTCACCTTAAATTAAGAAAACAGAGGTCGGATAAGTTACAAAGCCGATTGACTCCGCGGGTCACCGGTACGTAGCCCCCTCCTCGATTCGAGTTGTCCGCTCGGGTACACGGTCTAGCACTCTATGAAACCGTAAGATTTTGAACATAGGTCTAGGACGATTATTTGCATCATATTTGACTTAGGGGACTCAACACGGGGGTTGGGTCCGTCTAGGACAGGTGACCCGGTAATTAAGACCGAGCATATTATGTGTTGCATTTTTAATTGTCCTTGATCATTATGCGGACCGGTGGAAATCCCGAGGATAGAAAAATTGTTGAAAAAGAGAAAAAAAGAGAGAGAGAGGAAAATAAGATAGGTACCTGGAAAATTTGAAAATTGGAAAAAGAAAAGGTGGAACATTTTTTGTTGAAATAAATTGGTCAAATAATCTGACCGAACTACGCAGGTTTGATTCTCGCCATTAGGTGGGATACGTAGGCAACCCTTAAACGGGTCCAACCACACTTTTAGAAAAGACCAAAAAAGATTTTCCTTTCAAATAATCGAGGTGATAGCTATTTTTGGAAATGGCCGAATGTTCCGAAAGGACGCCGGAAGGCTGTTTTGGCAAAAATGGCCACTTCGAAAATCATTTTTCTTTTCTTTCCTTAAAAAAAAATTGAAAACTTGCGTTGAAAAAGATTTTCCTTTTTTCTAAATAAAATCGCCTTAATAAATGTGCAGGACGAGCACGATGATGAATGAACATTTTTCCCTAAATAAAATCCTCTTGGAGCTAAAATTATGGCGGCAGGACATGGGATCCGATGGTCAAGACTGGGTTAAAAAGTACTTAAAAGGCCTTACGGGGTTACTAGACATGGTTCCTCGAGGTGATGTGGTTAGAGCGTTGGTCACGTTCTGGGATCCGGCACGCAACGTATTTCATTTCCCAGATTTTGAACTTACACCTACTTTAGAGGAGATTGCCTTCTACATCGGGAAGACCGAGGTCCCGCTAAAAGGAAAATATCCAGTATCCCCGAGGACAGTGACAGTACATCGTTTCCTCGACTCTTTGAAAACTGCCCGGAACGTTCATAATGAAGATTTGGCCAACTGATTTTGTTCCTTAAGCTTCATATACAATAGGTTTGGACACGTTGGAGGTTTCAATGACCTCACAAACAAGTTATGCTGCAAAACCAACCGAGCGAAATGGGAGGAACACCGGAGGTTCGCATTTTTGGTGGCATTTCTCGGAGGTTGTTGTATTCCCGAGGAAAGATGGACATATCAACATAAAAGTTGCCGGAGTAGCTACTACACTGATAGTACAAGAAAACTGTACTCTGGCCCCGATGATTGTTGCGGATATCTATCGTGCTCTGACTGCGTGCAAAGCGGGGGCTAGCTTCTTCGAAGGGTGTAACTTGATCTTGCAAATCTGGCTAATTGAACATCTATGTCACCACCCTTCATTCTCGAGCTATGGTTCGGCCGAACGTACATGTTTGGAAGAGTTCAATGCAAGGACAAAAGAAGTAAAATCGCCAGAGGGAGTCCAAGGTTGGATTGTGTATCTTCGATCACTAACTGACGGTCAAATCGATTGGACGTATGACTGGTTACCTCTTGACGAGGTGATATACATGCCAACGGAGGGATCGCCGTTTTTGATCATGGGTTTGAAGAGTATACAACCTTATGCCCCATACAGAGCCCTGCGACAGTTGGGTCGGTGTCAGATTATTCCGAGAGATGGGGATCTCAGTGTGCACGCCATGGAGATTGGTCCGGACGGGCAATTCCCGGAAGCAAAAATCCGGCAAATCTGGAATAAGTGCCAAAATTTGAAGATTGATACTTGTGTGCCGAATAGAGCAAAGGGGGAGATATCACCTGGATACTCCACATGGTACCGACGAGGGGTTGAACACGAACGTCTTTCAAAGAGACCTCACTTGCAAGACTTGATAGAGCAATCCGAGGAGAATCAGAAATGGGTGGCCAAGGAAAAAGAATACAAGGCCAAAATTAGTCTGTTGGAGGATAAATTAAGAAATCTTCATTTAGAGAGTGGCTTACAAGCAGCATCCGATGAAGTGGAAAAGAAACAGCTGAAGAAGGAAAATGATATGTTGAAGGCTCAAATGGCTCAAATGAAAATGGCATCCGAGACCCCAATTCGCTCAGCCCGGGATGAAAAGTTAATTGAGATTCTCCGGCGAAAAGTAAATGACTATAGCTTCGATTTGGATATAACTAAAAAAGAGTTAGTCAGGGCTCGGAAGCAAATGGACAAAGATGCTGAGGAAAGAGCCAAGTTGGTTCGGCAACTACAAGACAAGCACGATTTTGAAGTAGCTCAACTTAGAAAGAAAATAATTTCAGCCACGGTCAAGAGTAACAAGATTATCAAAGATCTTGAGGAGGAGAGAGAGCACTGCTACATGACTATGGCTAGATTAGAATTGGAGCTGCAACAAGTGCAAAAGGACAACCAACATACCTTGGATGCTCGCACTCAACAAATAAGCCGGCTATTGCAAGAAAAAGGGGTCATCAGAGAAAAGATTGTTCGCATCGCCCAATACATCACCCGGAAGACTCAGCTTTGTGAAGATATGTCTCGGAGGACTTTTGTGTCTGCAGTGAAGTTCTTCGTACAACAAGTCATGGCCGACCTAGATAAGCTTCAAAGGGGGTTAGCATATAGGCCCGCGGGAAAAGAGAAAAGTGAGTGGTCCAAATGAGCACCAGCCGGGATGATGCATAACGACTCGAGGAAATGTGTTTGTTTTTAAAGTCGTTGCATTTTATCCATGCGCTAACAACTAACGGGTGTTGATGCTTGTGAGTCCAGATTCTCTAGGCAACTGGCATTCTGGCTACCCACCCATACAACACCAGATACAAAAAGATGACGAAGGCTGTATCCCAGGAAATTGAGGCAACCATTGTGGATCCTGCTCATGAAGAAGAGATTGTGGATGTGGCAGGCATGAAGGAGGAAATGTACAAGCTGAGGCAGCAGATGGCCGAGATGTACCAGGCCTGGTCTAGAGGTCAACCACTACCAGCTTACCCTGCCAACCCCGCATATGTCCCACCTGCCAATCCTAACCCCGAACCACCTACAATGAACTCATCCTCCACCTACCCCGACTACCCTCACTACTATGCCTCTACCTCCCATATACCACCACCTCCAGCCAAGCAAGCACCACCTCACATACCACAAGTCGCTCCTGTGTATGTAGCACCTCCACCCGCTGCTATGCACAAATCCTCCAGTGAACCGATGTTTCATATCCATGATCCTCACTACTACCCCCTAGAGCCAACTTTCAGACAACATGAGTCTCATGCTCCGATGATAGAAACAAGTGAAGAAAGGGTTGCAAAGAGTGCCGGGCAGGAAGAGATGGCCAGAAAAGTGAAAAGTCTGGAGAATGCTTTCCGCACTATGCAAGGTCTAGGAGGGCAGGTGAGTGTAGCCTACAAAGACCTGTGTCTATTCCCCGAGGTGCAGCTTCCCGTAGGATTCAAGTTGCCAAAATTCGACATGTATAGCGGACACGGGAATCCGGTAGCTCATCTCAGAGGATACTGTAGCAAGATGAGAGGTGCGGGAGGTAAAGATGAGTTATTGATGGCGTACTTGAGCCAGAGTCTGAGTGGTTCAGCTTTAGAGTGGTACACTCGACAAGACCATACAAGGTGGTTCGTCTGGGACGACCTAGCACAAGCATTTGCAAGTCACTTTCAGTACAACTTAGAGATCATACCTGATAGGCTATCCCTTACAAAAATGGAGAAGAAGCCAGGGGAGAGCTTTAGAGAATTCGGTTTCCGATGGAGGGAGCAAGCTACAAGAGTAGATCCACCCATGAAAGAAGGTGAGATGGTGGATTGTTTTCTACAGGCTCTGGAGCCTACATACTACGGTCATCTAGTGTCGGCGATCGGGAAGAGTTTCAACGAAGTCGTGAAAATGGGAAGCTTTGTGGAGGAAGGTTTGAAGACAAATAAAATCATGAGTTTTTCGGCCATCAAGGCCACCAATCAAGCTATACAAACTGGAAACGGGGGAGTAATGGGAAAGAAGAAGAAGGAAGAGGTAGCAACTGTAGAGAGCAGGCCATGGAGTCGCAGCCCACATTATAACCCACCAAGACCCTACCGCCAACACCCACCAAGCCCATCAACCCCATATAATCCACCACCACCATCTTACCCGCCAAACCCATACAACACACCAAGCCCATATAACCCACCACCACCACCATACCCACCAACAGTTCCACATTACCACCACCCACAAGCCCAAGCCTACCCACCACCACCACCCCATGTGTGGAGAGCTCAAGCTCCACACAATGTGTACCACACCCAGAACACGTACCCAACCTCTAAACCTTACCGAAACCAAAATAGACCCAGGCCGGACTCTGATTGGAGATACAAGGCAAGAAAAACATTCACCCCTCTCGGGGAATCATATACCAGCCTTTATCATAGGTTGAAAGAGTTGGGGATGCTAAGCCCAGTTGCACCTAAAGTTCCAAACCCACCCCCGAAGAACCTTGATCCTTCTGTTAGATGTGAATATTGTTCAGGAACAGTGGGCCATGATACCGAAAAATGTTGGCAGTTGAAGAATGCCATTCAGGATCTCATTGATGATAGGAGAATTGAAGTTCGGGCCCCAGAAGCCCCGAACATTACCCAAAATCCGCTGCCAAATCACCACGAGACACACATGATAGAATTGGTGCAGGGTGATGGCAGTCAAAAACCATCTCAGGCTGTGATGATAATAAAGTCGAGTGGCAAGGTAGAAAAGGAAGTCGTGAAAGAGAAAGTGACCGTTGAAGAACAGGCAGGAAAGCCAGTAGTGGTGGCAGGTTTGAAAGTGGTAGTGCCAGGCGCCAAGATGATTGTGACTGTGAAAGGCGCAAGTACAGAGCCAGTAATTTTAAAGCCGGTAGTGCAAATGCCGGTGGTGAGTACAAAGACTGTACCTTGGAACTATAACAAGGTAGCAGTGGTTTATGAAGGAAAAGAGATTTCTGGTGAAATTAATGAAACGCATGGACTCACCCGGTCTGGAAGATGCTTTGCTCCAGAGGAACTGAGAAAGATGAAAGCGGTAAAAGAGAGCCAATTGAAGAAACCAGTGTCAGAGGAGGAAGCAGAGGAATTCCTTAAGAAGATGAAGTCACAAGAGTACTCAGTGGTTGAGCAGTTGAGGAAGACCCCTGCCCAGATCTCTTTGCTATCTTTGCTAATACACTCAGAAGAACACCGGAAGGCTCTTATGAAGATTCTAAATGAGGCTCATGTTCCGGAAAAGATTTCAGTTTGCCACTTGGAAAAGATTACCAACAAAATTTTCGAGTCTAATAGGATCACATTCTCCGATAAAGAGTTACCGGTGGAGGGAACTGAGCACAATAAGGCATTGTACCTTACGTTAAAGAGTGAAGAGTCAGTAGTGACCAGGGTATTGATCGACAACAGATCAAGCGCTAACATCTGCCCGCTGTCGACTTTGGGGAAGCTAAACATCAGCCCGGACAGAATCCGGAAGAACAGTATAAATGTGAGAGGGTTTGACGGTGGAGGTAAGAACACGTTAGGAGATATTATTTTGGAAGTGACCATCGGTCCCGTTGATTTTACGATGGAGTTCCAGGTGCTCGACATTGCCGTGTCGTATAACTTGCTGTTAGGTCGACCCTGGATTCATGCGGCTAAGGCGGTACCATCTTCTCTACACCAGATGGTCAAGTTTGAGTGGGAACAGCAAGAGATTGTAGTACATGGAGAAGAAAATGCTTGTAATGTGGTGACACCGTTTGATGATACTGATGGGGATAAAGGTCCTTGGGTCTACCAAGTGACAGATACTATTGTGGTAAACAGAATTGCTGAAGGGGAAAAGTTGCCGATCCCTATGATGGCACCAACTGCTGTGATGGTTGCCAAAGAGATGCTTAGAAACGGATTTGCACCAGGGAAGGGACTGGGCAAAGCATTGCAGGGAGTTATTCAGCCAGTTCAGCTTCCGGAAAACAAAGGTACATTCGGCTTAGGGTTCAAACCCACCTTCGCCGATATCCAGAGGGCCTCAAAAGCCAAAAAGAACTGGACCTTACCCAAACCCATACCCAAATTGTCCGACACCTTCGTCAGGCCTGGTACAAAATATCGGACATCTGCTGCGGTAAAATGCATTGAGACTCAACTTGATGAAGAAATGCTGAATTTTGAGAAGATGTTTTGGGAGGTGAATATGGTTGAAGCAGGGGAAGGCACAAGCAAAATGGATGTGCAGTTTGTGGGACCTGGAATCATGTTGAACAATTGGGAAGCTACTCCTTTCCCTATCAGAAAGGAGTCTTGGTAGTTAGCTCCGAAATTTCATCATTGCTTTCCCAAAAGTTGTTATTTTTATAGTTTTCCCACCCCCTCATGAAAAGAAAATCACCATGTATCCCGAACATTGTTCGTTCTTTTAATCAATGAAATGCAGTTTTCCTTTTCTTCACTTTTGCCTTATTTTTCTTTATTTTTCCTTTTGTACGGTTTTGCATGTGTTGATTCTGATGCCATGTCATGCGTGAAGGATTCTAGACCCAGTTCTGACAATCACGTTACTATACAAGAAATCGAGGAAGATAGTGAAATAGAATGTGAGGATGAGGAAGCCCTAGAGGAAATAAGCAAGGACATGAAACAATATGAGGAGAAACCCAAACCAAATCTGAGTGATGCGGAATCTGTAAATTTGGGGAGCGAAGATGATGTCCGAGAAACAAAGATTAGTGTACATTTGGAGGCACCCCTCAGGGATGAATTGATAAGGTTGTTACATGAGTTTAAGGACATTTTTGCTTGGTCCTATGATGACATGCCCGGACTTAGCACTGATTTGGTGGTACACAAGTTGCCTATCTATTCTGGATGCCGGCCGGTAAAACAAAAGCTGAGAAAATTCAAAACGGACATTAGTGTAAAGATAAAAGAAGAGGTGAACAAGCAGTTTGAGGCAAAGGTCATAAGAGTTACCAAGTACCCCACCTGGTTGGCAAATGTTGTGCCGGTCCCGAAGAAAGATGGGAAAACCAGAGTGTGTGTAGATTATAGAGACCTCAACAAAGCCAGTCCGAAGGATGACTTCCCATTGCCGAACATCCACATATTGATCGACAATTGCACCAAGCATGAAATCGGTTCGTTTGTGGAAGATGCTGAGAAAACTGCCTTCATTACACCTTGGGGAACGTACTGTTACAGAGTAATGCCGTTTGGATTGAAGAATGCCGGGGCAACTTACATGAGGGCAATGACCACAATGTTCCACGATATGATGCATCGAGAAATTGAAGTATATGTGGATGATGTCATTATAAAGTCCAGAAAACAACCTGATCATGTGAAAGATTTGAGGAAGTTTTTCCAAAGACTCCGGAGGTACAATTTAAAGCTCAATCCGGCGAAGTGTGCCTTTGGAGTACCTTCAGGGAAATTACTAGGGTTTATAGTGAGTCGGCGAGGTATTGAAATGGATCCATCAAAGATCAAGGCTATTCAAAGTCTACCTCCGCCGAAGAACAAGAAGGAGGTCATGAGTTTACTAGGAAGGTTGAATTACATTAGTCGATTCATTGCTCAATTGACATCAACGTGTGAGCCGATCTTCAAGTTGCTGAAGAAAGATGCAGCAGTGAAATGGACCGACGAGTGTCAGGAAGCCTTTGACAAGATCAAGGAATATTTGGCCAATCCTCCAGTGTTAGTACCTCCAGAACCAGGGCGACCTCTGATTTTGTATCTGACAGTGTTGGATAACTCCTTCGGTTGTGTACTGGGTCAACATGACGAGACAGGCAAGAAAGAACAAGCCATATATTACCTCAGCAAGAAGTTTACATCCTATGAGGTGAAGTATACCCAACTTGAAAGGACTTGTTGTGCGCTGATTTGGGTAGCTCAGAAGTTAAAACATTATTTGTCAGCATATACCACGTACTTGATATCTCGGCTGGATCCTCTAAAGTACATATTTCAGAAGCCCATGCCTACGGGAAGATTGGCCAAATGGCAGATTCTGCTCACAGAATTTGACATTATCTATGTGACTCGTACGGCAATGAAGGGACAAGCTATTGCAGACCACTTAGCCGAGAATCCGGTAGATGATGAGTATGAACCATTGAAGACGTACTTTCCGGATGAAGAGGCAATGCTTGTCGAGGAAATGGAGCAAGAGGAGAGACCAGAATGGAAAATGTACTTTGACGGAGCCGTCAACAGCAAGGGCGTTGGTATCGGAGTGGTGCTCATTTCAAGTACGGGTCAACACTATCCCGTCACAGCTCAGCTCCGATTTTTCTGTACCAATAACATGGCCGAATATGAGGCGTGCATCTTGGGATTAAGGATGGCAATTGACATGGGTATCCAAGAGATTTTGGTCATGGGTGACTCGGATCTCTTGGTACATCAAATCCAAGGGGAATGGGAGACACGAGATTTGAAATTGATACCTTATCGGTATTGTTTGCACGAGTTGTCCCAGAAGATTCCAGTCTATAGAGTTCAAGCACATCCCAAGAATGCACAATGAGATCGCGGATGCTTTGGCCACATTGTCCTCTATGTTGCATCATCCTGACAAGACATATATAGATCCGCTTCAGATCCAAGTCCGTGATCAAAATGCTTATTGCTTCGCTGTGGAAGAAGAGTCAGATGGAGAGCCGTGGTATCATGATATCAGGGAATACTTGAAAGCTGGCAAATACCCGGAGCAAGCCACTGGAGACCAGAAGAGAGCCATCAGGCGTCTAGCCAATGGATTTTTCCTCAGTGGAGGAGTGGTATACAAAAGAACACCAGATCTGGGTTTATTGCGGTGTGTAGATGCACAACAAGCAGATGAAATCATGATTGAAGTACATGCCGGAGTATGCGGACCCCACATGAGCGGGTATTTAAAGAAATGCCATCAATGCCAGGTACATGGGGATTTGATCCACTCCCCGCCTTATGAGTTACATATAATGTCAGCACCTTGGCCCTTTGTTGCTTGGGGCATGGATGTCATCGGCCCAATAGATCCAGCCGCTTCTAATGGGCATAGGTTCATTCTGGTTGCAATTGATTATTTCACCAAGTGGGTTGAAGCTAAGACATTTAAGGTAGTGACAAAGAAAGCGGTGGTGGACTTTGTGCATGAGAATATCATATGCCGATTCGGAATTCCCAAGGTGATTATCACAGACAATGGAGCCAATCTGAACAGTCATCTCATGGCGGAAGTTTGTGAAAAGTTTAAGATCACACACCGCAATTCCACACCTTACAGGCCAAAGGCGAATGGTGCAGTAGAGGCAGCAAACAAGAACATCAAGAAGATTCTCCGAAAGATGGTGGAGGGATCCAGGCAATGGCATGAAAAGCTACCCTTTGCTCTCATGGGTTACCGCACGACGGTACGTACTTCTATCGGAACCACACCTTATACACTGGTGTATGGAACGGAGGCTGTTATACCCGCAGAAATAGAAATACCGTCATTACGGATCGTAGCCGAATCTGAGATAGATGACGATGAATGGGTAAAGGCCCGTTTGGAACAGTTGAGTTTGATTGATGAGAAGTGGTTGGCCGCAGTTTGTCATGGGCAATTGTATCAACGAAGAATGGCCAGAGCATATAATAAGAAGGTACGACCTCGAAAGTTTGAAGTCGGACATCTTGTTTTGAGGCGTATCTTACCGCATTGGGCCGAGGCGAAGGGCAAGTTTGCCCCAAATTGGCAGGGACCGTTCGTGGTATCACGGGTGTTGTCCAATGGAGCATTGTATCTGACAGATGTTGAAAGAAAGTGCGTAGAAACTGCTATCAATTCAGATGCGATCAAAAGATACTATGTATGATTCCTTTTCAATTATGTGTTTTGTATTTTGTTGTGATTTTGGAATTGAAATGACGAAGGCATTTTATTCTCTATCCAAACACTTTATCCATTGATAACCCCTTTGAGCCTTAATGAATATATATTTTTTCATATCCCTCTCTCGGAATCGCTTTTAGCGTAATAAGATCGAAATTGCCAAAATGAAAAAATGAAATGATGGAAAAATGAAAAAAAAAATGAATGAAAAAAAAATGAAAGAATGAAAAATGAAAAATGAAAGAAAAAGAGAAAAGACAAAAGTCGGGAAAAAGTCAAAAAGAAATCCATCTAACTAATGAAGTTGGATGAACTACGTCTGACTTGATCCCGAAAGGGTACGTAGGCAGCCTCTCTGAGGTTCAGTCACAATAAAGGAAAAAATCAAAAATTCCCCACATATTGAAACTGGGGCAGAAGTTATGTTTAATAATTCCGAGAGTTGTAAATATTTTTGAACCCTCGTGAAATTTTGAGCCTTATACTTTTCTTTCTTAACCCATCCAAAAGCCACGTTACAGTCCAAAGAAAGACCTTCTGATTGATTCCGAAATGATAACAAATACAACGAAGGAGGAGTGAAGTATCGGATAGTACCCGTGGTACAGAAAACAAAATACAAAAAGGAAAAATGGAAAAAAATAAAAAAAAATGAGAGAGTCTCATCAGTGAAAACCTTAACCGGCACTGTGAGGCGATTGTGAGTCTGAGAGAAATAAAATGAGAGAGTCTCATCAGTGAAAACCTTAATTGGCACTGTGAGATGATTGTGAGGTTGAGAGAATAAATGAGAGAGTCTTATTGGTGAAAACCTTTCGAGGCACCGTAAGACGATCGTGAGGACTATCAGAAAAAGAGAAAAGGCAACAAAAAAAATAGTATCGGTTTGGGTCAAAGGCAATTCAAATTCAGAATAATGATTGGAACGAACTGGGTCAGAGTTTAAATACATGGCATGGTCAGCGGAATCAGCCAGCAAATACCCAGATAAGTTCTATCATCTCTCCAAAACACCCTTACCTTTCTTTCATTTTTCTACATTTCATTGTTTACCTTTTGAGAGCTAACTACCAGCTCCTGATAACGAAAGCTGAAACAACACTGGATTAGAAAGAAGGAAGATTTGGGAAGGAAATAAGGAAGCTTGGCAAACATGGCCAAAGGAAAAGAAAACAAAACAAAAATGGAAAAATGAGAAAATACAAAAAGAGTCAGCAATGAGATAAGCAGCTAAAAGTTACACAGCAGGAGAAAAAGCAAAAAGAGAAAAACAATAAGAGGCAGGGATGGCAGATGCCAGTTGCCAACGGTTTATATCTAATAAATTTTGTTTCATGCAGGAACAAATTGTCACTAATCACTTTAAAGTGAATGTGACCAATGTGGAAAATGGAAAACGCAAAAAGAGAAAGTTCGCCGAATAAGTGGAGAAATTCACAGGCAAGAGATAATTGGTAAAAGAAAATACCAAAAAGAGGAAGGTAACATCTTTTAAAATCCACTCCCCAGTCCTCAGGCTGCGGGAATACATTTTTTGCATTGCACGTTTAAATTCTGTTAGGCCCACCTTCTAATACGGAAATATTTTTCTGCATTCGCATTGCACGTTTAATTTCTGTTTGGTGCCCACCTTCTAATACGGGAATACTTTTCTGCATTCGCATTGCACGTTTAATTTCTGTTAGGTGCCCACCTTCTAATACGGGAATATTTTTCTGCATCGCATTGCACGTTTAATTTCTGTTAGGTGCCCACCTTCTAATACGGGAATATTTTTCTGCATTCGCATTGCACGTTTAATTTCTGTTAGGTGCCCACCTTCTAATACGGGAATACTTTTCTGCATTCGCATTGCACGTTCAATTTCCGTTAGGTGCCCACCTTCTAATACGGGAATATTTTTCTGCATTCGCATTGCACGTTTAATTTCTGTTAGGTGCCCACCTTCTAATACGGGAATACTTTTCTGCATTCGCATTGCACGTTTAATTTCTGTTAGGTGCCCACCTTCTAATACGGGAATACTTTTCTGCATTCGCATTGCACGTTTAATTTCTGTTAGGTGCCCACCTTCTAATACGGGAATACTTTTCTGCATTCGCATTGCACGTTTAATTTCTGTTAGGTGCCCACCTTCTAATACGGGAATATTTTCTGCATCGCATTGCACGTTTAAATTCTGTTAGGTGCCCACCTTCTAATACGGGAATACTTTTCTGCATCGCATTGCACGTTTAATTTCTGTTAGGTGCCCACCTTCAAATACGGGAATATTTTTCTGCATCGCATTGCACGTTTAATTTCTGTTAGGTGCCCACCTTCAAATACGGGAATACTTTTCTGCATTCGCATTGCACGTTTAATTTCTGTTAGGTGCCCACCTTCTAATACGAGAATACTTTTCCGCATTCGCATTGCACGTTTAATTTCTGTTAGGTGCCCACCTTCTAATACGGGAATACTTTTCTGCATTCGCATTGCACGTTTAATTTCTGTTAGGTGCCCACCTTCAAATACGGGAATACTTTTCTGCCATCGCATTGCACGTTTAATTTCTGTTAGGTGCCCATCTTCGAATACGGGAATACATTTCTGCATCGCATTGCACGTTTAATTTCTGTTAGGTGCCCACCTTCTAATACGGGAATATTTTCCGCATCGCATTGCACGTTTAAATTCTGTTAGGTGCCCACCTTCTAATACGGGAATACTTTTCTGCATCGCATTGCACGTTTAAATTCCGTTAGGTGCCCACCTTCTAATACGGGAATATTTTCTGCATCGCATTGCACGTTTAAATTCTGTTAGGTGCCCACCTTCTAATACGGGAATATTTTCTGCATCGCATTGCACGTTTAAATTCAGTTAGGTGCCCACCTTCTAATACGGGAATATTTTCTGCATTTGCATTGCACGTTTAATTTCAGTTAGGTGCCCACCTTCTAATACGGGAATACTTTTCTGCATCGCATTGCACGTTTAAATTCTGTTAGGTGCCCACCTTCTAATACGGGAATACTTTTCTGCATTTGCATTGCACGTTTAATTTCAGTTAGGCGCCCACCTTCTAATACGGGAATACTTTTCTGCACATCATGGTTTATATAGTTAAAAGCCCACACTGGGGCAGAAAAAGAAAAAAAAGGTAGTTTGTTGTTTTGTTTTGAGCAGGTTCAGCTCGAGATCAAGAAAAACAAGAAAATCAACAAAAAAAGAGAGTCAACAAGAAAAGAAAATCAACAAAAAGAGAGTCAGCATCAAAGAAAATCAACAAAAAGAAAGAGATTCTGCAAGATCAAGACAATACAAGAACACAAAATACCAGGCATTAGATAGGATTTTTGTAAATCATAAGACATAGCTTAGGCTAGCCTCTTTTGATCTTTACATAGTGTAATAAGGGGGTCAGCAAGCAAGTAACAGCATCAACAACAGTAAAATCGCAGCTTCATGGTAGTCCCAGCTACTAGACACTTCTGAATTACACTGACCCGATTCTCGTTTAGCCCGGGATATGTAGGCAACCTCTGAAGCGGCGAGCGGTCAAAAGGTTTTCAGAAATGCTTTCACGGAATGTGCCAATGAGCAAAAATCTCTCATTACTGCTCACTTGTCTTTGCACTGAAACTCTTCGTGTTCCCGAGCAAATGTAATGTTGAAGTGTGGATGAAATGAAGTTCAAGGATTGAATCTGATATTAATGTTTTTTCCCAACTTCCATATATTGTTTAAATTAATACAAAGTATTAATATAACTTACAATAGTTATACAAAATTCCAAAAAAAGAATTAAAAATATTCTAAACACGGTCTGGCCCGGACCCCTCAACCTGTAACCTTTATAGTTCAATTTTTACCTGGATTAACCTGAACCTGCTAAACCCAACCCGTAATCGGCCCAAAACCGGACTCGAACGGGTAAAAAAAAGGGGCCCGGACCGTCTCAGCTCACCCGTTAGACACCTTTAGATTGAGCTTATATTTAGGGATTTTGAGAATCTAATCCGTCAGGTGTATTTTATAAATATTTGGCGCCAAAACCGTAGTATTTTTTTACATAGCATTTTGGTTGACAAAATATTCTCTGATAGGAGTAAACGGAAAAAATGTTTACTAGTCTGTTACTTATAGCATTGTTTGTCTGATATTCCCTTTGTTGAATAATCCCAGGAACGATAGGCATTTAAGATGAATTGTTATTTTAATTGTAAAACACATGAAAATATGCGACTCAAATCGGGAGAAGTTGGCCCGGTGTGAAGACACCAACCTTGTTTTAAATTGGGAAAAATGTTATTTTATGGTAGAAGAAGGTATAGTGTTGGGTCAAAGGATCTCGAAGTAAGGAATTGAAGTTGATAAGGCCAAGATTGAGGTCATTTCGAGGCTTCCTCCCCCTACTTCTGTCAAAGGGGCAAGGAGTTTCCCTGGGCACGCGGGTTTCTATCGGAGGTTCATAAAGGATTTTTCTAAAGTGATACATCCATTGTACAAGTGCTAGGGAAAGA
Source organism: Nicotiana noctiflora (assembly GCA_032618575.1). NCBI lineage: Eukaryota > Viridiplantae > Streptophyta > Magnoliopsida > Solanales > Solanaceae > Nicotiana > Nicotiana noctiflora. Next base: position 218,639 of record JASVEL010000176.1, on the reverse strand, counting down.
TGCAAAGTTCTTGTTCGATGAAAGTTGTATGCACATATTCGAGATTCTTAAGCTCAAGTTGACTTCTACCCCCATCATCACTGCACAAAATTGGAGCTCACCCTTTGAGCTCATGTGCGATGCTAGTGACGGTGCGGTTGGGGCTGTTTTGGGCCAAAGAATCAACAAGATGTTCCATCTAGTATACTACGCCAGCAAGACCATGAATGAGACCCAAAGTCATTACACAGTCACCGAGAAGGAGTTATTGGCTATTGTTTTTGCTATGGAAAAGTTCCGACCTTACCTTATGGGAGCCAAAGTTGTTGTGCACACCAGTCGTGCCGCCTTTAGGTATTTGATAACCAAGAAAGACTCCAAGGCAAGATTGATGAGATGGGTTCTTCTTCTTCAAGAGTTTGGTCTAGAAATAATGGACCGAAAAGGGAGTGAGAATCAAGTGGCGGACCACTTGTCCCGTTTAGAGGAGGGGAGGCCTTGTGACGGCTTTGAAATTAATGATACATTTCCTAACGAGAAACTCCTTGTGGTGTTAATGAATGGAATGCCGTGGTTCGCCGATGTTGCAAATTATCATGTTGCCGGAATCATCCCGTGTGAACTCTCTTCTAACCAAAGGAAGAAGCTCAAGCAGAATAGTTTGGAATTTTACTGGGACGAACCATATTTGTTTAAAATTTGCACCGATGGTGTGATTCGATGTTGTGTTCCAGAAGAAGAGTAATTGGGTATTTTGGATGCTTGACATTCATCTCCCTATGGTGGCCATTATGGCAGGGCAAGGACAACTTCTAAAGTGCTTAGTTGTGGATTTTATTGGCCTACCTTGTTTAAAGATGCGGGTGATATGGTCAAGAGATGTGATGAATTCCAAAGAGCCGGCGGAATTTCAAAAAGAGACGAGATGCCTTGAACGAGTTTCTTCCTTTTAGAACTCTAAAACCGTGATTTTTGCCTAATATCTAGGGAAGCTAAAACACCTTTATTAGACTTCTAATTGACCCCTGAAAAGCTGTCGTTACCGCATTAATGTCAAATTGTCTTTAAATACACACCACATATCTAATCTTCTTCACTATTCTAAAACCGTCAAAAATATTTCTCCAGTTCTAATCGCTTAGCTTCTCCAGAAATTCCCAAATTCTCTCAAGAAACAATCAACCATGTCTAACCCACAAGATCATCCTGGCACTCCCCCATCACCATCACCCTCAAATTCATCCTCATCTACTCCTCCTAGTGAATCACTAAAACCTAGGCTTCTAAGATAGAAAATGTTGGCTAGAAAAGTTGTAGCATCTGGATCTCTGAGGAAAGTTTTAAATGAGAGATTGAAAGCTAGCTAGATGAAAGAAAGTCCAGCTCAAGAGTCTGACTCCAGTTCTGACTCGAATCCTTTTTATCTGCGAGTGAAGGTGAAGGAAATGGGTCTTCTGACACTGACAAAATTTAAGAAACTCCTGCTGAGGTAAGTTCTTCTGTGGTTGAAAATGTAGAAAATAGGTTTGTTCTAGTTGGACCTGTTAGAGATGTAATGTTAGTTGAATCGAGTAGGAGTGGATGTAAAAATAAAGGAAAAAAGAGAGAGAGGGAGCAAGTGGTGAAGAGAGGAGAAAAGGGAAAGGAGTAGTTCTTGCTATATGTGGGGGTGCAGAAGAAAGTGGCATAAAGTCAGGGGGAAGTGGATCTAGGGAAGCAGCTGAAGGGTTGGTTCATCTAAGCAAACAAAGAGATGAACCTGGTTTATCCTCTAAGGAAACCCTGGATGATCTTCTGAAAAAGGTTGGGGCAAGTTATGACCCAAAGTAACGCAAAGCTACCTTACAAAAGGCCCAAAATGTTCCCAAACCAAACAAGAAAAAAAACCTTCATCCCCAAAATCTACCGCCCCTTTAGTGCCTAAGGGAAAAGCTACAAGAAGCAGGGTAAGACAAAGTGAAGCTGACCTACAAAAAGCTCTAGAAGAAAGCAAGAAAAAGAAAATGGAGAAGGGAAAGAGAAAGGTTGCTGAATCCTCTAAGGTTGCAGAAGAACAAGAGATGGAACTGGTCCATCAAGAAAGGGGAACAACAGTGGTGGTTCCTACATCAAAACCTAAAAGTCCAAGACTTCTTCCAAGAAGTCTTCCTCTGTACCTGTGTCTGCTTAACCCTCATTAGCCAAGAGGACAAGATCTGCAGTGAAAGGCAAGTAGGTGAAAATTACTGAAGAAGATGATGAATGGAGTGGAGAAGAAGAAGCAGAGGAATCTGAAAAGGAACATGACAAGTTTTCCATTTTTGGCAGAAGAAAAATCTTGAAAGGTAGACTGTTAAAGGGCCTGGAAGAACCAGGGATGAGGAGACTGGTGGATGCTTTAGCTGCACAAGTTTGGAAGAACATGGTCCTTGAAGTGGATAGGAGGCTGGCTAGGAATGAACTGATTGAATTTATGGCCAATGCTGTTGTAAAGGATGGAGTAGTCACCAGCCTGGTGAAAGGAGTTAAAGTGAAGTTTGATGCACTCAAACTGGGTGAGATCCTGGACATACCTATAGAAGGGTATAATGACTATACAAGGCAAAGGTGGCTATGTCTGGATTCTCTGCCTACTGCTCTTGAAATCACTAGGAGGTTCTGTGATTCTAGAGATCTGCCTGAAGCCATATTTGTTCAGAAGAGTGAAATGAGGCCTGAGCACAAGGTCCTGTTTGAATTTGTCAACAAGTGCCTATCGCCCAGACATGAGAGGAGGCAAACTGCAAATTACATGGACCTAGTTCTTATGGAGTGCCTGGTGAGAGGAATGCAAATCAACTAGCCTACTTTAATTATCAAATTGCTAGACAGGGTCATCAATGACTCAAAGGCTCATGCCACTCCATATGGGTTCATACTGAATATAGTTCTGGACATGCTGAATGTGCCTTTGAATAAAAAGGAAATGGCATCAAGCAAAGAATATTTTGGTGTTAAGATCCTGATGGCTTGTGACTATCTAGTTAATGCCATCCCACTTGAACCTGGTTCATCTCTGAGGACACCCATCAACAACAAGGTTAGGGCTTTGGTTCAGGAATATGGAACTAAGGATGATGAAATTTCTAGGCTCAAGGTTTGTGTGGCTGAATTGGAAACTGAGAGAGATGGCTTTAGGACTGAGCTAGCAAAAGAAAAGGAGAAGAGTGACGGAATGCTTCAGAACATGCTGAACCTTCTCCAATATCAAACCTCTAGTTCTTCCAAGCCTTAGGTCTCCTAGCACTTGTCCTCTGAACCAGTCTAGTACCCGCAGTGACCCTGATTAGGGAAGTTTCTATTTTTTTTTGCTCATGTTTTAAAAGTTTCTTTTTTTTGTGGTCTATTTGTGGAAGCATATCTCTATCAATGACAACTGCTGGTTTCTCTTGTTCACTGATGATTTTGATCTTGATAGTTTAAATATGTTTATTGATTATTGATAATTGCACAATGATTTCACTTGCAGTTGTCCCAGTGGCCATGAGTACTTATTAAAATCTGGGATTCACAGTGTGTATGCAACTTTTCTATGATGCCAAAAGGGGGAAGAGATATTGGTTAAGCTGAGTTCTTACAGGTTCTTTGATCAGTAAAAAGCACAGAGTTTGTCATCATAAAATAGGGAGAATTTGTTGGCCCAAGAACCGGTAAAGTTTTGAAGAATGACAAATGAACTTAGTCATGGACCAGGTCCATCATGTGAAGCACAGTGTTTGTCAACCTATACATGTGAGATGCACGTGAATGAGATAAGTCATATTGATCAAGCAACAATATCTCCTGAACTGATCGAAAATGTTGCATATAGAATAAGGAGAGAAAGTCTCCTTATGAGAAGAGAATACAATCCGGATAAAAGACAGGGTTGGAGTTTGTGTTGTTCAAGGACTCAACTTCGATGAAAGGTCAGCAATCGAGTTTCAATCTTTCATGACCCGGATTTTCCACCCTCGGGTGTAGTGATGGCTCCTATTAATGAGACATAGGCAAGATGACCCTTAACTACATTTATCATTAACAAATTATTTCTTTTATCAATTAACAATGATAGTATAAAATATCGCGAAATAAATCAAACGAGCGGAAGACTTAATTAATAAAACTGAATGAAAATGCAGAAAATTCAACATAAAACCCTACCCAAGAACTGGTGTCACATTACTCACGAACCACTAAGAGTGCTAAATATAACTGTTTGACAGAAAATATAACCGTTTGTCTCTAAATACATGAGATAATAGACTGAAATAGAGATAGAAGAGACGCCGGGCCTGCGGACGCTTGCAAGTCTACCTCGGTGTCTCGCAGGTCTGAATGCTAACACCTGCGCTACTGCTGCTGCTGTCCGAAACTTGGATCTCCGCAAAAGAGCACAAAGTGTAGTATCAGCACAACCGACCCCATGTTCTGGTAGGTGCTTAGCCTAACCCCAGCGAAGTAGTGACGAGGCTAGGACCAAACACCAAGTAACCTGTGCGGTTCAAATATATATATATATATATATATATATATATATATATATATATGTATATATATATTCACAGCAGAAAAGAAATAAAGGAAATAACCAATCAATATGGGAAGGGGAAACATGCCGTGTCGAGGTAATAATTTCAAGTAGAAATCGTTAGTAACAGAAAGAAACTACAAAGTCAATATATCAACAATTATAAAAAAGAAATCAATAGTTTTCACATCATCACCCTTCGTGCTTTTACTATCTTCCTCGCCAAAGTAATGTATACATAAAACTGAGCACGACATCGTCCATCGTGCTTTTACACTCGTCCTCACCAATTCAATCATATCATAATAACGTGCACGACATAACCCTTCTTGCTTTTACTCTCTTTCATCACAATATAATTAATGGATATTGGTATGGAATGGCATATCATATGACACAGCATTATACTTCGTGCTTTACACTCTTTCCTCACAATAACAAACAATGCACGGCATCACCCGACGTGCTTTTACTCTCGTCCTCACCCAAACAACAATCACAAATAAGGGGCAAGGAAATAAACAAAATAATAATAGGAATCCCGACAAGGGAACAATAATTAATAATCTCAACATCCCGACAAGGTAAATAATCAATATAGGAACAATAACTCGGCAAGGGTGCATTTTTGGTATTTCTTTCTCTTCCTTTCACTTTCATTTCATAACTCACTCTATCATTTGAGCCATTGCTCCAAAGGGTTCAATTATCTCATATACTTTCTCAATTCATATTATAACTTGAGCCAATGCTCCTCGAAGTTCAAATATTACAATTTCTTTCACATGCTCTTTACAACAAATAGAAATCATCAATTAAGATTGGTAGATACAACAAGATCAGAATATTCGCAATACAAAGACTCACGGTCATGCTTGACACCAACGTATAGAAACTCGTCACCATGCATATACATCGTACTCGACAAATAGCAAGTAGCAAATAAGACTCAACTCCTATTCCCTCAAGCTAAGGTTAGACCAAACACTTACCTCAAATTTCCACGGCCAACTCAATCTTCGAACACCGCCTTTCCTTTCGAATTTGGCTTCAATACAATAGTATCTATACATAACAGACTTAATAACATCAATAATTGCTTAACAATATGAACCCAATGCTTAATAAATCATTATTTCCAAAAGTTCGAAAATCAACCTCGGTCCTGCATGGTCGAAACTCGAGGTTCTGACCAAAATAAATTCATTCATTCACCCACGAGTCCAAATATAGAATTTATTCTAGAATCCGACCCCAAACAAGGTCTAAATCACCATTAAATTGAAATTCACTAACTCTACCCATTCCCTACTTTTCTACCCTTAAATCACATATTTTAGTCTAAAAGTCTAATGGGTGTTAATGGGAATGGAAGAAAACAAGTTAAAGATTACTTACCTAAGAAAACATGTTTTAGACTTAAAGAATTGCTCCAACATCGCCCCAAGTGCTGTTGAAAATGAAGAAATGGTGAAACTTGGTGATATTCCCGTATGGGTTCTATTTTGGAGACTTTAAATGATTGGGCGGATTTTTGGTCTGCGCGATCGCGGACAATGGTTTGCGAGCGCATAGGGTAAAATTTGCGAGCACTGTGATTGCGGAAAACTCCATGCGACCGCGTAGAAGAAAAAATGATGGCTGGGGCTTTACACACTACGATCGCATAGTAGAGATTACGATCGCGTAGAATGAATGGTGAACCCCTGAAGTTTACTCTATGCGTTCGCGTCACATAGGCCGTGTTCGCGATGCACAATCCCCCAATGCTACGCATTCGCGATCGTGGAATCGCGTTCGTGAAGAACGAATCCACCCCGATCCATATTTATCTTACGCGATCGCGAGGATGGTTACGCGATCGCAATGAACAAAAGTTCTGTGCACCTACAACAGAAATTTCACAACTTTTCCTAATTCCAAAACTTTTCGAACCACATCCAAAACACACCCGAGCCAGGGCTCCTAACCAAATATTCACATGACCTCGAAAACATCCTACGGACTTAACCGAGCGATCAAATCACCAAAATAACATCATATACATCAAATTAAGCATCAAAATCCAAGTATTCTTCAAACTTTCATAGAACAACAAATTTTCCATTTTAAGTCCGAAACACGTCAAACGATATCCATTTTAACCAAACTTTACAAAAAGTGACTAAACCATATATAAGACCTGTATCGGGTGCTGAAACCAATACGAGCCCGATATCATAGTCTTTTAATCAGATTTTATTTCTAATTTCCTTAAATATTTTCAGAAAATAATTCTACTCAAAAATTCATTTCTTGGGCTTGGGACCTCGAAATTCAATTCCGGGCATATTTCCAAGTCTCGTATTTTCTTACGGACCCTCCGAGACCGTCAAATCACGGGTCCGGGTCCGTTTACCCAAAATGTTGACCGAAGTCAAACTTATTCATTTTAACATCAAAATTTAGCATTTTTCACTGAATTTCATATTTAGACTTTCCGACTACGCGCCAGGACTGCGCATGCAAATCGAGGCGACCCTAAATAAGGTTTTCAAGGCCTCAGAGTCATAGATTTGATTTAAAACAAGTGATGACCATTTGGGTCATCACACAATCAAGCTCTAATTACTAACTCATTAAATAACAGTGATTATTCTCTTTTACATGTATTGCACATACGCAAAAGTTAAACTAAATTGAGAGCAAAAGAGCAAGGTAATTTTTTAATAAATTTATATGAGATTTAAGTGTGCACTCCTGAAGCTACTTGAACGAGATAGAAGAACTAATTCCATTATGTTTTTTCCCTTATTCTAGTTCAATTGTAGTAGGTGGTTTAAAGTTGTACCTTTCAGCTTTTATAGAAACAATTGTAATAGGTACTTTGAATATTCAAGTTATAGGTTAACTTGAAGTTGTCGCAACAGTTGAGGCTATGTGCTACAACGAGACTAGAGTTTAATCCTTAGATTTACAAGAGTTTTGTAAATGCTATTTTGGCTTAGTGATTTTAGTTGAAGTTTTGAAAAATCCTACTGAGTAGTTGGTCATGGTTTTTTTCACCTTTTGAGCAGGTGTTTTCATGTAAAAATCTCTGTGCTCTTTATTTAATGTACTTTTAATTCTGCAAATAGTAGTAGTTAGATCACTTAGAAGAACCTGGTTTTTCTAGATCGAAAATTGGGTACCACACAAATAACCCCCCTCTTGTGTGGTATTGGCGTTTAGAACATCAATTTGCAACACTTGTTCAAACATAAGGAGCTAAATTTGAGGCAGAGAAGGTGGTTGGAGCTGTTAAAAGACTATGATATCACCATCTTATATCAATCGGGAAAGGCCAATGTGGTGGCTGATGCTTTGAGTAGGACGTCAGCCAGTATGGGTAGTCTTGTATATATTTTGGTCGGTGAGAGAATGCTTGCTTTGGATGTTCAGGCTTTGGCCAATCAGTTCGTGAGGTTGGATGTTTTTGATCCCAGCCGTGTATTAGCTTGCACAATTGCTCGTTCTTCTTTATTGAAGTGTATCCGAGATCGGCCGTATGATGATCCTCATTTGTGTGTCCTTAGAGACACGGTGCAACATGGAGGTGCCAAACAGGTTATATTAGGAGATGATGGAGTTTTAAGGCTGCAGGGCCGAGTTTGTGTGCCTAATGAGGATGGGCTCCGGGAGTTTATTTTAGAGGAGGGTCATAGTTTCCGGTACTCTATTCATCCAGGCGCCACCAGAATGTATTAGCATTTGCGGCAACATTATTGGTGGAGGAGAATAAAGAAGAAAATTGTTGTGTATGTGGCTTGGTGTTTGAATTGTCAGCAGTTTAAGTACGAGCATAAAAAACCTGGTGGTCTGTTCGAGAAAATTGAGATTCTTTAGTGGAAGTGGGAGCGTATAACTATGAACTTCATTGTTGGACTCCCTCAAACACAGAGGAAGTTTGATGCAGTGTGGGTTATTATTGATAGGCTGACCAAGTTAGCACATTTCATTCATGTGGCAGTCTTCTATTCTTCCGAGAGGTTTGCTGAGATCTATATTCGGGAGATTGTTCGTCTTCATGGTGTGCCTGTGTCTATCATTTTGGAGCGAGGTATGCAGTATACCTCACATTTCTAGAGAGTAATTTAGCGTGAGTTAGGCATATGGGTTGAGTTGAGCACATCGTTCATCCTTAGCAGTCCGAGCGCACTATTCAAATTTTGGAGGATATGCTCCGTGCTTGTGTTATTCACTTTGGAGGCTTGTGGGATCAGTTTTTGCCTTTAGCGGAGTTTGCCTACAACAACAACTACCAGTCGAGTATCCAGATGGATCCTTATCGGGCTTTATATGGTAGGTAGTGTCGGTCGCCGGTTGGATGGTTTGAGCGAGGAGAGGCTCGGTTGTTGGGTGCGAATCTAGTGTAGGATGCCTTGGACAGGCCTTAGCGTCTCCTTCTATCCTTTTGTTCCATTTCTTTATGTATTTCATAGACATCATTGTATTTATCTTTTGGGCCCTTATTTGTAGTATTCCTAGACAGTCTGCAAAATTGTGACACCAGTTCTAGGTAATTTATGTTATGGATTAGTATTGATATCATTATTAAAATATTATATTTATGTCTTCCACTTATTAAAATTCGATGTTTATATGATGTTGGTTCTTAATTTTATTAAAAAGGGAAAAAGATAGACAATACAAATGATTGGCTTGCCCAGCTTTCACTAGTATGTGTCATTACGATTCCCGAAGATGTGAAATTCTGGTTGTGACAACATTATTTGCTTAACTTACTTCTCTACTTTTTATTTTATTTTATAAATTTCTCTTAGATAATAGGTAAAATAAGAACCGTGTATGAAATTAGGCAATCAATCTCTACCAGATCAATATCTTTTATACTATTAATCGACGACGAACGAATTGAAATTTCATATAGGCGGTGACTCGTCATCAAAGAAGGATTTGTCTTGGCCAAACATGAAGATTCAGTTCAATCCGAGTAATCGTCTTACTCCTTGAAAAGGGTTATCATTATATGCATGTACTGTTTAGTATGGCAAATCCGTATGGAGTAGTAGTAAATATATACGCACTATGGTCGGTCCACCCTGACATGACATAACTATTATTTGAGAAATGAAATAATCTTCACTTAGATCAAAATTTATAGCAGTATATATATTGTTCGTTGTAAGATATTGCAAGTTATAAACTGAAGAATTTGTTGATAGTTTATTCTGACTAGACAGAGTATAGTTGACTATAACCTGCAAGACTTGGTCACATGTTATCCACAAAACACTTCTACTTCTATACAATCTTTCTTTGTGATAACAGCACAGTTAAACCAAACATCATCCACTGATTCCTCTCTTCTTCTTCGACAAAGAAAACATAGCTCAAAAAAAAGAAAAAGAAAAAATATAGTAACAACAAAATTCAAGAAAATGTCAGTAGCATCATCATCTACTTTCCCCTGCATTAAACTTAAAAACCCATCTTCTTCTTCTACTTCTACTTCTTATACTTTCAGATTCTCTACAAACAACCCCACCATACTTACTATAAGGAGTTCTCAAGCTGATGGCCCATTGAGAAGACCAGTAGCTCCTTCACCACCTAACCCTGTAAAGCCTATCCCACCATCTTCAAGTATTAGTGCTCCTCCTCCTCAGCCTGTGGCAGTGGCAACTGTTGAGGATAAAAATGTAATTACATTGGAGTTTCAGAGGCAAAAGGCTAAGGCACTTCGAGAATACTTCAAACAGAAGAAACTTGAAGAAGCTAATCAAGGCCCCTTCTTTGGTTTTATTGCCAAGAATGAAATTTCCAATGGCAGGTAATTAAAGAAATACTAAGTTTTATTATAACTACCTTTCTATTGTTGCAAAATTGGGGTCTGAATGTGTCAATCTTTTGGGCTTACTTTTTTAGTTTTGGTTTGTTTTCTTGTAGGATTTAACCTTAAGTTAATGTGTCATTTGTGTTTTTAAAAGTGACAATAAAGAGACAAGTGAGAAGTTAAATGCATAATTCATGACATTAGAAATTACCAAACATATAGTATGAGTTTAGTACTATATTGATACCCCATTTTTACTCTCAAGTAGAGGAAATGCTTAAGGTCTAAAATGCAATTGAAGTAAATAATTTCAGCATCTAATATACAATAATGCTGATTTAAATCCAACTCCCTCAAGCCAAGTTTCAAAGAACCTACCTCTTTTCGTCATGAATCACTTTGGCTTTACCTATGAACGAAATAGATTTATCTTTCTCTTTGACATCCAGTAGATGTTGAAGGTGCAATTGGCTTCCATCGAGTAACTTTTGTTCTCTATTGTATTCCGTTTGATTCTAGTGTTGGCTTCCATTCTAGTGATCAAGCGAGCAAGCTAGTCAGGGTTTCGTTTTGTTGTGATAGGAACAAAACAGATTTGCTTCAAAGAATTTCAAATGAGCCTTAAGTCTCGCATAAAGAATTCTTTTTGCAGCTCTCATCAACCCCTAACTTCGTATTGCTTCATCACTTTAACTACACTGGAATTTGAGCTATGTTTAAGCATTATATGCTGGCACTTCTGTAGTTCTTGATCAATTAAAGGTGTTCTTATTTAACGAAAACACACCATGCCTCCCTTCCGATAAATTGCTGCTGAAAGTTAAAATTGAAACGGAAATGTCTATTTTCCTGAATCCCTGCAGTATCTTACTATGTATAGTGGCCAAAAACATAAAATGGTTACCTCTGATCTGTGAACTAAGCAGAGTGATAAGTCTATTCGATTTTGTAATAATGTCTCCACTGGTTTTAGAATACTTATATGTCCTTGTCCATTACAAGATAAATGGAAAAATTTAGTCAATTAACAAACTAACACTGTTCCATCGACAACAATCACTTCTGCGTGACAAAACTCTAACTCGATCATGATCCAAGTGCAATCATTTGAATAATTAGCTGTATTTTCTTTTTCTTCAAAATGGATTAACATAACAATGTAAGTTCTAACCGTAAGGTTGATGAACAGTAAGTAGACTCTTGGCTGTATATAGATTCTGCAGAATTTAGTAACAACTTGTGTCTGGAATTTGATTGGTTCTTGCTTTGAACCGAGTGTTGGATTCTTCGTAGTTGACATAGTAAGTTCTAACTTATGATGATGATGTTGAATATCGGTTGAGCAGATGGGCAATGTTTGGTTTTGCTGTTGGAATGTTAACAGAGTATGCAACAGGCTCTGACTTCGTCGAACAAGTTAAGATCCTTCTATCAAATTTTGGGATAGTAGACCTGGAGTGAGACTCTACTGTATGTATTACGAGAGCTATAGATTCTCTCCTCTGTAATTCAAATGATAAAATCCAATCGTTTCTTCTAAGTTCTCTGTCTCATTTTTCAAGTTTTTTTTGTTTGAGTCACTTGATTGGAGTACACTGTATCTTACAACTCCTTTTACTTTTCATGAATATAGAAAATATGTAATTTTTTTGTCTAATACATAGTATCATTTTCTCTCATTGTCACCTTCTTTTTACATCTCCTTCTTCAGTTTAAAAAAGGTACTTATTGATATCTCACTTCTTGCCACGCACAGGGGTGGCAAACGGACGGGTTGTGTCGAATTTGACCGGGTCAAAATAGGTTAGATCATTAAAAGGGTCATTTGACTAATTCAGCTCAAAGTGTACTTGAACGAAGATGAGTCAAGATGGACTAAACAATGAGTCATAACCGAAATAAGATATACATCCTCAAAGAAAAGTACGAAAGAAAAGTCATCATAACTTGCCTACCAAAGCTCCAAAGTGTATCACTCAACATCCGTCAAACAAGGAACCCGGGATATTTGCAATAGTTTTGATTCCAGCACTACTAAACATGTCCTCGATGGAGAGGAGACTCCATCAAACCAGAGGCGGATCCAGAATTTGAAGGTTGCGGGTGCCATATTACTTTGGATTTTGACTTGATCTCTTTGAGTTTCGGTTCGGGTTATTCGTCTTTAAGTACAAGTCGATAAAAAAAAAACTAATAATTATGATGAGCAAAGCATAAAACTTTCAATAACATAACTAATATCAATAATAAATTAGTATTATTTATTTACAATTGTCTTCGATGAATTTTTATATTCTGGAGTAATGATTTGACTAAAAGATGGGCAAATAAGACTAAAACTCTCTATAGATGCATATTTAAATACTCAAAGCAAAATCTTAATTGATATACACTAATTTTTTTTTTGATAGAATACTAAAATCTTTGAAATAGAAGCAAGAATATATAAAATTAAAAAAGTCAATGAGAACTCACAAGGAAAACAAAGTTAGCAGCAATTGAAGAAAAGGAAAGAAAAGAAGAAACAAGGGAAAAAGAAAAGAAAAGAAAAAGGGAGAACGAATCTCCTGTGAGTAGCAAAATAGTAGTACTAGTTACAAGAAATGCACAAGCCTAGGCTCGATCCTGTGCCCTAGAGGCAAAAAGTTAAGCCCTGCACCAGTGGCACCAATCAGCCTATCGTCATAGCGGGTGCCATTTTAATTATTTATCCAAATTTCTAAATATACGTACATATACTTACATATACATATAGCATTCCGGCTGAGGTGTGCGGGTGGCGTGCCACCCTCTTCCTCCTTAGTAGATCTGCCCCTGCATCAAACCCAACCATTAATCAATCCAAGCAGTTTATTATATGGAATTGTCGCAGGGCTCAGTCACCAGAGTTTAAAAGATACTTTCGATCAATGCTCAATTATCACAAGCCATCTATTATGGCATTACTGGAAACACACATGCAAGGCCATGGATACCTTAAAGAAGAATTTGGATACTCCAACTTGGCACAGTCACCTGCCCAAGGAATCTCTAGAGGAATTGCACTACTGTGGAAGGAGGAGAACATCCAACTTGAACAAGTGGCAGTTACTAACAAAGAGATACACTCTATTGTTCAGTAATACACTAAACATAATGCATGGTTACTATCTACTGTATATGCGAACAATGATCTACATGGACGTTCTATATTGTGGGATAATCTTCGTACTATATATGATCAAATTAAATTGCCTTGGTTAATCGGAGAAGATTTTAATAAAATTACTGCCTTTAATGAAAAATATGGAGGCCTTAGAATTAATAATACTCGTACTGATCACTTTATCAACTGCATCAACTATTGTAAACTCGTAGACCTTGGTTATATGGGTAGTAAGTACACTTGGTCTAATAATCAACGCTTATCTTATATAATACTTGAACCTTTAGGTAGAAGTCTAGCTAACTATCGGTGGCTCAACTTTTATTCGGAGGCTTCAGTGCATCATTTGCCAAGAACCCATTCGGATTATAATCCATTACTATTAACATTAAAAAAGCATAATAGTCCCCAGGACAAAATTTTCAGATTTGAAACAATTTGGACTACTCATCCAGATTTTGTTTTTATTATTTCACAAACATGGACTAATAACAAACCTACACTTAAAGCCATTAAGGATTTTAAGAAAATATTACTGAATGGAATAAAAATACTTTTGGAAATATTTTTAAGAAAAAGAATACCTTGCTATCTAGGCTTCAAGGAATTCAAAAATCACCCGGGTAATCAACTAGTCAATTCCTACAAAATCTTGAAAAAGATCTCATTGACCAATTTAGTGATATACTCAAACTGGAAGAAGAATTTCGAAAATTAAAGTCCAGGATAAATTTGCTTTAAAATGGTGATGCCAACACTAAGTTTATTCGTTTAACAACTCTCCAAAGACGTAGAGAACACTGTATCACAACTCTACAAGTTTCTATTGGGAATTTGTGACTAAACCATTCACTTATCAAAGAATCAACTGAAAATTAGCTACTACAACCTTTTTACTACTACTCACTCACATCACCCACACCCACGACAATATAGTCATTCCCATAATTCTAATAATTACTCAGTAATTGACCAACAACTCATAGAAATCGATATTACTGACGCCCTACAATCCTTTGAATCTCTGAAAGCACCGGGACTGGATGGATTACACCCGTACTTTTACCGATAATACTAGACCCAAGCTAAATCACAAGTTATAACCTTTTGTAAGGATATTTATAATACCAAACAAATACCTCAAGAACTTAATAAAATATACCCTTGTCTAACTCCTAAAACTAAACAACCATCTCAAATCACTCAATACAAACCCATTAGTCTTTGCAGCACCCTATATAAATGAATCACCAATATTATTGTAAGAAGAATAAAATCATTACAAATGAATATAGTCAGCCATGAACAATCAGCATTCCTTCCTAATCGAAGGGCTTTTGATAATGCAATTATACTACAAGAAGTTATGCATTATTTTTTTTTAAAAAATGAAGCAGTCAACCTTTTGCTCAAATTCGATTTAGAAGATGCTTTTGATAATGTAGAGTGGGGCTTTATTCATGACACACTCTATTATTTTGAACCTCCCCCAACACTTATCAAACTAATTATGTCATGCAACACTACTGCTACAATCTCGATCTTAATCAAGGGACAACCAACTCAGTGTTTTTCATCTACAAGAGGCATACATTAAGGCAACCTTTTATCACCTTATATTTTCATCTTATGCATGGAAATGTTAACTAGAAAAATTCACATGGAGGTAGATTGCCTTAGATGTCATCCTATTGATGAGCGATAATTTTACCACTCATTCTAGCCTCTTTTCCTTAGCTTTTATGTCTTTTTAATTATAAAATGAGGGTTTTATGGTGGTTATTGTTAGATTTTTAGGTAAATGATGCTACGAGGTGAGTTGTGTTGAATTGAAGCGGAATTGAGCTAATAAGGGTAAAATCATGCAAAAACCTCCAGTGAATTCCGCCTCTGTGGAAGGATGACCACATAAGCGACCTCCGCTTCTGCGAAGGATGATCCACTTTGGCGAAAAAGACTGAGATGAAAAGAAACCGTTTCTGCGGTGGGAAATCCGCTTCTGCGGAAGCGCTTCTGGGCTTATTGTTCCGCTTCTGCGGAAATTATGTTGATCAAGAATTTCGCTTTTGCGATCAAGGTGTCCGCTTCTGTGGCACCGCATATGCCTGAATTGTTCCGCAGAAGCGGAAATCGAGCATCAGACTTGGGACGAAATGGACATTTCATAATTTCTCATCCCAAATCATTTTATACTTGTCCCAAACATCTTTGAGTGATCTTTTGGCTTATTTTCAGTTCATAGAACTAGAGAGAACACTTTTGGAAGCTAGGGTTTTTGCACACACACTTGGGTCTTGAAGATTGAAGCTCTTGGTTGAGAATTTCTTACCCATTTATGTTGCTTTCTTTATTTTCTTGATTTGTATTGAATATTTAAGTGTGTAGTATTTATTTCCAACACTTGAATCTTGTTTACGAAAATACTCATATTTAAAGTGTGGATTAAATACCTTGTTGTGCTTATGTATAGAATGATTTTTATTCTTGTATGAAGTGAGTTATTGTTATTTTAATTATTCGTGTTCTTTAATGTTTTCTAAGGGATTAGCTAACCCTAGGAATCTCCTATTAACTCCGAATTAATTTTGGAAAAGATAATTAGGGGTTGGGAAAGATTAGTTAATAAGAACTTGAGGTGTTAATCCTCAATTTATAGATTCTACCTAGGGATAGGATTGAACTACTTGTAGCCATTTCGGGCGTGCTTAATCTTCTAATTATTTAAGAGATAATAATTAGAAAGTCTTGTTAGTCTTCGGAAGAAAGTCTTGTTATTTCGTTTTGGATTTGCTATCATAGGTATCGGGCAGCCCCTAGGGGCGAGGCTGTGTTACTCCGGATAGGGGAAGGAGTCGTCAGCCTCCGAGCAGGGGGCGATGGTGACAAAAGGGACTTATACTTGCAGTGCGATGGTGCTTTTAATGGGGTAAAAAAGGCTAATGTCTTCGAGGAAATATCATCGCCTAAGCTTGTTATTCCCGGAGTCTTTGGTTTCAGAGCAACAATTCCTCCGAGTGAACATGCGTCGATCGAGGTTGGTTCTTCAGGGGGCGAATGGGCTGGACCAACGAAAGTGTTCTCGGCTTTCGAGGAAGTCCGCCGACTTCACTTCTTGGTGAGTCTCGGCGTAGTCCTTCTGTATTTTGCATCATCCTTTAGTTATTATGTTTTTCTTCTGCAGGCCTTTGATAGGCTCAGGTCTGAGTTGCTCCATCATGGGGCTGGGCTTCGGAAAGCTATGGATGAGGGTGAATCTCTTAGAATCCTCAACGAAAAGAAGGAGGTTGAGTTGATGCGCCACCGATATGAGGCGTACTGGAGCTTCGAGTTACGAGATCTATTTGATAGAGCAGGTAACCTCCCATAGTATGCATTTTGCCTTTTTGATCTTTAAAGTTAATCCTCTTTCCTATCTTAGCTACAGAAAACGATAGAGTCTCTAGAGTACATTAGGGGCGAGGTCGACCGAGTTAGGAATGTTTGCGGTGAACTTAGGGCTAAAGTGAAGGCTCACGCTTCAGAGGAGAAGGGTCCTTTTTCTAAAGTTCTCGCCTTTAAGGTCCAACTTTGATTGGCTCGTAAAAATGCTTTAGTTCAAGCGGATATGATCACGAGGCTCGAGTCCGAACTCTTGAAGGTCAGGGCTGAAATTATCGATGCTCGGGCTGAAGTAGCATTGAGTCGGACTAAGGCTAATCAGAAGATGGCGATTCATTTGAAAGATGCAACTGACGCCCAAGCCGAGTTGAAGAGGGCCCTCGGCCGCAAAAAAAAGGGTCAAGGATATGCTCATTGCAAATCCTGAAGAGATGTACTTGAGGAGGTCGGTGGCAGGGGCTTTGTTCTCCCAGTAGAGCCGGCTCGAGCGAGGGTGGACGAGCGTGATGCTTGGTCGCTTCTTGCTGATGTTGCCAATAGCAAAGACAATGCTGATAGGTCGTAGCCCTCTAAAGCGAAGCGTAGAGTTTGCTATTTTGTATGTTCCATTCGCAGGGCATATTTGTAGACGGTGAACGCACTTTTAGCGTATGTGAATAAAAGAGAACCTGAAGCTTTTATCTCTTATGTATCCTCTTCTGTTTTGCTTTTGTCCGGACTGATTTTGAAGTTTAGGCGAGGATCCTTAAATTCGCAATATGATTCCGGAGCTTATCAGGCAAGCCTAGAGGCTCTTCCGTGCTTTAGCTAATGTGGATTTTAGCGCAAACTGGCATTACAACTCTCATGTTATGTTCAGCTGCTTTGGGCTTAGTCTCATAGTCAAGTTTTGACTCGGGCCTAGTTCAAGCTTTGGTGCCTGTATGGGCGGATAACAATGGTTCTTACGCCTTGTCGTTAGGCATTTGCATTTTAGCTTTTTTGGGTTCAGTCTCCAAGTCTGGTTGCAACTCGATCTTAATTGACCCTCAAGTTTTTTGCGCCTGCAGAGGCAGATGATGATTGTGCTTACGCCTTGGATCTAAGCGACCTTTCAAGTATGTGGCCCTGAGTCTTATGAAGCTGGCGACGATGGCTCTTACGTTTTACCCATAGACATGTATAGTTAACTATTTTGGATCCGATCTCCAAATCGGGTTACGACTTGAGCTCACTTTAATCCTCAAGTTTTTAATTTTTTTAGTTGGCGGCTGTGGCTCTTACGCTTTTGGTCATTGAGACCTTTTAGTGTGTGTCCCGGAGGCTCATTTGGCTGGCGACTATGGCTCTTATCCTTTTTCCCTTAAGCATATGTAGGCTTTATTTTCCTCTCGCTAAGGTCCTTTTTAATAATTTTTCCTGACCTGTCGTCAGTTCAGGAAGAAACCTCGATTTCAAGTCATTTAGCAGCAATTTTCGAGCACCTTGGAAGATTTTTAGCTCGTAGGGTGAGTAGCTCAAAACCTTGTCATTTGGAGCGAATATAATCGAAGCTCATTTTGCCTATTGAGGGTAGCATGTTTCAACCGGTTCTTTTTGAAGTTAATTCAAAGTAATGGCCTGTGATTTTGTTAGCGATGGTCGGGCGTCCCCGAGTCGCATTAATTTTGGTGGTGCAGCCATTTTGTCAGTAGTCATATATGTTTGGCCGGAGCCTTTATTGATGTCGAGTTATAGTTTAGGAATCTACATCGAAGGTATGCCCTTTAGCGAGTCTTACAAATGCAACATATAGCCTAAACTTTGGGACTGAGTTATATGCCTATAGTAAGGTCTTACAAAATTTTCATGCTTGTTGAGGTCTTACAGTTTTGTTGCTATGTAAAATAGATCTGCTTAGGCCATGTTTGCCCGCTTGGTGTCTTACGGTCTCGGGTTTTCCACTGAATGGCGATTGACAACAGTCTCCGAGTCATCGAGTTTGCTTAGGCTCGAAGGCTGTTACTCGTGAGCTCGGAATTACCTCGTTGGGGCCTTATGAGCGTGGAGTTCCAACCCGGGGACTTGCTGGTGCCAAATTATTAATGCTAAGTCTCCGAGCACTTTGGGATGTACTAGATGGGGGAGGAGTCCTAGTCGTGAGCATGCCGAATTTTTCTTTTTTGGAGTACGAGATTCTAAAAGACATTCTTTAATTGATTGGTATAAATATATATTGTCTCATTGTCGTGAGCTCGGCCTACACGGGTACGTCTTCTTTGACCATTTGGCCAGTACATGATTTCCTGTTGGAATTCAGTCTGTTGTTCCCGGCCCTGCTCTTTTGGAGTGGGGACTCTAGTATTGCCCTCCATTTGTGTTTAATCAGACTTGGTCGAAGGCATGGTTTGCTTAGCCTTTTGACTCTTTCAAGAATGGGATATTTTTGTCGGCGATAAGTTATGTGATGCAAACCTTCATTTTGCCACATGTTCCTTTCTATTGATGGTCCTAATTATTCTGTCCCTTGTGTGGGATCTAATCTTGTGGTTAAGGGGGACGACTAAATAAGGCGTTCGAACCTTGTGCACCCTTTGATGACTCAGAACTTGACGTTCCAGCCCGAGCCAGCCATGTCGAATTAAGAGAATGGTCTTTCTCCTTGTTATTGCGATTGCCGTTTGTAATCCATCAAAGATTCAAGATGTGGGAGTGATTTGACACTACAGTATGAGCCGTTTTGTCATATCGGCTCGCCAGCATCAATCGAGCTACCTGAATTCATGAGCACATGTTTTATTTGAAATGGATCGAATGAGGAAGAAGGTTACCAGTGCATCAGTGGGAGGCATGTTGAAAATTAAACCAAGATTAAGTAGTATTCCTATGTCGTCTAGGATTTGGTATTTACTAGTTTATTTAATTTTTGTCTAATTAGGATTCACAACCTAAATCATGTCTGAATAAGTTTTCTAGATCTAGTCAATTTTGATTTTGTAGTATTATAATACGGGTGCTACTACATATTTTCTATTGTGAAGATGTAGCTATGATATAAAGAGATTCAAGAGTTTATGAGTTGTGAAAGCCTCCTACCACGTTCTCTCCCTAGTTTAATAAATTATTCTATCTAATCATTATTGAAGCTTTTGCTTGTGTCTAAATTATACTTGGGGTATTTCAATCCTTTCAAATTGGTATCAGAGACTGTGTGAGATTCTGTCAGAGCCAGTAAGAGAACGAAAACAAACATGGATACTCTGTTACCCAATTGTCCGATTTTTGTGTTTGATTGCAAAAGTAATTTGGAAACTTGGTATCAACAGATGAAGACTTTTCTTAAGGCTATTGGATTATGTTCCACCATTGATAAAGGATTTGAGGAACCTCCAGAAGGCACAACACTAAAAGGTGATGTAATTATGTAATTGGAGAAGAAGAGACATTTAGATTATAAGACACACTACTGTCTCACCATAAAGGTCGACTGATATGTATCTAAAAAATATTTGCATGCAAATTCATCAAAAGAGGCTTGGACAATCTTGGTGAAGTCACATCGAAAAGTTGCTGACATAAGGAAAGAGAAACTCCAAGAGTTTAGGAGTAAATTTGAGTTGACTCGTATGAAACCAAGAGACTCCGTTAAAGAATTCATTGCAAGAATTATTGAAATAGTTAATGGTCTAAGGACAAATGGAAAAGTATTGGAAGAAGTTCAAATTATTGAGAAAATATTGCAATCACTTAGTTCAAAGTATAACAACAAAAAAGTTAATTACTCTTGAGACGACAAAAAATCTCAGCACTCTAAGACTAGATGATTTAGAAGGCGTATTGGTGACATATGAGAGATCATTCAATCAACAGAAAGATGAGAAATTAGATGACGCATCACAAGAAAACGATGATCAACCAAAAGAAAAAGAAGACACATCAAACATGACGAAAATAAATCAAGAAGGCAAAATTTAGACACAAAGGAGAAAAGAAGAGAAGCTACATGTAATTTTTGTTATGATAGTTCCATCGAAAAGATAAGTCAAATAATATTCAAATTGATCTACCAAATTTTTATGAGACTGTGCAAAAGAATGATTTGGTTGCAAGAGATACCCGTCCAAAAGAGGTTGGTATTTTACAAAAAAAAAATGTTTGATGGTATTGAAGATGAACCGAGTAATGAAAGAAGCAAGATGGCAAATCAAGAGAAAGTTTTTATTCATCAACCCAAGATTGAGGCAAAAGTTGTTTGGGATCCCGAAACACAAAAACCCATGATTATAGATATTGAAGATGCAATCAATTTCGTGGCATTGTTCGAAATTACATGTCTCAAGGAGCATGAACTGTTCGTTAAAGACAATATTCTACAACATATGAAATTGCTAACGGGAGTTGATTGGGTGTACAAGACTACTCATAAACATTTAGAGAAGTAGATGGTTTCAAAGTAGAGAAAAAAATATGTTAGTGATATTTTGAAGGGATTTATCATGACTAAAGATAAATCATATATGGCCAATATTAAACAGAAATTGAAGTTAACTAAAGATAATAATCGCGACTTTGTTGATGCAACATATTTTAGGGAATTGGTGGAGAGTCTAAGGTACTTGACTTCTTCAAGGCTTGATGTTACTCATGACATGATCAATTTTGAATATCTTGGTTCAATGGAGGCTGTTGAAAATTAAACCAAGATTAAGTAGTATTCATACGTCATCTAGGATTTGGTATTTACTAGTTATTTAATTTATGTCTAATTAGAATTCACTACCTAAATCATATAGGAAAAAGTTTTCTAGATCCTCCTACTACATTTTCTCCCTAGTTTAATATGCAAACAAAAAAGTTTGTGACACTGGCTGAACTCCCGATAGATAAGAAAAAGTCGGGGGATTTGTTCTATATAATCTTTGTTAATGTTTTTGCTTGTGTCTAAATTACTCTTGAGGTATTTCAATTCTTTCAATTGTTAATGGCTTACCTATAAAGGTTTTTAATTTTATAAGTGATATGTTTTATAAGTAAAATTTTAATAAATTTATATCTTTAGAATTGTTAATGGCTTAAAGATTTTTAAATTTTATAAGCAGGTTTTGTAAGTAAAATTTTAATAAATTTATATCTTTCTTAGATAGAAAGACCAAACATGCTATTGAATTTAATAGCTTACTAAGATTTGTATATGGCTAAGAAATATAAATGATTCTAATCTTATCAGCCTTTATCCAATACCAGATAATATTAAAAAACTTGTTCACATGCATCTTTGAATGCCCATGATTATCAGTATTTAAAGGCTGAAGAAAGTGCAAATATTATCACATCTCTAATCAGAATTTTTTTGAAGCAGTACTCTTGACGATGAAGGCTGTTGCAAAAAATAATTTTCTTCTTCTTAAAACCATCTTTTTGGTTTGTTCCATTTTAATACTGACAGAAGGTAATGCACCCTCTTTCAATTGACATATATATATATATATATATATATATATGTTTGTGTGTAAAAAATATATATATATATATGTTTGTGTGTAAAAAATCATTAAACTTTAGTAACAAATATTAGTATATTTCAATTTGAAGCCATAATATCACATGAGCAATAAGATCCGCGCTACGAACGTTAATCATTGAAACCATCAAAGTTAAATCTTGGATCTATATTTGTTTACTTGAACCGAGTTCAGGATAAATTTAGCAAGTAGTATATATTAAACCCATGATATCTTATGTACAATAAATTTAGTACCAAGAACTCTGGAAGGATATATAGTTCCATCGAATTAAATTGTGAATCCACCTTTTTAATAGTGATTAACATTTTTTCCCCCCTATTCTTGTTGTACTTAGCAGGAGGAATTGGAATAAGAGAAATGAAATCAAAACAAGCTTATGCAAGTCCAGCAAAGGTTTATGAAATGGAAAAAGAAACAGAAATTCAAGCTGATTCAATAGTGATTGACTATACACCAGTTCATACAGCGCCAGCGACTCCCCATCCTCCTCTTTAATAATAAGGGTCTTTAGTTTGCTATTTCATTGTGTAATAGAGTATGTTGTGAACGATTTCTAAATCAATACAACCATTTTTACTTCTTATTAATTGCATGCATGCTTTTTAAGGTAAGATTTGACCTTAAGATTTTATCTCCTACTGTTGATTTTGAGGTAATTAAGGTGCTTGAGTAGTTGGAAAGACCGAAAGATTGAAAGAAATCAAAGTGATACCTAATCTTCTCAGCCTTGACCAGCTGATATAAGAATTTAAGCAAATATATGATTTCTTAGCTTTTAAAGACTGGAGAAAGTGTAAATATATAATACCATAATCTTTCATCAGAAATTTAGTATAGTAGTCATGGTTAAGGCTGTTGCAACTACAAATCTTCTTCTTTTGAAGACTATCTTTTTGGTGTGCTTCATTATAATAGTGGCACAAGGTAATTTTATTCTTGCCCCCTCTCTTTCATTGTTTTATTTATACCTCATCTCATAAATATATCAAAGTGATGCCTAATTTATATATATATATATATATATATATTCATTTGTTATACTTATTAGCAGGAGGAATTGTATTCATTTGTTATACTTATTAGCAGGAGGAATTGGAAGAAGAGAAATTGAATCAATACATGCTTATTCAAGTACGCCAGCTAAGGTTAATGAAATGGAGAAATATACAAACAATAATCAAGATGATTCAACAGTCATTATTGACTATACACCAAGTCATGGATCCCCAGACATCCACCATCATTTATCGCCACGAAAAAACCGTTAGTTTATAGTAGTATGATTTATGAGTTGTTTACCAGTCTTCTTAGGGTCTCTGTTATTTCATAAGATCTGCAATTTGCTGGTGCATAAATTGTACTTGCTGCTTCACTAAGGTATATTGTTGTTTTCCGTGATGTACGCAAGATTTTAGCAAATGGCGTCGACATTTGAAGAACTGAATAAATAAATGAACCACTATGAAAAGATATTGACACGACTTGGATTTCCAATCATCGAGAGTCGTAATAGTGTTTACTCGTGAAAGCTAGGCAAGTCGAGTATTTTAGATATATTACTCCCTTTCCCTTAACATTTTAACATTTACGAATTTACACGTGATCAACAGCGGAACAATCAAAATGAACAGAAATGCGGAAGACTAAATATAATAGTTTAACCAAATACTATTACAGAATCCAACATATGCCTCTACCCAGAATTTGGTGTCACAATGTCATGACCCTCTACGAATACTACAAATAGTGGTCTGAATAAAAAATACAATTCTGTCTCTGAATTACATAAAAACATAATGGAAAAGATAGAAGGGGACGCCAAGGCCTGCGGACGTCTGCAGGACTACTGCGAGTCTCCGCCAATGGACTGAAGGCAGCCACCTCGCTACAGTAGTCCAAATGCTCCGGCACCGCGATCTACACATGGTGCAGAGTGTAGTATCAGTACAACCGACCCTATGTGCTGGTAAGTGTCGAGCCTAACCTCGACGAAGTAGTGACAAGGCTAGGACAGGAATACCAAATAAATCTATGCAGTTATCTCATATACGACAAATAATAACGACATAAACTAGCAGTTAAAATTCAACTACAAGCAAGAATAAGGATAATAATAACAAGTGCACGGCATAACCGTTCATGCTTCTACTCTCGTTCTCACCATAAGAATCATTATATTTGGCACGACATTTCGTATTTTTGCCTCACATAATCATGGCACGACATTATCTTTCGTGCAATATCACTCATATTATGACACGACATTATAGATCGTGAGGCACGATATCAACCTTCGTACATTAATAATCACAATATCGGCACGACATCAGCCTTTGTTCATTAACACTCACTCATAAATATCACGCACGTCATTACCCTTCATGTTTTTCGCTCTTCCATACCCAAGCAATAATCACAAAGCAATTTGGGTAAGGGAAATCAATAACATCACAATTGAATTCCGGCAAGGGAACAATAATATAACAATCATATCCCGGCAAGGGAACAATGATATACAATAATATCCCGGCAAGGAAAACAATATGATAAGCAATAACATTCCGGCAAGGGAAGCAATATCATAAGCCTCTCCTCATTTCCACAATCACTTCACAATATAAATCTCAATTTGAGCCAATGCTCTACCATGTTCAATTACCAAGAATACTTCCAGAAGCGTTGCTTCACATTTCAAATCATTATATTAAGCATTGACAGTACATAACGGAGTCATTACAATCATAGTATAAGACTCAAGGGCATGCTTGATACCAACATATAGATACTCGTCACCACACATATACGTCGTACTCAAATAATTAATACATAGCAAATAAGACTACAACTCCTAATCCCTCAAGCTAAGGTTAGACCAAACACTTACGTCGACGCCACGAACACAACCAAGCCTTAACTACCGCTTTACCTCTTGATTCCACCACCAATCCGCTTGTATCTAGTCACAATTTACTCAATAACATTAATAAATGTTAAATAAACCAATTATAATGCATGAAAATAGATTTTCTAGTGATTTTCCAAAAATTCAAAAATCGACCAGGGGCCCGCTTGGTCCAAACCCGAAATTCGGATCAATACCTGATTATCCATTCACCCCCGAGCCCTATTATACAATTAATTTTGGAATCCGACGAAATTGAGGTCTAAATCCCTAACTTTTGATATTCCTATGTTCTACTCAAAATTGTCAACTCCACCATAAAAATGGTAGATTCTAGGATGAAATCTTTTAAAAAAAAATTAAAGAGTGAAAGAAATGAGTTAAAAATTACTTACTTGTGTTTTGAGGAACAAAGAGTGTTTTAAAATTTGCCTCTTATCTTTTAAGGTTTTGAAAAAGTGAAAAATGGCTAAAATGTCTCGTTTATATACCCCTCTCAGACTCTCACCGCTGACCGCATAAAAAGGACCACGTCCACGAGGCTTCACCATCGACCGAAAAATATCTAGTTAGGCCTCAAAGAATATGGCTTTGAACACCGCTGATTGCGAAACGCCACCGCGGTCCCGAAGATTCATTGCAGACCGCAAAGCTCATTTTAGAGACCTACAACTTCTCTGAACCTACAACAGTTAATTTTCAAAGTCTAAATTCACAATGTGGTCCATCCAAAGCTCACTCGAGCCCTTGGGGCTTCAACCCAATCATGCACGCAAGTGTAAAAAATTAACGCGGACTTGCTCGTGCGATTAAATCATCAAAATAACATCAACAACTATGAATTCAACCTCAAATTCATACAATTACTCAAGGACATTGAAATTTTTATTTTCTCTCTACTATAGGTCCGTTTTATACCAAACCATTTCCAGTTCTTACCAAATTCCACAGATTCAACAAAATTATTATTTTAAACTTGTATCGGGCTCCGAAACCAAGATACGGGCCAGATACCATCAAGAAATTGCATTATATCACTTCTAAAAGCCTTTATATTTTCCAGCAAATAATCTTCTTAAAAACATTCTTGGGCTTGGAACCTTAAAATTCGATTTCGGACATACGCCCAAGTCCCATATTTTTCTACGGACCATACAAGGTCGTCGGATCACGGGTTAGAGCCTGTTTACCAAAAATGTTGACCAGAGTCAACTTTAATAAATTTTATAGGCCAATTTTCTTATTTTACTTAGATTTATTTAAAAGTGTGCCCGGGCTGCGCACGCAAATCAAAGAATAATAAAAATAATTTATTGAGGTCTGGGGAACACATGATTCACTTTCAAATCCGCATTTCAAATTATATCAATGTGAGGGTTTTCCAGCGAATTGTGAAATATCTCAAATGCTAAATCATAATTAAGCCTCCTGATCTTGGAAATTGTGAATAATTTTGAACAAGAAATATAGTCACTAATTCGACTTTTCTTTGACGGCAAAAGACATGATCTTGGTTTTTTCCATCTCACACCGTCTATTCCTTTCTACGGTGAAATCTAGTTGTTCCATTGTAAGAGGTAAAGTTGCAAGTATCCCCAAGTCGTACCAACGTCTTTGGTTTAATTATGACAAATACTTTCCCGTTTTCGTTGCTACCCGTAGAACAGGTACAATGCAGTAAAGCACTGCAAGTCGTTCAGAATCGAAGACGTGGGGTTCCTCTGAATCCCAGCAATCAGTTTTAGTTTCGTTTCAGAAATGTTTCAATCATATTGGGAAAAGATTTCTTGATTGTTCTAAATTTAAGAGAAAGCTCAAAAATATTCGAAGTTTTTTCTTCCTATTTGGACAAGGAATACATTGAGTATTGCTCCACCTCGTTGCTACCCATCACTGGCGGCCAGACTTCCGTTAACTTCGAGGGAAGCAATCCAGGTTCTACTTTTCACGACTGAAATACCTAACTCATCATGATGACGCCTATCGTGGTATTAGGCAAGCTGACATTTCTAATATACATTGATAAGATAGTTCAAAACCAACTCATAGCAGAGATTTAATAAGAAGAGTTAAACTCATAATATAATGCGGAAAAGATAGTCCGACATCGGGTGTATCACTACGTCATGAGCATCTAAAACCAAATCCAAAATTTGGATTTTACAATTGTCCACCAACAGGGTTGCAGACGCTGGAAGCTATCTCGTAGATCTCCGAGGATTCAATCGCGCACAAGCTCAATGATCCTTGCGACCAGTCTTACTTGGAACTACACTCAACGTGCATGGAGTAACGTGAGTACTTCCAACTCAGTAGCTAACAAAAATAAATAAGGAACTAAGAAGTAGTGATGAGCTATGCAAATAAGGTTATCTCAATATCTTTCAATAAAACAGTCATGCTTTCAAATTCATTAGTTTAAGTAACATCAGCTCGTGCTCAAGTAAACCAGATATCAAGTTTCCGAGAATTTTGTACAACAAGGACAAATAGTAGCTAAGTGTGACAATTAACTAAAGGCGAGTACATCTCTTGAGGCAACAGTCCCTCAGCTCATCTCAACATCTCAATCACTCGGCTCTTAGCCCTAAATAATCATACTCAATAGGTACCTGCACTCACGGGGGTGTGCACACACCGCTGGGGCTCCTTTAGCCCAAGCGCTATAATCTGCAAAGAAACATGCTGCACGGCCAATTCACATGCTATAATATCAAAACAAGACCACACACATAACACAAGTGCTATAATATCATATAAGGGTCTGCACGGATAGCTCACATGCTGCATGGACAACTCACATACTATAGTATAGAAAACCTCACAATTCGGCCATCGGCCTTACTCAGTTACCAACCTACCTGGTCCCGCAGGCTCTCTCTCAAAAACATATACAATAGCCCAAATAGAGTTTTTATCATGCATCAATAATGAAATGTAAGAGACAGAGGTATAATAAGCATGAAAAGCTATGACTGAGTACAAAACATCAATTATCAACTATATCAGGAATTACACGACCTCACATGTCTCAACAATGATAACATAAGTCCTAAACATTATTTGTAACATAAAGTATAGTCGATTTCTATGAAAACAAAGGGAACATGTAATAAATAGTAGGCTAATTGATTCCACTATCTCACGAAACGGACCAAGTCACAAACTATGATGTACACACCCATACGCACATCATCTAGCATGTGTGTTACCTTCAAATAGTCATATGATACAAAAGTCGGGGTTTCATACCCTCAGGACAAGATTTATAACTGTTACTTACCTCGGTCCGAGCAAAATCCTACTCGGAGATGCCTCTGCCTCTCGAACCAGCCTCCAAACGTTCTGAATATAGCCAATAGTAATACAACACAATCAATATATGCTATGGAACTAATTCCATAAGACAAACTACTAAATTATATTCAAATCCCGAAATTGGCTCATACCCGACCCCGGGCCCACGTCTCAAAATCTGACAACAGTCACAAAATTAGAAATCCTATTCACTCACGAATTTAATCAAATTTTGACATTATTTGGTCCCTCAAATCCCCAAATTACTCTCTCCAATATCCCAAGCCCTAAACCCTTATTTCACTTCAAAAATACTACTAATTAGGTTGGAAATCAATGGAAAAATACCATAGCTAATGATAATAGAGCTCAATCATCTTACATCACTGAATATCCTTGAATCCATTAAAAACATCCTCCCAAAATCTCCAAATTTCGTGTTCAAAAAGGTGGGAATGAACAAAATTTTACGAAGTCTTCTATTTATAGGTTTTTCGCAGGCTTTCTACACCTGCGGCTCAATATGCGCACATGCCGTGTGTCACACCTCCCTTTATACTACCCCACTTTAAGCACATAAATACGCTCATAACGTATACCCTGACGCTCAAATATCCGAAACGGATAAAATAACGTAAGGGAAGGAGTGTTTCCAATTAAAGGACAATCGGTTTTGGATTTTATTGAGATTAATCAGAGTCGCCACTTGGGAATGATAATGGTGTCCCAAGTCATCGGTTAATCCCGAATCCGAGGAATTTGACTCTTAAAAATGTCTGCGAAGCAAAGATCCGGATAAGGAACTCGTTAACCCGGGAGAAGGTGTTAGGCATTCCCGGGTTCCGTGGTTTTAGCACGGTCGCTCAATTGTCGTTCTCGACTCTTGTTTGACTCAATTACAGATTTTAACAACATATAATGCTTTTTACATTGGGTATTATTTTAAAGAATTTGCGGTATCGCGAAAACACGCCTCGAGTCATACCGCAACCAGTACGCCTATGACTTTTGGTGTATTTCAGCTTTACCGAGATTTGGATTTGAGTCGCACCAAGTGCACACTCGTTCAAAGGAAGGTATATTAAAATCGTGCCCTAAATAACGTCTATCGGCTTTTAACTTTTGGGAGAGGCTATGAAATTCGCTATTAGCCTCTCCGGATCTAATATGTTATCTTATTACTAAATGGGGGCCCCGGTGTTTATTCGGGCGAGGCTCGTCCCAATTTTCATTAAAGGATTCAATACTAGTATTTGGCTATATTTTCTATATTTGTTTTTTCCTTAATCGTATTTACTACTTCAGAACTGGGCCCAGGCCATTGCTGATGCCTTTGGGCCTGGACCTCTGCAGTCTTAATTAATCAGACATTGAGTTTACCAGGGTCTTAGAGACCCAAACTGTCTTCAAATTTTTCGTTCAATAGCCCAATCAACTTTCCATTATAGTTCAGGCTCTTAACACGCATTGGGCCCAATCTTAATAACAATAATAACGATTGCAGTAAAAGAGTAAAAATACACATCAGGAACGAAAATTCACTTTATTTATTAATCCAAAAGGGAAAATAGCTGTACAAGAATATCATTATTAATCCAAGATCACAACTAATTAATGTATAAATGAATGAACTAATCCCGTTTCTTTGTTTTCTGTTGATGGCTTATATCAGTATTGAAATTACTCAGTCAAAGAGACGTTTCATCTATGTGATGCAGTGTTTAAACAACCCAATCCCTTATTGACAATAACCAGATTATCTAAAGCTAAATGTCTATCTATACATACATTGCTATACTACGATTTTGGACTCAATTAATGTTACAGATCTAGTCTCAAATGAATTACTGCTTCCTTTCTCTTTTGTGCTTGCTGATATCTAGAGGTTGATTCACTTGATATGATTAACTACTGTTGTTTAGTAAGAGCCAAATCTATTTGATATTATTAAAACCAACTTCATTACTCATCTATTTGTTTCCTTTTAGACTTATTCAAACTCGTGATTGACAAAACAAATTAACTAGGTGAGCTTATTACTATTAACTTATGTGATGGTCCTTTAGCTTCATTTTAGAGATTATACCTAATTAACTAAATGAGGTGCTACTGGCTACTACTATTATACTACTGCTATTACATTGTTTTGTATTTGTTTTTATACTATTACATTCTATACTACTGCTATAGATCTAAGATTGAAACAAGGAATAATACTAAAATACAATATCAAATGTATCTAAATCTCAGGTCTTCATTTCATTCAATCAAATCTTTACAGCTCGTTCTCGGATAAGAGAATACCTGGATCAAATGGAAAGAAAGCCAATGAGTTCTAAGGAGATGAAGGCAAGTAATCAGCAATCGACTCAAAAGCAATGCAACAGTGAAGAGGAATCCCAAATAAGCAAGACAACCAGCAAATGATAGAAATCCCAGCAACAGCAAACAAGTAATAATCCAGGCAGATGAATCAAGCAAAGAAGACCAATGAACCAGATTGAAATTAGTATATCTTCACTCGAAAAAATCCCAGAATACCCTACTGTTATCTTGCTATTTTGACCCTAAAGCTTGTATTCAAAAGTTAGCTTAAAATGAATTTCAGAATTCCCCAAATTTTTGAACCTCCTTTCAGCCCTTTTTTAGGGTGTATTTATAGCTAAAGCTAAGGGCTGAAACTTGGGGAGAAAGTTATGGGATTAATCTCACTTCTCCCCCTCTAAGATTTATGAAATATACACTTAAGCCCCCAATTCAGTTAGCAGAAACCCTTCCAACATGTGCTGGAAGGTTCTAAAGATTCCTTTTTGTGGGTTTTTACCAATGTAGCCCTAAGGGTTTGGGATTTTTACAGATTTCCCATTTTAGGGAGACCATTATACCCTTAAATCTCTGCAAAATTGCAAAAATCAGGGGTACAAATGACTCCCTTACCCTCTTAAGTTTCACCCTATTCACTGTTTTACCTATTTGGTTTCCAATTATGCCCTGAATGCCACTGCTGATTTACTTGACTGCCTAGGTCAAGTTTCAGCTCCTTTTGGACTTATTTAACTAATAGCCAGCCCTTGCATTGGTATTTAAGGGCTGGCCAGGTCTACTATTGAGAACTATTTCAATTTTAGCCTATTTAGCTAGTTCCAGTCAATTAAGACCAAATTATTTCAATTTAAAACTAATTGCAGGACTAGCCTGCTTTATTAATGAAATTAAACTATTTAAAGGATAGCCAGTCTCAAGTTGAGACTTAGCTTGGGTATTAAACCCAATTACTGAACAGTTGGGCCCAAAACCTTTACAGGTTTGGCCACTTTGACGTTCAGGGCTCAAAAGAGAGCCTGGGCCAGTCTGCATTTGCAGACTTAGCCATTTTGCACAACCAGCCCCTTTTTAAGGTGGACTGTGTGTTAGGGCCTTATAGAATAGGTCAACCTTTTGCAAAGTTGACCACTCTTAGGCCAATTATTAAACTTATAGCCTATTTTTGTGATTTTCAGTTTTAACCTATTTAAAAACTAACCATTTTCATGGAACCTAATACTAACAGACTATAACCAATTCACCTAAGCATTATAAGTATTTAACAGTGTTCAAATTAACATAGAACTATTGCAAGCCTAGCCATTTCAACATACAATTGCACACATAACCACATGAAGCCAAATATTGTTCATTAATCAATTAAAACTCAGAAAAGGAGTTCGATAATGTTGAATCTCAACTAATCAACTCACATAACTTAAATTCATGTAGCAACATGTCAATTAACATCAATCAGGCTTAGTCACAATCATTTCATGTTAGATGATATATTGAAAAACCCTAAAACACTTAGCATTCATGGACATAGACACATAGACACTAAATTCTCAGAAAACAGTCAACAAAGGAACAAAAACAGGACTTATTTTAAACAGGAGAGCAATGGACTAAGAATAGTAATCAACCAGACCTACCAACCTAAAACTTTTCCCAAATACCAACCTAAATCTAATACAAGTGCATGACAGATAAGATAAAGATGAAGAGCAGAGGAACATGGAGAAACAAGTGAAAAAGGAACAGGACAGACCAATCAATGTACTTAAGAGAATAAAGTTAAGCTAATATTAGAACTAAGCATGCATGACAATAGGAAAAAGCTAGACTATAACAACTAAACAGATCCAAGACTGCAATATTCACGAGATGAAGAAGGAAAGGGAATTCAAGGTAACTCTTTTGACTCAACAGAAACAGAACATGGATAAACAGTGAAGAAGAAACCTAAAACTATCATGTGAAAACAAAAATCAGAGCAGACAAAACAGAAACAAGCAAGAAAACACAGACAAAGCAAACAAGCAAAAGAAAAGTAACAAAAAACAGGAGGGGGGTACTTAGCTTAGCGGGGCCTGTCCCCCGAGCTTCCTACTCCTTTCACTCTTCTCATTCTCTCTCGAACTCTCTCCGACCCTTTTATTCTCTTTTTTTTCCCTTTTTCTTATTTCTCTCTTCTGGTTTCCCTTTTAGACTTCAAGGTGAAGTCTTTTTGAGTTTTGATTGCAGAGGGGTGTTTTGGGGATGGTAAAGGACGGGTCTTGAAAGGTTTCCAGTTTGGAGGTCGCCGGAGCTAGGGTTCCGGCGACACTTTTTGGGATATTCGACGGGTTCCAGGGATCTTCGAGGGATATGGGTGGTATGGTTGGGTAGATCTCACCAAGATGGTTCGATCGGCGTTGGTTTGATGGTGTGATTCATACTTCGGTGGTCACCGGTGGTGAGTTCCGGTGACCGGAGTTCTGGAGAAGGGGTCTGTTTTAGGGTTTCTTTGGAGAAGAAGAAGAAGAAGAAGGAAAAGTGATAGGAGATGGGTTAGGGTTGGCTGGAGACCACCGTGGAGAGTGGTGGCCGCCATGGCCGGCTAGGTTTTCTTGTTGGAGGTTGAAGATGAAGAGGGGAGGAGAAGCTGGTTTTAGAGGCGGCTAGGGTTAGGGCGGATGATAAATGGCCAAAATTGTTCAGACAAGAGCCTTTTATAGGCTTGATGACTAAGGTAATCCAGACCGTTGATCTGATGAAGATCAACGGTCACCAGACGCGTTACATAAATGGCGTCGTTCAGTTGTTTGAGACCAAGACCTTTGACCCTTAGATCAATCCAAATGAACGGCTCAGATTTGATCTCACAATTTATTTAATTAAACCAAAATTTCGACTAATTAATCCCACCGTCAGATTCGACCTAATCGAGTGGTGGAGATTGAATCTCACCCTCATCTCTGAATTAATCCGGACTGCATCCTTGGCCGCTGGATCAAGCCTGATAGACGACTGAGATTGAATGGCCTTTGGGATCAGACGGGCTGACTCACTTGGGCTAATTCACTGGGCCAAACAATTGGATTTCAATTGGCCCAGTTTCATTATTCCTATGTATTTTTTGTATTTTCTGGTTTTTAATTATTTTTTATGCATTTTCTTTTATACCTTTTTTTTTCTTTTATGAAAAATTATAAAACCTAATTTCCTACTTACTCTAATGATCTAGTATTTTTTGGCAATTTTCTATTATTTTTCCCTAATTTCCGCTACTATTTTTGGTGATTTTCTTCTTAAAACTTAACTAATTAAGACAAAGTAATTACCTAGCCTAATTTTTTTGATTTTTTCTAGTTTCTATTTATTTAAACACAAAACGTATAGCTAATTTCAAACAAAGCAAGTAATTGCACCCAAAAATATTATTTATTTTAATTTTGAAATTTATTGCTTAAGGCAAAAATCACGTGCTCACAGCTGCCCCTCTTTGCTCGGGAACACGAAGAGTTTCAGTGCAAAGACAAGTGAGAAGTAATGAGAGATTTTTGCCCACTGGCATATTCCCTGAGAAGTATTTTTGAAAAACCTTTTGACCGCACCCTGCCTCAGAGGTTGCCTACATATCCTGGGCTAAACGAGAATCAGGTCGGTGTAGTTCGGGAAGGTCTTGTAGTTTAAAACTACCAGACTTTACTGTTGCATTGACACTGTTGAGACCTGCTGACTTACTCCTTATTACACCGGGGGAGAAATGTAAAATGAAGAAGCTATTCTAAGCTATGATCCTACAATTACAATTGTTCCTAATCTAGCTTTTGCTCTTCTTCCCTTTCCGGTGATGCAGAATCTTTCTTTTTGTTGATTTTCTTTGATGCTGACTCTCTTTTTTTGTTGATTTTCTTTTCTTCTTTTCCCTTTTTTTTTGATTTTCAATGGTACTTCTTGCCCTCGAGCTGAACCTGCTCAAAACAAAACAACAAACTACTTTTTTTCTTTTTCTGCCCCAATGTGGGCTTTTAGCTATATAAACCATGATGTGCAGAAATATATTCCCGTATTTGAAGGTGTGCGCCTAACAGAAATTAAACGTGCAATGCGATGCAGAAAAGTATTCCCGTATTTGAAGGTGGGCACCTAACGGAATTTAAACGTGCAATGCGATGCAGAAAGTATTCCCGTATTCGAAGGTGGGCACCTAACAGAATTTAAACGTGCAATGCGATGCAGAAAAATATTCCCGTATTTGAAGGTGGGCACCTAATAGAATTTAAACGTGCAATGCGATGCATAAAAATATTTCCGTATTCGAAGGTGGGCACCTAACAGAATTTAAACGTGCAATGCGATGTAGAAAATATTCCCGTATTTGAAGGTGGGCACCTAACAGAAATTAAACGTGCAATGCGATGCAGAAAATATTCCCGTATTTGAAGGTGGGCACCTAACTGAATTTAAACGTGCAATGCGATGCAGAAAAGTATTCCCGTATTTGAAGGTGGGCACCTAACGGAATTTAAACGTGCAATGCGATGCAGAAAAGTATTCCCGTATTTGAAGGTGGGCGCCTAACGGAATTTAAACGTGCAATGCGATGCAGAAAAGTATTCCCGTATTTGAAGGTGGGCGCCTAACAAGAATTTAAACGTGCAATGCGATGCAGAAAAATACTCCCGTATTCGAAGGTGGACACCTAACAGAATTTAAACGTGCAATGCGATGCAGAAAAATATTCCCGTATTTGAAGGTGGGCACTAACAGAATTTAAACGTGCAATGCGATGCAGAAAATATTCCCGTATTTGAAGGTGGGCACCTAACAGAATTTAAACGTGCAATGCGATGCAGAAAAATATTCCCGTATTCGAAGGTGGGCACCTAACAGAATTTAAACGTGCAATGCGATGCAGAAAAGTATTCCCGTATTTGAAGGTGGGCACCTAACGGAATTTAAACGTGCAATGCAATGCAGAAAATATTCGAGGACTGGGGAGTGGATTTTAAAAGATGTTACCTTCCTCTTTTTGGTATTTTCTTTTACCAATTATCTCTTGCCTGTGAATTTCTCCACTTATTCGGCGAACTTTCTCTTTTTGCATTTTCTATTTTTCCACATTGGTCACATTCACTTTAGAGTGATGAGTGACAATTTGTTCCTGCATGAAACAAAATTTATTAGATATAAACAGCTGGCAACTGGCATCTGCCGTCCCTGCTTCTTATTGCTTTTCCTCTTTTTGCTTTTTCTCCTACTGTGTAACTTTCAGCTGCTTATCTCTTGCAAACTTTTTTTTATATTTTCTCACTTTTTCCATTTTTGTTTTGTTTTCTTTTCCTTTGGCCACGTTTGCCAAGCTTCTTTATTTCCTTCCCAACTCTTCCTTTTTTCTGACTCAGTGTTGTTCCAACTTTCGTTATCAGGAGCTGGTAGTTAGCTCTCAAAGGTAAACGATGAAATGCAGAAAAAATGAAAGAAAGGTAAGGGCGTTTTGGAGAGATGATAGAACTTATCTGGGTATTTGCTGGCTGATTCTGCTGACCATGCCATGTATTTAAACTCTGACCCAGTTCGTTCCAATCAGTGTTCTATCTCCAAATTGCTTCCAACCCAAACCGATACTATTTTTGTTGCTTTTCTCTTTTCTGGTAGTCATCACGACCGCCCTACGATGCCTCAAGAGGTTTTCACCAATAAGACTCTCTCATTTATTCTCTCAAACTTACAATCGCCTCACAATGCCGATTAAGGTTTTCACTGATGAGACTCTCTCATTTTATTTCTCTCAAACTCACAGTCGCCTCACAGTGTCGGTTAAGGTTTTCACCGATGAGACTCTCTCATTTTTTCATTTTTCATTTTTTCCTTTTGTATTTTGTTTTCTATACCACCGGTATTATCCGATATTTCGCTCCTCCTTCATTGCATTCGTTATCATTTCGGAATTGATCAGAAGGTCTTTCTTTGGATTGTAACGTGGCTTTTGGATGGGTTGAGAAAGAAAGGTATAAAGGCTCAAAATCTCACGAGGGTTCAAAAATATTTACAACTCTCGGAATTATTAAACATAACTTCTGCCCAGTTTCAATATGTGGGGAATTTTGGATTTTTTCTTTATTGTGACTGAACCTCAGAGAGGCTGCCTACGTACCCTTTCGGGATCAAGTCGGACGTAGTTCATCCAACTTCATAAGTTAGATGGATTTCTTTTTGACTTTTTTCCGATTTCTTTTTTTTTTTCATTTTTTCACTTTTTTTTATTTTGGCAATTTCGATCTTATTGCGCTAAAGCGTTTCCGAGAGAGGGATATGAAAGAATATATTCATTAAGGCTCAAAGGGGTTATCAACGGATAAAGTGTTTGGATAGAGAATAAAACGCCTTCGTCATTTCAATTCCAAAATCACAACAAAATACAAAACACATAATTGAAAAGGAATCATACATAGTATCTTTTGATCGCATCTGAATTGATAGCAGTCTCTACGCACCTTCCTTCAACATCTGTTAAATACAATGCTCCATTGGACAACACCCGTGATACCACAAACGGTCCCTGCCAATTTGGCGCAAACTTGCCCTTTGCTTCGGCCCAATGCGATAAGATACGCCTCAATACCAGTTGTCCGACTTCAAACTTTCGAGGCCGTACCTTCTTATTATATGCTCTGGCCATTCTTCGTTGATATAACTGCCCATGACAAACTGTGGCCAGCCTCTTCTCATCAATCAAACTCAACTGTTCCAACCGGGCTTTTACCCATTCATCGTCATCTATCCCAGCTTCAGCTATGATCCGTAATGACGGTATTTCTATTTTTGCGGGTATAACAGCCTCTGTTCCATACACCGGTGTATAAGGTGTGGTTCCGATAGAAGTACGCACTGTCGTGCGGTAACCCATGAGAGCAAAGGGTAGCTTTTCATGCCATTGCCTCGATCCCTCCACCATTTTTTGGAGAATCTTCTTGATATTCTTATTCGCCGCCTCTACTGCACCATTCGCCTTTGGCCTGTAAGGTGTGGAATTGTGGTGTATGATCTTAAATTTCTCACAAACTTCCGCCATGAGATGACTATTTAGATTGGCTCCATTATCTGTGATGATCACCTTGGGAATTCCAAATCGGCATATAATATTCTCATGCACAAAATCCACCACCGCTTTCTTCGTTACTGCCTTGAACGTCTTAGCTTCAACCCACTTGGTGAAATAATCAATTGCAACCAGAATGAACCTGTGCCCATTAGAAGCAACTGGATCTATTGGGCCGATAACATCCATGCCCCAAGCAACAAAGGGCCAAGGTGCTGACATTGTATGCAACTCATAAGGCGAGGAGTGGATCAGATCCCCATGTACCTGGCATTGGTGACATTTCTTTACATACCTGATACAATCACGCTCCATGGTGAGCCAATAATACCCAACTCTCAAAATCTTCTTTGCTAAAACATATCCGCTCATGTGGGGTCCACATACTCCGGCATGTACTTCAATCATGATTTCGTCTGCTTGTTGTGCATCCACACACCGCAATAAGCCCAGATCTGGTGTTCTTTTGTATAC
The DNA here is from genome assembly GCA_032618575.1 of Nicotiana noctiflora. NCBI lineage: Eukaryota > Viridiplantae > Streptophyta > Magnoliopsida > Solanales > Solanaceae > Nicotiana > Nicotiana noctiflora. Next base: position 180,244 of record JASVEL010000176.1, on the reverse strand, counting down.
CACTCCTCCACTGAGGAAAAATCCATTAGCTAAATGCCTGATGGCTCTCTTCTGGTCTCCAGTGGCTTGCTCCGGGTATTTGCCAGCTTTCAGGTATTCCCTAATATCATGATACCACGGCTCTCCATCTGACTCTTCTTCCACAGCGAAGCAATAAGCATTTTGATCACGGACTTGGATCCGGAGCGGATCTATATATGTCTTGTCAGGATGATGCAACATAGAGGACAATGTGTGGCCAAAGCATCTGCGATCTCATTGTGCATTCTTGGGATGTGCTTGAACTCTATAGACTGGAATCTCTGAGACAACTCGTGCAAACAATACCGATAAGGTATCAATTTCTAATCTCGTGTCTCCCATTCCCCTTGGATTTGGTGTACCAAGAGATCCGAGTCACCCATGACCAAAATCTCTTGAATACCCATGTCAATTGCCATCCTTAATCCCAAGATGCATGCCTCATATTCGGCCATATTATTGGTATAGAAAAATCGTAGTTGAGCCGTGACGGGATAGTGTTGACCTGTACCTGAAATGAGTACCGCTCTGATACCAACGCCTTTGCTGTTGACGGCCCCGTCGAAGTACATTTTCCATCCCGGTCTCTCATCTTGCTCCATCTCCTCGACAGTCATTGCCTCCTCATCCGGAAAGTACGTCTTCAATGGTTCATACTCATCATCCACCGGATTCTCAGCTAAGTGGTCTGCAATAGCTTGTGCCTTCATTGCCGTACGAGTCACATAGATAATGTCAAATTCTGTGAGCAGAATCTGCCATTTAGCAAGTCTTCCCGTAGGCATAGGCTTCTGAAATATGTACTTCAGAGGATCCAGTCGTGATATCAAGTACGTGGTATATGCCGACAAATAGTGCTTCAATTTCTGAGCTACCCAAATCAACGCACAACAAGTTCTTTCAAGTTGAGTGTATTTTACCTCGTAGGATGTAAACTTCTTGCTGAGGTAGTATATGGCTTGTTCTTTCTTACCTGTCTCATCATGCTGACCCAGTACACAACCAAAGGAGTTATCAAGCACCGTCAAATACAAAATCAGAGGTCGCCCTGGTTCTGGAGGAACTAACACTGGGGGATTGGCCAAATATTCCTTGATCTTGTCAAAGGCTTCCTGACACTCGTCGGTCCATTTCACTGCTGCGTCTTTCTTCAACAACTTGAAGATCGGCTCACATGTTGATGTCAATTGAGCAATGAATCGACTAATGTAGTTCAACCTTCCTAGCAAACTCATCACCTCCTTCTTGTTCTTTGGCGGAGGTAGACTTTGGATAGCCTTGATCTTTGATGGATCTAGTTCAATACCTCGCCGACTCACTATAAACCCCAGTAATTTCCCTGAAGGTACTCCAAAGGCGCACTTCGCAGGATTGAGCTTTAAATTGTACCTCCGGAGTCTTTGAAAAAACTTTCTCAGATCTCTCACATGATCAGGTTGCTTTTTGGACTTTATGATGACATCGTCCATATATACTTCAATTTCTTGATGCATCATATCATGAAACATCGTGGTCATCGCCCTCATATAAGTTGCCCCGCCATTCTTCAATCCAAACGGCATTACTCTGTAACAATACGTTCCCCAAGGTGTAATGAAGGCAGTTTTCTCAGCGTCTTCTTCGTCCATAAGGATCTGGTGATAACCGGCATAACAATCCACAAATGAACCGATTTCATGATTGGCGCAATTGTCGATCAATATGTGAATGTTTGGCAATGGGAAGTCATCCTTCGGACTAGCTTTGTTGAGGTCTCTATAATCTACACACACTCTGGTTTTTCCATCTTTCTTTGGAACCGGCACCACATTTGCCAACCAAGTGGGGTATTTAGTGACTCGTATGACCTTTGCCTCAAACTGCTTATTCACCTCTTCTTTTATCTTCACACTAATGTCCGTTTTGAATTTCCTCAACTTCTGCTTTACCGGCCGGCATTCAGAATAGATAGGCAACTTGTGTACCACCAAATCGGTGCTAAGTCCGGGCATGTCATCATAGGACCAGGCAAAAATGTCCTTAAACTCATGTAACAACCTTATCAATTCATCCCTGAGGGGTGCCTCCAAATGAACACTGATCTTTGTTTTCCGGACATTGTCTTCGCTCCCCAAATTTACAGATTCTGTATCACTCAGATTCGGTTTGGGTTTTTCCTCATATTGTTTCATGTCCTTGCTTATTTCCTCCAGGGCTTCCTCGTCCTCATATTCTATTTCACTATCCTCCTCAATTTCTTGTATGGTAACGTGATTGTCAGAACTGAGTCTAGAATCCTTCACGCATGACATGGCATCAGAATCAACATATGCAGAACTGTACAAGAAGAAAAATAAAGAAAAATAAGGCAAAAAGTGAAGAAAAGGAAAACCGCATTTCATTGATAAAAAAGAACGAACAAAGTTCGGGATACATTTGATTTTCTTTTCATGAGGGGGATGGGAGAACTATATAAATAACAATTTGGGAAAGCAATGATGAAATTTTGGAGCTAACTACCAAGACTCCTTCCTGATAGGAAAAGGAGTAGCTTCCCAATTGTTCAACATGATTCCAGGTCCCACAAACTGCACATCCATTTTGCTTGTGCCTTCCCCTACTTCAACCATATTCGCATCCCAAAACATCTTCTCATAACTCAACATTTCTTCATCAGGTCGGGTCTCGATGTACTTTGTCGCAGCAGATGTCTGATATTTTGTACCAGGCTTGATGAAGGTGTCGGATAGTTTGGGTATAGGTTTAGGCAAAGTCCAGTTCTTTTGGCTTTGGAGGCTCTTTGGATGTCGGCAAAGGTGGGTTTGAACCCTAAGCCGAAAGTACCTTTGTTTTCTGGAAGCTGAACCGGCTGAATAACTCCCTGCAATGCTTTGCCCAATCCCTTCCCTGGTGCAAACCCATTTCTAAGCATCTCTTTGGCCACCATCACAGCAGTTGGTGCCATCATAGGGATCGACAACTTCTCCCCTTCAGCAATTCTGTTTACCACAATAGCATCTGTCACTTGGTAGACCCAAGGACCTCTATCTCCGTCAGTATCATCAAACGGTGCATATTGCAAGGCATTTTCTTCCCCATGTACCACAATTTCCTGTTGCTCACACTCGAATTTGACCATCTGGTGTAAAGACGACGGTACCGCCTTGGCCGCGTGGATCCAGGGTCGGCCTAGCAACAAACTATACGACAAAGCAATGTCGAGCACCTGGAATTCCATAGTAAAATCCACAGGGCCAATGGTCACTTCCAAGACAATGTCTCCCAACGTGTTTTTACCCCCACCATCAAATCCTCTCACATTTATACTATTCTTCCGGATTCTGTCCGGACTGACGTTCAACTTTCCCAAAGTCGACAGCGGGCAAATGTTAGCGCTTGATCCGTTGTCTATCAACACTCCGGTCGCTACCGACTCCTCGCTTTTTACCGTAAGGTAAAGCGTCTTATTGTGCTCGGTTCCCTCAACAGGCAATTCCTTATCAGAGAATGTGATCCTATTAGACTCGAAGATCTTGCTAGTAATCTTTTCCAGGTGGCAAACTGAAATCTTTTCTGGAACATGAGCCTCGTTTAGTATCTTCATCAGAGCCTTCCCGTGTTCTTCTGAATGTATTAGCAAAGATAGCAAAGAGATCTGCGCAGGGGTCTTCCTCAACTGCTCAATTACAGAATAATCCTGTGACTTCATTTTCTTGAGGAATTCCTCCGCTTCTTCTTCTGACACTGGTTTCTTCAATTGGTTCTCTTTTACTGCTTTTATTTTTCTCAATTCTTCTGGAGCAAAGCATCTTCCGGACCGGGTGAGACCGTGGGTTTCATTAATTTCCCCAGACACCTCTTTTCCTTTATAAACCACTGCTACCTTGTTGTAGTTCCAAGGTACAGTCTTTGTGCTCACCACCGGCATCTGCACCACCGGCCTTATAATTACCGGCTCCGTACTCATGCCTTTCACGGTCACAATTGGCTTTACGCCTGGCACTACCACTTTCAAACCCTCCACCACTACTGGTTTTCCTGTTGGTTCTTCAGCAATCACTTTTTCTTCCACGACTTCCTTTTCTGCTTTGCCACTTGACTTTATCATCATCACAGACTGAGATGGTTTCTGACTGCTATCACCTTGCACCAGTTCTATCATGTGTGTCTCATGGTGATTTGGCAGCGGATTCTGGGTGATGTTCGGAGCTTCTGGAGCCTGAACTTCAATTCTCCTATCGTCAATGAGATCCCGAATGGCATTCTTCAATTGCCAACATTTTTCGGTATCATGGCCCAATGTTCCCGAACAATATTCACACCTAACAGAAGGATCGAGGTTTTTCGGGGGTGGGTTTGGAACTTTAGGTGCAACCGGGCTTAGCATCCCCAACTCTTTCAATCTATGATAAAGGCTGGTATATGATTCCCCCAATGGGGTGAATGTTTTCCTTGCCTTGTTTCTCCACTCCGAGTCAGGCCTGGGCCTGTTTTGGTTTCTGTAAGGTTTAGAGGTTGGGTATGTGTTCTGGGTGTGGTAAACATTGTGTGGGGTTTGGGCTCTCCACACATGTGGTGGTGGCGGTGGGTAGGCTTGGGTTTGTCGATGGTGGTAATGTGGGACTGTTGGTGGGTATGGTGGTGGTGGTGGGCTATATGGGGTCGATGTGTTGTATGGGTTTGGCGGGTAAGATGATGGTGGTGGATTATATGGGGTTGATGGGTTTGGTGGGTGCTGGTGGTAGGGTCTTGGTGGGTGATGATGCGGGTGTGAGCATGTGATTTTTACCCTATATATGAGTTATTTCCATAAATTCAAAATAAATAATTTTTCCTTATTTTTACAATTTGTGTGTTAATTCATATAAAAAATACAAAAAAAAATATGCATTTGCATTTAGGAAATTAATTTTGCTAGTAGGTATTAATTCATTTTAGAACAATTAAAGAAAAATAAAAATAGCATCTTAATGTTTTAATTGAGAATTACTATAAAATAGATATCAAATAAATTTTAGGAATTAATTAGTTTAACAATTTAATAAAATCATAAAATAAAGCAAAAATACAAAAAAAAAAAAAACAAAAGACATAAAAAAGGGACACGGAAATAGCGTGATTCTAGACCCATCTCATTCTTCTCCATTCTAACTATACATAACGCACACAGAGAGAAACAGAGAAGAGGCTGGAGGTGATAAAAGAGGCAAAAAAGGAGAATATATTAAGGAGACATCGGAGAGATTTGAGGGAGAATTTCCAGAATTCGGTTTCTTCTTCAACCAAATCGAACGGCCTTCACTCTATCTCTTTCACACACACCACCCCTAGTCGATGACCTCACACCACCCTGCCTCATTGTTCATCGGAAACATCTGCACATAGACAGAAACAGAGAACAGAAATACCAATATACATATTTTTGTTTCTTCATGTTGATTTCGAATTGGGTTTCAAATAATGGAATTAAAATGAGTAGAGGGGATTCAAGCTCATGGCTGTGCGTGAGTACCGGTCGAAGGCTCCGCTCCGTTCGAGATCTCTATACGCCGGTCTGATAGGCAGCAACTATTCTTAAGGTTCTATTTTCTCATTTTTACTGGTTATTTTAATGAAATTGTTTGGATTCGAAATTGTTTCTGTTATGAATTGAGAATAATTTCTGTTATATCGCTTGAACTCTCATTACATTGTTAGTCGATTGGATTGAGGGCTGTTTGGATTTATCACTGGGAGTCCGTTTGGTTCATTTCGAGATTTCTAATGTCATTGTTGTTTCAGCTGCGTTAGTTCGCCGTTGATTTTGATATGCTTCATTTGGCTTTCGAATTTTTCTTCATCCGATTTGGGACTACTGCTACTTGTTTATGCTGTGTTGTTTATGCTTGGTTGAGCTCTATATTTTGTTATATTGAGTGTTATTTGGTCGCTGTTCAACTGTTCTTGCTAGTCTGGAGCTTTTGAAGCTCTCATCGATAGTATGTGCTCTTTCCGGCTTACCAAATTGAGACGACCATTGAGTTTCATATTTCCAGTAGTCATTTCTGCCTATTGAACTTCTTAAAACAGAATTCATTGAAACATGTTAGTAGTGTGTTCTATTTTCCTTTAAATCGGTTGGTATTTGTTAGCCTTTCCTGAATCTTTCGTCTTGTTGAAGCGTAAAGGATGAGATTCCATTCCTGTTTAAATGGTTAAATGCTTTGTTAAAATTGATGGATGAGGCATTTTGTTTTATCTTTGTTTTATATAGAAGTTGGCAGTGTCTAGCCCGAGCTAGCGATTAAGTCACAAGTTTGAAATCAGGGAAATATTTTCTTTAACTGCCATCTTGCTTGAAAGTATAAGTGTACGTTGTTTTAATCCTTGTTTGTGAATCTGTGTCGACCTGTGATAGAGATACATAAGTTGGTTTTTGAGGAGATGAGATACAGAGATATAGTATCATGGAATTCAACGTTGAAAGCTTATGCGCTGCATGGGAAAGCAAATGAAGCGTTGAGATTTTTTTAGGAAAATGGATGTGAAACCTGATGCAACCATTCTGTTTCGCTGCTTTCAGCTTGTAGCCATGCTGGAAGGGTGGAAGAAGGAATTAAAATTTTTGATTCTATGTTTGAGAAACATGGTATTGTTCCTCAACTCGATCACTATGCATGTATAGTTGATATTTTGTGTCGAGCAGGTCATTTTATTCAGGCGGAGAAAATAATCAAGGCGTGCCATGCCAAACAAAAATGACAAATTGAATGGCCCTCTTTATTATAAATTGAACCTTAGATTTCGAGGCGTGCCATTTAGCAAATTTCATGGCCCTCGCAAAGTACAAACGCGAAATTACTTTAGGCGCGTTAGTTAATAATAATACCTTCCTAATCACGGGTGCGCATTTATGTGACCCAAATCTTATTCTCGGCGAAACTGAAATACATTAAAGTCACAGGCGTACCGGTTGCGGTGTGACTCAAAAATGTGTTTTCGTGACGTCGCAATTCTTCTAAAATTAAAAAGCGGAACATAAAAGCACATAGTCGGAATATATAAAGAAATCGGATAAAAGCAAGAACTGCAGTTGAGTGACCGTGCTAAAACCACGGAATCCGGGAGTGCCTAACACCTTCTCCCGGGTTAACAGAATTCCTTATCCAGGTTTCTAGTTTCGCAGACTGTATTACAGAGTCATAAATTTCCTCGGTTCGGGATTAAACCGGTGACTTGGGACACCATTATGGCGACTCTGAATAATTAAATAAATTGATCCCGTACCGACTGTCCTTTAAGTGGAAAAACTCCTTCCCTGATTATTATTATATCCTTTCTCGGGGTGTAGTATTAAACAGTGGTACATTACATTTACGTGTATGTGCGGTGAAAAAAGGAGGTGTGACAGCTCCTGGCGACTCTGCTGGGGATAAGTAACCCGAACTTCGGTTCAGGGTTTAAGAATTCGAGCTCAGTTAAATTGCTGTTTTTGCTTATATCTGATTTCATTATATGTTTTGATTAATGTGCTACATGATTGCCGCTTTGATATTGCGTGAACTGTATATATAAAACTGTGCCGAAAACCCTTCTTTTCTTATCTCCGGGGATGTGCTTACTGGTTGAGACTCCCCTTTCCGTTAGTGTCAATACCAAAAATAAGAAAAAGAGGCCGGATAAGTTACAAAGCCGATTGACTCCGCGGGTCACCGGTATGTAGCCCCCTCCTCGATCCGAGTTGTCCGCTCGGGTACACGGTCTAGTACCATTGAAAACATCAGGATATTGAGCCTAGATTTAGGACGTTTATTTGCATCATATCCGACTTAGGGGACTCAACACAGGGGTTGGGTCCGTCTAGGACAGGTGACCCGGTAACCAAAAGACCGAGCATGTTATATGTTGCATTTATTTGTCCTAGATTATTATTGGCTAAATTCCTGAAAAACAAAAAAAAAAAAAAAAGAGAAAATTTTAGAATAGAAAATATCGAAATATTGACGATTTGTTGTCAAAAATTTGAAAGTTTGAGAAAAATAGGTAGAACAATGTTGTTGAAATAATTGGTCAATTAATCTGACCGAACTACGCAGGTTTGATTCTCGCCATTAGGTGGGATACGTAGGCAACCCTCATCGGGTCCAACCACCCCTTTTAAAAAATCAAAAACAAATGTGTGTGTTTTTGTCAATAAAATCAAAGTGATGCCGTTTTTGAAAATAGCCGAATGTTCCGAAAGGATGCCGGAAGGCTGTTTTTGCAAAAATAGCCACTTTGAATCATTTTTAATAATTTGCGGGCACGGCCTTGAAATATTCCTTGTGGAAATGTTGCAAGGCCATAGCCGCAAAATCAAGTTCGGGTTCACACCCCGTTTGCAAAAATAACCAAAAAATGTCAAATTTTTGATTTTGTTATAAATAAGTCGGGTGATGCTATTCTTGTTTAAAATAAGCCGAATGTCCCTCAAAAGGACGTCGGAAGGCTGTTTTTTCAAGAATAGCCACTTTGAGTCGTTTGTAAATAATTTTGGACACGGCCTTGAAATATTCCCTCGCGGAAATGTTGAAAGGCTGTATCCGCGAAATTAAGTTTGAGTCATCACTCAACTTTTCAAAAATATCCACTTTATCAAATAAGCCATTACATGGCCGGAATTTTGCTGAAATAGCCACATTTTTGCATTTCAACTTCCTTAGTCTTGTGTTGGCCTGTGTCGGTGCTGAACGATGCCCCATAGGCCCCGGGATAAAAATTTTGAATTTGCATCTTCTCAAATAAAATTTTGCAAAAAAAGCTACTTTGCCTGAATAAGCCATTACATGGCCAATTTATGAAAAATAGTCTTGTGTTGGTTTATGGTGATGGCGAACGATGCCCCATGAGCCACAGGATAAAAAAAAATTCAAGTTTATCTTTCTTAAATAAATTTTTGCAAAAAGAGCCACTTTGTCTAAATAAGCCATTATATGGCCAATTTATGAAAAATAGTCTTGTGTTGGTTTATGGTGATGCCGAACGATGCCCCATGAGCCACAGGATAAAAAAAATTCAAGTTTATCTTTCTTAAACAAAATTTTGCAAAAATAGTCATTTTGTCAAATAAGCCATTATGTGGCCAAATTTTGTAGAAATAGTCATAATTGACACAAAAATATTCTTATTCTTGTAGAAATCTCCTACACAAGTTTGTAGTTTGAGTCGGCTTCTATAATTTTCCTTCAAAGAAAAAGAAAAAAAAAATCAAATAAACATCTCTTTATTTCTTGCATTAATTTGCAAGAACTACGCTCGGTCCGATTCATGCGGGGTCATGATACGTAGGCAATCCACATAGGATTCGACCATTTCCATAACCAAAAAAGAAAAAAAAATGAAAAACTACAAAAAGAAAAAAAAAGAAGGAAAAATGAAAAAAAAAAACCACAAAAAAGGAAAAAAAAGAGAAAAGAAAATAGTAGAAAAAAGAAGGTGATCAATAAGTGGAATACCTTAACGCTAACCCGTTGGTTTCGTTTTGTTGATCCAGAAAGTCGAGGTGGTTGGTTGTGGTAAATTGGAAAGCAAGATCCAAGGAAAATGATAACCGGCATCGAAGCTGTTACGGGTGCTCAAGAGACTCGGGGTCAGAAAATTCAACAAGGGTCTACTGTGGTTGAAGAAAACAAAGCATCGAACCAACAAATGACCCAAATGCGTCAAGCATGGGCCAATGGCCAAGGACAGCCTTCTCATGAGTCACAATCTGCTATACAACAAGAACAATACCACTCTCCCGAGTACCACTCGTACTCGTTTGACCTTCCTGCAAACGTTGAGAAGCTTACCCGAAAGAATGTGCAAGAAGAAATGGCCCAAAGATTGAAGAGATTAGAACAACGGATGAAAAACATGCAAGAAATGGCAGAGAATCTCAAGACTGAGTGGGTTGGTACCGGTTCCCGACAACAACTGGTTGAACGGAACCACATGTTAGTAGAAGAAGTCAAAATATTAAGACAACATGTGGTTGAAATGTATCGGGCATGGAGCGATGGAAAGGCACCACCCCCGCCACCACCTAGTTTCATGGACCCGGTCCTTACACCGAACCCGATGCCAAATATACCTGCCTATCGCAGCCTTTCTAGCCACTCGAGTAGCTCAATTACTCGTCCCCCAGCTATGCTTTCCCAACAATACTTCCATCCCCAACCCTACTACTCTCCCGGAGGCACCCAAAATCGTACTTCATCTTCCATGTACCCAATTCCACAAAAAGCCTACCGACCCCCACAAACATACCGGAAACCCCCTGGGTCAGGTTTCAGGCCAAACAAGGCGTTTAGGGAGGAGAGGTTGCTGAAGCGAAGAAAAACATTCACCCCTCTCGGAGAATCATATACCAGCCTTTATCATAGGTTGAAAGAGTTGGGGATGCTAAGACCGGTTGCACCAAAAGTTCCAAACCCACCCCCGAAAAATCTTGATTCTTCTGTCAGATGTGAATACTGTTCGGGAACATTGGGTCACGATACTGAAAAGTGTTGGCAATTGAAGAATGCCATTCAAGATCTTATCAATGAGAGGAGAATTGAAGTACAGACTCCCGAAACCCCAAACATTACACAGAATCCTCTACCTGCATGTGACGTTGCGCATTTTGTGGGGACGATGCCCGATGACGATGGTGAAGAGATTTTTCTTTGGAAGCCGAGAATATTGAAATAGAAAGCGATCTTAATGCAGAATACAGTGGCTAAGATGCCATGTTTGTCAACTGGGAAGGTGCTCAAATCTTGGAGTTCTGGTAGTTTTATTTTGGTGTCGTTTCTGTTACCCGGGTTATTTCAGGGTTGTAATCCGGACGTTGTCTTGAGAGTCAAAACCCTTCTATCTTTGCTTTTTTTAGTAATAAAAATTGTTTAGTGTCGTCTAGGTTTGTAATTCTAGTCTAGTCTGTTCGTTTTGTTGTTGTTTCAACCCATCGGTTTAGTACAACTCTTTGTTTCCCATCATTCCTAGTCAGTCCATTTCTGATCACTTTGCATTTTTTCTCATACTGACTTTAGCAACATGACATGCACATAATTCTAAGCCTGGTTTTTAAAAGTTAATAAAACAATGTTGAAGATGTAATGATACTCGGAAGAAATAAAAACATATTGGAATACTATGAAGCTGGAATCAAGTAACATAAAGAAATGCCTTGGAAATGCGTCATCAATTTAAAGCCAAAGGCAAAAATACCCCAAAGCTAAGGAACCATTCGCGGTATCGAGATTGTTGCCCAATGGCACTGAGAATCGTCAAATACCGAAGACAAATGTGTGAATCGGTCGAAAGGTGTTTAAATGTGTAGTTTGTACTTGGTAGGTTTTGAAGATTGGAATGACGAAGGCATTTTATTCGGCTATCCCAAACACTTCGTCCATTGTTATCCCCTTTGAGCCATACTATATTTTCTTTCATATCCCTCTTTCGGAATCAACAACAAAAATTGAGGATTGAGCGGGGAAATCAAATGAAGAAAAAGAAAAAAAAAAGGGGAAAAAGCGAAAAGAAAAAAAAAAGAAGAAAGAAAAAGAAAAGAAAAAGAAAAAAGAAGAAGAAGAAATCGGGAGAACTCAAATGCAACAATGAATATAGACGTAGTCTGAACTACGTCTGACTTGATCCCGAAAGGGTACGTAGGCAGCCTCTCTGAGGTTCAGTCACAATAAATGAAAAATCCGAAAATCTAAAAAAAAATCCCCCAAGAAGGAAACTGGGGCAGAAGTTTTGGTTGTTGAAAAAATAAAGATTCCGAAAGTTGTAATTTTATCCAACGTTTAAAATAATTTGAGCCTTTTATATCCTTTTTTTTTTTCTAAACCCCATCCAAAAGCCTACATTACGGTCCAAAGGAAGACCTTCCGATCAATCTTCAAGAAATGCCGAGTCAAGCGAACAAAGGTCAATCACATCAGGGGCAACACTCCAGTCCGAACAAAGGAGAATGAAGAACTCAAACCACCACGAGACTCCAAGATGAGAGAAGTCAAAATGAGAGAGTCTTATCGGTGAAAACCCGCACGGGCACCGTAAGGCGACGGTGAGTTGAGAGAAAGAAAGATCAAATGAGAGAGGCTTGTTGGCGAAAACCCTACGGGCGCTGCAAGTCGAATAAGGATCAGATCAAAGAAATGAAGTATTGAAGACCGGTTTCACGGCAGAACTTTGCAACAAGAGTTGAACATCAACTTTGCTATACGGAGACGGCCAAAAGTGCGTGTCAAGGTCGCTAGAGTCGGTATTCAAAATCCGTTAGGTCATTCGTCTGTAGGTTTCTTGTTAGGAATTGTATTTTCCTTTCTCTTTATTCTTCACACTTTGTTTTACCCTCCTCCTTATCGAGTCAGTCAGGTCATAACAAGTATAGAAATGATTTCAAAATTTGCCACCAAGCTTTCCAATTGCACAAGATGGGATTTAGCCAACACGACAATTGTCGTAGGTCTCAGGGAATGACAAGGCCAGTGATTTAAGCCCACAAGAGCAACATGTGCAATGAGGATCATGCAAGACACAAGGGTCGGCAAGGTGCCAACTCAGGGAAAATATAGCAAATGGAAGTACGGGGTTCGAACAGAGAGGGGGTATATCTTCTGACAAGAGAAAGACCAAAGGTTGTCAAGTGGAGTCATCAAAGGAATCGAGATCGAAGTTTGTGGTATCCATCAAGAAAGAGACAATATACATACCTGAAGAGAGTCGGATTTTGAACAAAGAAGAAATGAAAATGGATAGTCGGTGAACAGGCAAGGCACTCGGGTGGAAAGCAGTCGCCATCAAAGTTCAAGGCCACAACCAACCACCGCATTTAAACTAACATCTTTTTCTTTGTTTTGAACAGGGTCATAGAGGTTATTGATCCGATAGAGCCAGCAGCTTCCAATGGGCATAGGCTCATTTTGGTTGCGATGCGTATCTTACTTGCATTGGGCCAAGGCGAAGGGCAAGTTTGCGCCAAATTGGCAGGGACCGTTTTTGGTATCACGGGTGTTGTCCAATGGAGCATTGTATTTAACGGATGTTGAAGGAAAGTGCGTAGAGACTGCTATCAATTCAGATGCAGTCAAAAGATACTATGTATGATTCCTTTTCAATTATGTGTTTTGTATTTTGTTGTGATTTTGGAATTGAAATGACGAAGGCGTTTTATTCTCTATCCAAACACTTTATCCATTGATAACCCCTTTGAGCCTTAATGAATGAATTCTTTTATATCCCTCTCTCGAAATCGCTCTAGTGCAATAAGATCGAAATTGTCAGAATGAAAAATGAAATGTTGGAAAAATGAAAAAATGAAAAATGAAAATGAAAAAATGATGGAAAAAATGAAATGATGAAAAAAAAAAGAGAAAAAAACAAAAATCGGGAAAAAGTCAAAAAGAAATCCATCTAACTTACGAAGTTGGATGAACTACGTCTGACTTGATCCCGAAAGGGTACGTAGGCAGCCTCTCTGAGGTTCAGTCACAATAAAGAAAAAATCCAAAAATTCCCCACATATTGAAACTGGGGCAGAAGTTATGTTTAATAATTCCGAGAGTTGTAAATATTTTTAACCCTCGTTGAAATTTTGAGCCTTTATATCTTTCTTTCTTAACCCGTCCAAAAGCCACGTTACGGTCCAAAGAAAGACTTTCTGATCAATTTTGAAATGATAACAAATACAACGAAGGAGGAGCGAAGTATCGGACAGTACCCGTGCTACAGGAAACAAAAAAAAAAGGGGGAAAAATGGAAGAAATAAAAAATGAGAGAGTCTCATCAGTGAAAACCTTAATCGGCACTGTGAGATGATTGTAAGGTTGAGAGAAATAAAATGAGAGAGTCTCATTAGTGAAAACCTTAATCGGCACTGTGAGATGATTGTGAGGTTGAGAGAATAAATGAGAGAGTTCTATTGGTGAAAACCTTTCAAGGCACCTTAGGGCGATCGTGAGGACTATCAGAAAAGAGAAAAGGCAACAAAAAAAAAAAAGAGTATCGGGTTTGGTCAAAGGCAATTCAGAGTCAGAATAATGATTGGAACGAACTGGGTCAGAGTTTAAATACATGGCATGGTCAGCGGAATCAGCTAGCAAATACCCAGATAAGTTCTATCACCCCTCCAAAACACCCTTACCTTTCTTTCATTTTTCTGCATTTCATTGTTTACCTTTTGAGAGCTAACTACCAGCTCCTGATGACGAAAGTTGAAACAACACTGGGTCAGAAAAAAGGAAGATTTGGGAAGGAAATAAAGAAACTTGGCAGATATGGCCAAAAGAAGAGAAAACAAAACAAAAATGGAAAAATGAGAAAAATACAAAAAGAGTCTGCAAGGGACAAGAAGTCGAAAGTCATGCAATATCAGAAAAGCAAAAACAAAGGAAGCAATAAGAAGCGGGGACGGCAGATGCCAGTTGCCAGCAGTTTATATCTAATAAATTTTGTTTCATGCAAGAACAAATTGTCACTAATCACTTTAAAGTGAATGTGACCAATGTGGAAAATTGAAAATACCAAAAAGAGAAAGTCTGCCGAATAAGTGGAGAAATTCACAGGCAAGAGATAAGTTGGTAAAAAGAAAATACCAAAAAGAGGAAGGTAACATCTTTTAGAAACCACTCCCCAGTCCTCAGGCTACGGGAATACTTTTCTGCATTTGCATTGCACGTTTAAATTCTGTTAGGCGCCCACCTTCAAATACGAAAATATTTTCTGCATCGCATTGCACGTTTAATTTCTGTTAGGCGCCCACCTTCTAATACGGGAATACTTTTCTGCATTGCATTGCACGTTTAATTTCTGTTAGGTGCCCACCTTCTAATACGGGAATATTTTTCTGCATTCGCATTGCACGTTTAAATTCCGTTAGGTGCCCACCTTCAAATACGGGAATACTTTTCTGCATCGCGTTGCACGTTTAATTTCTGTTAGGTGCCCACCTTCTAATACGGGAATATTTTTCTGCATTCGCATTGCACGTTTAATTTCTGTTAGGTGCCCACCTTCTAATACGGGAATACTTTTCTGCATTTGCATTGCACGTTTAAATTCTGTTAGGTGCCCACCTTCTAATACGGAAATATTTTTTGCATCGCATTGCACGTTTAATTTCTGTTAGGTGCCCACCTTCAAATACGAGAATATTTTTCTGCATCACATTGCACGTTTAATTTTTGTTAGGTGCCCACCTTCAAATACGGGAATATTTTCTGCATCGCATTGCACGTTTAACTTCTGTTAGGTGCCCACCTTCAAATACGGGAATATTTTTTGCATCGCATTGCATTTTTAATTTCTGTTAGGCGCCCACCTTCTAATACGGGAATACATTTCTGCATTGCACGTTTAATTTCTGTTAGGTGCCCACCTTCAAATACGGGAATATTTTTTGCATCGCATTGCACGTTTAATTTCTGTTAGGTGCCCACCTTCAAATACGGGAATATTTTTTGCATCGCATTGCACGTTTAATTTCTGTTAGGTGCCCACCTTCAAATACGGGAATATTTTTTGCATCGCATTGCACGTTTAATTTCTGTTAGGCGCCCACCTTCTAATACGGGAATACATTTCTGCATTGCACGTTTAATTTCTGTTAGGCGCCCACCTTCTAACACGGGAATATTTTTCTGCATTGCATCTCATACATATCTGCATTTAAAAAGAAAAAAAAAGAAGAAAGAAAAAATGAAAAAATGAAAAAAAAAAACAAAAAATGATGAAATTCTGACATTCAATAACATGATGTGCCCAGTCACCATACTGGGGCAGAAAAAATCTTTCTTTGGTTGTTTATTTTGTCACAAGCAGGGGTCCACCTGGAGAATGGACGAATGCTTCATATTGAAGAAGTTGAACAAGTCAAGGCAATAACAAGAATGTGGTTGGAAGAAAAATGCAAGTCAAGGCAATAACAAGAATGCCAGTGAAAGAGAAATACAAGTCAAGGCTCAGCAACTAGGAGCCCACTTGAAATCATGGGCACTATATGTCCGGACTTGATCCAAAAGCTGAAGAAGATTGAACCAACACCTACGGCTAACAAGCATCAAGATTCAGATCAGGGTCCGCATGAAGCACCCAACCAACTCAAGATCAAGCTTCAGAAGACTCATAGATAGGAATTCTGTAACTCGTAGCTAATAGGTTTAGTTAGTCTTTTTCAATTTTGATGTAATAACGGGACGGCGGACCGGAGCCTCGGACGGAACCTCGACTCTCAACCTCGATACTCCATCACTCCCGAACTACACTGACCTGATTCCTGTTTAGCCCAGGATATGTAGGCAACCTCTGAAGCAGGATGCGGTCAAAGCTTTTCAAAATGCTTCACAACGGAATACTCGAACGGGTAAAAATCGTTCATAGTTGCTCACTTATCTTTGCACGGAAACTCTTCGTGTTCCCGAGCAAAGAGGGGCAGCTGTGAGCATGTGATTTTTACCCTATATATGAGTTATTTCCATAAATTCAAAATAAATAATTTTTCCTTATTTTTACAATTTGTGTGTTAATTCATATAAAAAATACAAAAAAAAAATATGCATTTGCATTTAGGAAATTAATTTTGCTAGTAGGTATTAATTCATTTTAGCACAATTAAAGAAAAATAAAAATAGCATCTTAATGTTTTAATTGAGAATTACTATAAAATAGATATCAAATAAATTTTAGGAATTAATTAGTTTAACAATTTAATAAAATCATAAAATAAAGCAAAAATACAAAAAAAAAAAAAACAAAAGAAATAAAAAAGGGACACGGAAATAGCGTGATTCTAGACCCATCTCATTCTTCTCCATTCTAACTATACATAACGCACACAGAGAGAAACAGAGAAGAGGCTGGAGGCGATAAAAGAGGCAAAAAAGGAGAATATATTAAGGAGACATCGGAGAGATTTGAGGGAGAATTTCCAGAATTCGGTTTCTTCTTCAACCAAATCGAACGGCCTTCACTCTATCTCCTTCACACACACCACCCCTAGTCGATGACCTCACACCACCCTGCCTCATTGTTCATCGGAAACATCTGCACATAGACAGAAACAGAGAACAGAAATACCAATATACATATTTTTGTTTCTTCATGTTGATTTCGAATTGGGTTTCAAATAATGGAATTAAAATGAGTAGAGGGGATTCAAGCTCATGGCTGTGCGTGAGTACCGGTCGAAGGCTCCGCTCCGTTCGAGATCTCTATACGCCGGTCTGATAGGCATCAACTATTCTTAAGGTTCTATTTTCTCATTTTTACTGGTTATTTTAATGAAATTGTTTGGATTCGAAATTGTTTCTGTTATGAATTGAGAATAATTTCTGTTATATCGCTTGAACTCTCATTACATTGTTAGTCGATTGGATTGAGGGCTGTTTGGATTTATCACTAGGAGTCCGTTTGGTTCATTTCGAGATTTCTAATGTCATTGTTGTTTCAGCTGCGTTAGTTCGCCGTTGATTTTGATATGCTTCATTTGGCTTTCGAATTTTTCTTCATCCGATTTGGGACTACTGCTACTTGTTTATGCTGTGTTGTTTATGCTTGGTTGAGCTCTATATTTTGTTATATTGAGTGTTATTTGGTCGTTGTTCAACTGTTCTTGCTAGTCTGGAGCTTTTGAAGCTCTCATCGATAGTATGTGCTCTTTCCGGCTTACCAAATTGAGACGACCATTGAGTTTCATATTTCCAGCAGTCATTTCTGCCTATTGAACTTCTTAAAACAGAATTCATTGAAACATGTTAGTAGTGTGTTCTATTTTCCTTTAAATCGGTTGGTATTTGTTAGCCTTTCCTGAATCTTTCGTCTTGTTGAAGCGTAAAGGATGAGATTCCATTCCTGTTTAAATGGTTAAATGCTTTGTTAAAATTGATGGATGAGGCATTTTGTTTTATCTTTGTTTTATATAGAAGTTGGCAGTGTCTAGCCCGAGCTAGCGATTAAGTCACAAGTTTGAAATCAGGGAAATATTTTCTTTAACTGCCATCTTGCTTGAAAGTATAAGTGTACGTTGTTTTAATCCTTGTTTGTGAATCTGTGTCGACCTGTGATAGAGATACATAAGTTGGTTTTTGAGGAGATGAGATACAGAGATATAGTATCATGGAATTCAATGTTGAAAGCTTATGCGCTGCATGGGAAAGCAAATGAAGCGTTGAGATTTTTTTAGGAAAATGGATGTGAAACCTGATGCAACCATTCTGTTTCGCTGCTTTCAGCTTGTAGCCATGCTGGAAGGGTGGAAGAAGGAATTAAAATTTTTGATGCTATGTTTGAGAAACATGGTATTGTTCCTCAACTCGATCACTATGCATGTATAGTTGATATTTTGTGTCGAGCAGGTCATTTTATTCAGGCGGAGAAAATAATCAAGGCGTGCCATGCCAAACAAAAATGACAAATTGAATGGCCCTCTTTATAATAAATTGAACCTTAGATTTCGAGGCGTGCCATTTAGCAAATTTCATGGCCCTCGCAAAGTACAAACGCGAAATTACTTTAGGCGCGTTAGTTAATAATAATACCTTCCTAATCACGGGTGCGCATTTATGTGACCCAAATCTTATTCTCGGCGAAACCGAAATACATTAAAGTCACAGGCGTACCGGTTGCGGTGTGACTCAAAAATGTGTTTTCGTGACGTCGCAATTCTTCTAAAATTAAAAAGCGGAACATAAAAGCACATAGTCGGAATATATAAAGAAATCGGATAAAAGCAAGAACTGCAGTTGAGCGACCGTGCTAAAACCACGGAATCCGGGAGTGCCTAACACCTTCTCCCGGGTTAACAGAATTCCTTATCCAGGTTTCTAGTTTCGCAGACTGTATTACGAAGTCATAAATTTCCTCGGTTCGGGATTAAACCGGTGACTTGGGACACCATTATTTTCCCAAGTGGCGACTCTGAATTAAATAAATTAAATTGATCCCGTACCGACTGTCCTTTAAGTGGAAAAACTCCTTCCCTGATTATTATTATATCCTTTCTCGGTGGTGGTGGATTATATGGGGTTGATGGGTTTGGTGGGTGTTGGTGGTAGGGTCTTGGTGGGTGATGATGCGGGTTACGGCTCCATGGCCTGCTCTCTACGGTTGCTACCTCTTCCTTCTTCTTCTTTCCCATTGCTCCCCCGTTTCCAGTTTGTATTGCTTGATTGGTGGCCTTAATGGCCGAAAAACTCATGATTTTATTTGTTTTCAAACCTTCCTCTACAAAGCTTCCCATCTTCACGACTTCATTGAAACTCTTCTCAATCGCCGACACTAAATGACCGTAATATGTAGGCTCCAAAGCCTGTAGGAAACAATCCACCATCTCCCCTTCCTTCATAGGTGGATCTACTCTTGCAGCTTGCTCCCTCCATCTGAAACCGAACTCCCCGAAGCTTTCCCCTGGCTTTTTCTCCATTTTTGTAAGGGATAGTCTATAAGGTATGATTTCTAGGTTGTATTGAAAGTGATTTGTAAAGGCTTGCGCAAGATCATCCCAGAACGAACCACCTTGTATGATCTTGTCGGGTATACCACTCTAAAGCTGAACCACTCAGACTCTGGCTGAAATACGCCATCAATAGCTCATCTTTACCCCCTGCACCTCTCATTTTGCTACAGTATCCTCTGAGATGGGCTACCGGATCTCCGTGTCCGCTATACATATCGAATTTTGGCAACTTGAATCCCACGGGAAGCTGCACCTCAGGGAATAGACACAGGTCCTTGTAGGCCACACTCACCTGCCCCCCTAGTCCTTGCATAGTGCGGAAGGCATTCTCTAGACTTTTCACTTTTTTGGCCATCTCTTCTTGCCCGGCACTCTTGGCAATTCTTTCTTCACTTGTTTCTATCAACGGAGCATGAGACTCATGTTGTCGGAAAGTTGGCTCTGGAGGGTAGTAGTGAGGATCATGTATATGAAACATCGGTTTACTGGAGGATTTGTGTATGGCAGCGGGTGGAGGTGCCACATACACTGGAGCAACTTGGGGTATGTGAGGTGGTGCTTGTTTGATTGGAGGTGGTGGTACCTGGGAGGTGGAGGCATAATAGTGAGGGTAATCGGGGTATGTGGAGGATGAATTCATTGTTGGTGGTTCAGGATTAGGATTGGCTGGAGGGACATATGCGGGGTTGGCAGGGTAGGCTGGTAGTGGTTGACCTCTAGACCAGGCCCGGTACATCTCGGCCATCTGCTGCCTCAGCTTGTACATTTCCTCCTTCATGCCTGCCACATCCACAATCTCCTCTTCATGAGCAGGATCCACGATAGTTGCCTCAATTTCTTGGGACACCGCTTTCGTCATCTTTTTGTATCTTGTGTTGTATGGGTGGGTAGCCAGAATGCCAGTTGCCAAGAAAATCTGAACTCACAAGCATCAACACCCGTTAGTTGTTAGTGCATGAATAAAATGCAACGACTTTAAAAACAAATACATTTCCTTGAGTCGTTATGCATCATCCCGGCCGCTGCTCATTTGGACCAATCACTTCTTTTCTCTCTTTTTCCCCTCTTTTTTTTTCTTTCCTTTTTCTTTCTTTTCTTTCTTTCTTCTCCCTTTTTTTCTTTTTCTTTTTTTCCTCTTTTTTCTTTTCTTGCTTTTTCTTTCTCTCTTTTTTTTTCTTGTCATTTTCATAATTACGTTCCTATTTATTTGCCTAGCGAATTTAAAGGAAATGACATAAAGCAAAAGAATTGATAACAACACTTGATTTTCCATTGATAATTCAAAACATTGATTACAAGGTGATGTTGTAAAAGGAAAAATATAAACAATGATGCATGCCCTATGAGTACATTAATGCTCCTAGTGCCCGCGAGGCATCGTTCGGCCTTGCCGCGGGCCTATATGCTAATCCCCTTTGGAGCCTATCTAAGTCAGCCATGACTTGTTGCACGAAGAACTTCACTGCTGATACAAAGGTCCTTCGAGACATATCTTCACACAGTTGAGTCTTTCGGGTGATGTATTGGGCAATGCGAACAATCTTCTCTCGGATGACCCCCTTTTCTTGCAATAATCGTCTTATTTGTTCAGTGCGAGCATCCAAGGTATGTTGGTTATATTTTTGCACTTGCTGCAGCTCCAGTTCTAATCTAGCCATAGTTGTGTAACAGTGCTCTCTCTCTTCCTCAAGATCCTTGATAATCTTGTTACTTTTAACCATGGCTGAAATTATTTTCTTTCTAAGCTGAGCTACCTCAGAATCGTGCTTGTCTTGTAACTGTCGAACCAACTTGGCTCTTTCCTCAGCATCTCTGTCTATTTGCTTCCGAGCCCTGACTAATTCCTTTTCAGCTTTGTCCAAGTCGAAGCTGTAGTCATTTACTTTGCGCCGGAGAATCTCAATTAACTTCTCGTCCCGGGCTGAGCAAACTGGGGTCTCGGATGCAATTTTCATTTGAGCCATTTGAGCCTTCAACATCTCATTTTCTTTCTTCAGCTGTTTCTTCTCCACTTCATCGGATGCTGCCTGTAAACCACTTTCGAAATGGAGATTTCTCAATTTATCCTCCAACAAGCTGATTTTGGCCTTGTATTCTTTTTCCTTGGCCACCCAGTTCTGATTCTCCTTGGATTGCTCTATCAAATCTTGCAAGTGAGGTCTCTTCGAAAGACGTTCGTGCTCAACACCTCGTCGGTACCATGTGGAGTATCCGGGCGACATTTCTCCCCTTGCTCTATTCGGCACACAAGTATCAATCTTCAAGTTTTGGCACTCATTCCAGATTTGCCGGATCTTTGCTTCCGGGAATTGCCCGTCCGAACCAATCTCCACAGCTTGCACACCCATCTCTCGGAATAATTTGACACCGACCCAACTGTCGCAGGGCCCTGTATGGGGCATAAGGTTGTATACTTTTCAAACCCATGATCAAAAATGGCGATCCTTCCGTTGGCATATACATTACCTCGTCAAGAGGTAACCAATCATACGTCCAATCGATCTGGCCATCAGTTAGGGATCGAAGATACACAATCCAACCTTTGACTCCCTCCGGCAACTTTACTTCTTTTGTTCTCGTGTTGAACTCTTCCAAACATGTCCGTTCAGTCGAACCATAACTCGAGAATGAAGGATGGTGGCATAGATGTTCAATTAGACAGATTTGCAAGATCAAGTTACACCCTTCAAAGAAATTGGCTCCCGCTTTGCACGCAGTCAGAGCACGGTAGATGTCCGCTACGATCATTGGGGCTAGAGTACAATTATCTTGTACTATCAGTGTGGTAGCTACCCCGGCAACTTTTATGTTGATATGTCCATCTTTCCTCGGGAATACGACAACTCCGAGAAATGCCACCAAAAATGCAAACCTCCGGTGTTCCTCCCATTTCGCTCGGTTGGACTTGCAACATAACTTGTTTGTGAGGTCGTTGAAACCCCCAACGTGTCCAAACCTGCTATAGATGAAGCTTAAGGAACAAAACCCATTGGCCAGATCTTCGTTGTGAACATTCCGGGCAATTTTCAAAGAGTCGAGGAAACGATGCACTGTTACCGTCCTCGGAGATACCGGGTATTTTCCTTTTAACGGGACCTCAGTCTTCCCGATATAGAAGGCAATCTCCTCTAAAGTAGGGGTGAGTTCAAAATCCGGGAAATGCAATACATTGTGTGTCGGATCCCAAAACGTGACCAACGCTCTAATCACATCGCCTCGGGGAGCCATGTCTAATAACCCCGTAAGGCCTTTTAAGTAACCTTTGACCCAGTCTTGACCATCTGATCCCATGTCTTGCCACCATAATTTCAGCTCCAAGGGGATTTTATTTAGGGAGAACTGTTCATTCATCATTGTGCTCGTCCTGCACATTTATTATGGTGATTTTATTTAGAAAAAAGGAAAATCTTTTTCAATGCAAGTTTTCATTTTTGAAGGAAAGAAAAGAAAAATGACTTTCGAAGTGGCCATTTTTGCCAAAACAGCCTTCCGGCGTCCTTTCGGAACATTCGGCCATTTCCAAAAATAGCGATCACCTCGATTATTTAAAAGGAAAATCTTTTTTAGTCTTTTTCTAAAAGTGTGGTTGGACCCGTTTAAGGGTTGCCTACGTATCCCACCTAATGGCGAGAATCAAACCTGCGTAGTTCGGTCAGATTATTTGACCAATTATTTCAAAAAATGTTCCATCTATTTTTCCAAATTTTCAAATTTTCCGGGTACCTATTTTCTATAACTCTTATTTTCCTCTCTCTCTTTTTTTCTTTTTCAGCAATTTTTCTGCCCTCGGGATTTCCGCCGGTCCGCATAACGATCAAGGACAATAAAAATGCAACACATAACATGCTCGGTCTTTTCCAATACCGGGTCACCTGTCCTAGACGGACCCAACCCCTGTGTTGAGTACCCTAAGTCAAATATGATGCAAATAATCGTCCTAGACCTCTGTTCAAAATCTTACGGTTTCATAGAGTGCTAGACCGTGTACCCGAGCGGACAACTCGAATCGAGGAGGGGGCTACGTACCGGTGACCCGCGGAGTCAATCGGCTTTGTAACTTATCCGTCCTCTATTTTCTTAATTTAGGGTGACTTTAACAGAAATGGGAGTCTCAACCAGTAAGCACATCCCCGGGGGTGAAGAGAGAAAGGTTTTCAGCACAATTTTATATACAGTCCACATAATATCAAAGCGATAAAGCACAAAGCAAGTTGTTCAAATCATATAATGAAGTCAAACAATAGCGCGAACGGCAATTCTAAGGAGCTCGAGTTCTTAAACCCTGAAACCGAAGTTCAGGGTTGAGTCCCCAGCAGAGTCGTCAGAGCTGTCGCACCTCCCTTTTTACTACCCCACTTTAAGCACATAAATACGCTCATAACGTATACCCCGACGCTCAAATATCCGAAACGGATAAAATAACGTAAGGGAAGGAGTTTTTCCAATTAAAGGATAATCGGTTCGGGATTTTATTGAGATTAATTAGAGTCGCCACTTGGGAATGATAATGGTGTCCCAAGTCACCGGTTAATCCCGAATCCGAGGAATTTGACTCTTAAAAATGTATGCGAAGCAAAGATCCGGATAAGGAACTCTGTTAACCCGGGAGAAGGTGTTAGGCATTCCCGGGTTCCGTGGTTTTAGCACGGTCGCTCAATTGTCGTTCCCGACTCTTGTTTGACTCAATTACAGATTTTAACAACATATAATGCTTTTTACATTGGGTATTATTTTAAAGAATTTGCGGTATCGCGAAAACACGCCTCGAGTCATACCGCAACCAGTACGCCTATGACTTTTGGTGTATTTCACCTTTACCGAGATTTGGATTTGAGTCGCACCAAGTGCACACTCGTTCAAAGGAAGGTATATTAAAATCGTGCCCTAAATAACGTCTATCGGCTTTTAACTTTTGGGAGAGGCTATGGAATTCGCTATTAGCCACTCCGGATCTAATATGTTATCTTATTACTAAATGGGGGCCCCGGTGTTTATTCGGGCGAGGCTCGTCCCAATTTTCATTAAAGGATTCAATACTAGTATTTGGCTATATTTTCTATATTTGTTTTTTCCTTAATCGTATTTACTACTTCAGAACTGGGCCTAGGCCATTGCTGATGCCTTTGGGCCTGGACCTCTGCAGTCTTAATTAATCAGACATTGAGTTTACCAGGGTCTTAGAGACCCAAACTGTCTTCAAATTTTTCGTTCAATAGCCCAGTCAACTTTCCATTATAGTTCAGGCTCTTAACACGCATTGGGCCCAATCTTAATAACAATAATAACGATTGCAGTAAAAGAGTAAAAATACACATCAGGAACGAAAATTCACTTTATTTATTAATCCAAAAGGGAAAATAGCTGTACAAGAATATCATTATTAATCCAAGATCACAACTAATTAATGTATAAATGAATGAACTAATCCCGTTTCTTTGTTTTCTGTTGATGGCTTATATCAGTATTGAAATTACTCAGTCAAAGAGACGTTTCATCTATGTGATGCAGTGTTTAAACAACCCAATCCCTTATTGACAATAACCAGATTATCTAAAGCTAAATGTCTATCTATACATACATTGCTATACTACGATTTTGGACTCAATTAATGTTACAGATCTAGTCTCAAATGAATTACTGCTTCCTTTCTCTTTTGTGCTTGCTGATATCTAGAGGTTGATTCACTTGATATGATTAACTACTGTTGTTTAGTAAGAGCCAAATCTATTTGATATTATTAAAACCAACTTCATTACTCATCTATTTGTTTCCTTTTAGACTTATTCAAACTCGTGATTGACAAAACAGATTAACTAGGTGAGCTTATTACTATTAACTTATGTGATGGTCCTTTAGCTTCATTTTAGAGATTCTACCTAATTAACTAAATGAGGTGCTACTGGCTACTACTATTATACTACTGCTATTGCATTGTTTTGTATTTGTTTTTATACTATTACATTCTATACTACTGCTATAGGTCTAAGATTGAAACAAGGAATAATACTCAAATACAATATCAAATGTATCTAAATCTCAGGTCTTCGTTTCATTCAATCAAATCTTTACAGCTCGTTCTCGGATAAGAGAATACCTGGATCAAATGGAAAGAAAGCCAATGAGTTCTAAGGAGATGAAGGCAAGTAATCAGCAATCGACTCAAAAGCAATGCAACAGTGAAGAGGAATCCCAAATAAGCAAGACAACCAGCAAATGATAGAAATCCCAGCAACAACAAACAAGTAATAATCCAGGCAGATGAATCAAGCAAAGAAGACCAATGAACCAGATTGAAATTAGTATATCTTCACTCGAAAAAATCCCAGAATACCCTACTGTTATCTTGCTATTTTGACCCTAAAGCTTGTATTCAAAAGTTAGCTTAAAATGAATTTCAGAATTCCCCAAATTTTCGAACCTCCTTTCAGCCCTTTTTTAGGTTGTATTTATAGCTAAAGCTAAGGGCTGAAACTTGGGGAGAAAGTTATGGGATTAATCCCACTTCTCCCCCTCTAAGATTTATGAAATATACACTTAAGCCCCCAATTCAGTTAGCAGAAACCCTTCCAACATGTGCTGGAAGGTTCTAAAGATTCCTTTTTGTGGGTTTTTACCAATGTAGCCCTAGGGGTTTGGGATTTTTACAGATTTCCCATTTTAGGGAGACCATTATACCCTTAAATCTCTGCAAAATTGCAGAAATCAGGGGTACAAATGACTCCCTTACCCTCTTAAGTTTCACCCTATTCACTGTTTTACCTATTTGGTTTCCAATTATGCCCTAATGCCACTGCTAATTTACTTGACTGCCTAGGTCAAGTTTCAGCTCCTTTTGGACTTATTTAACTAATAGCCAGCCCTTGCATTGGTATTTAAGGGCTGGCCAGGTCTACTATTGAGAACTATTTTAATTTTAGCCTATTTAGCTAGTTCCAGTCAATTAAGACCAAATTATTTCAATTTAAAACTAATTGCGGGACTAGCCTGCTTTATTAATGAAATTAAACTATTTAAAGGCTAGCCAGTCTCAAGTTGAGACTTAGCTTGGGTATTAAACCCAATTACTGAACAGTTGGGCCCAAAACCTTTACAGGTTTGGCCACTTTGACGTTCAGGGCTCAAAAGAGAGCCTGGGCCAGTCTGCATTTGCAGACTTAGCCATTTTGCACAACCAGCCCCTTTTTAAGGTGGACTGTGTGTTAGGGCCTTATAGAATAGGTCAACCTTTTGCAAAGTTGACCACTCTTAGGCCAATTATTAAACTTAAAGCCTATTTTTGTGACTTTCAGTTTTAACCTATTTAAAAACTAACCATTTTCATGGAACCTAATACTAAAACTATAACCAATTCACCTAAGCATTATAAGTATTTAACAGTGTTCAAATTAACATAGAACTATTGCAAGCCTAGCCATTTCAACATACAATTGCACACATAACCACATGAAGCCAAATATTGTTCATTAATCAATTAAAACTCAGAAAAGGGGTTCGATAATGTTGAATCTCAACTAATCAACTCACATAACTTAAATTCATGTAGCAACATGTCAATTAACATCAATCAGGCTTAGTCACAATCATTTCATGTTAGATGATATATTGAAAAACCCTAAAACACTTAGCATTCATGGACATAGACACATAGACACTAAATTCTCAGAAAACAGTCAACAAAGGAACAAAAACAGGACTTATTTTAAACAGGAGAGCAATGGACTAAGAATAGTAATCAACCAGACCTACCAACCTAAAACTTTTCCCAAATACCAACCTAAATCTAATACAAGTGCATGACAAATAAGATGAAGATGAAGAGCAGAGGAACATGGAGAAACAAGTGAAAAAGTAACAGGACAGACCAATCAGGGTACTTAAGAGAATAAAGTTAAGCTAATATTAGAACTAAGCATGCATGACAATAGGAAAAAGCTAGACTATAACAACTAAACAGATCCAAGACTGCAATATTCACGAGATGAAGAAGGAAAGGGAATTCAAGGTAACTCTTTTGACTCAACAGAAACAGAACATGGATAAACAGTGAAGAAGAAACCTAAAACTATCATGTGAAAATAAAAATCAGAGCAGACAAAACAGAAACAAGCAAGAAAACACAGACAAAGCAAACAAGCAAAAGAAAAGTAACAAAAAACAGGAGGGGGGTACTTAGCTTAGCGGGGCCTGTCCCCCGAGCTTCCTACTCCTTTCACTCTTCTCATTCTCTCTCGAACTCTCTCCGACCCTTTTATTCTCTTTTTTTTTTCGTTTCGTTTTCCCTTTTTCTTATTTCTCTCTTCTGGTTTCCCTTTTAGACTTCAAGGTGAAGTCTTTTTGAGTTTTGATTGCAGAGGGGTGTTTTGGGGATGGTAAAGGACGGGCCTTGAAAGGTTTCCAGTTTGGAGGTCGCCGGAGCTAGGGTTCCGGCGACACTTTTTGGAATATTCGACGGGTTCCAGAGATCTTCGAGGGATGTGGGTGGTATGGTTGGGTAGATCTCACCAAGATGGTTCGATCGGCGTTAGTTTGATGGTGTGATTCATACTTCGGTGGTCACCGGTGGTGAGTTCCGGTGACCGGAGTTCTAGAGAAGGGGTCTGTTTTAGGGTTTCTTTGGAGAAGAAGAAGAAGAAGAAGAAGGAAAAGTGATAGGAGAGGGGTTAGGGTTGGCTGGCGACCACCGTGGAGAGTGGTGGCCGCGCTGGCCGGCTAGGTTTTCTTGTTGGAGGTTGAAGATGAAGAGGGGAGGAGAAGCTGGTTTCAGAGGCGGCTAGGGTTAGGGCGGATGATAAAGGGCCAAAATTGTTCAGACAAGAGCCTTTTATAGGCTTGATGACTAAGGTAATCCAGACCGTTGATCTGATGAAGATCAACGGTCACCAGACGCGTTACATAAACGGCGTCGTTCAGTTGTTTGAGACCAAGACCTTTGACCCTTAGATCAATCCAAACGAACGGCTCAAATTTGATCTCACAATTTATTTAATTAAACCAAAATTTCGACTAATTAATCCCACCGTCAGATTCGACCTAATCGAGTGGTGGAGATTGAATCTCACCCTCATCTCTGAATTAATCCGGACTGCATCCTTGGCCGCTGGATCAAGCCTGATAGACGGCTGAGATTGAATGGCCTTTGGGATCAGACGGGCTGACTCACTTGGGCTAATTCACTGGGCCAAACAATTGGATTTCAATTGGCCCAGTTTCATTATTCCTATGTATTTTTTGTATTTTCTGGTTTTTAATTATTTTTTATGCATTTTCTTTTATACCTTTTTTTTTCTTTTATGAAAAATTATAAAACCTAATTTCCTACTTACTTTAATGATCTAGTATTTTTTGGCAATTTTCTATTATTTTTCCCTAATTTCCGCTACTATTTTTGGTGATTTTCTTCTTAAAACTTAACTAATTAAGACAAAGTAATTACCTAGCCTAATTTTTTTGATTTTTTCTAATTTCTATTTATTCAAACACAAAAAGTATAGCTAATTTCAAACAAAGCAAGTAATTGCACTCAAAAATATATTTATTTTAATTTTGGAATTATTTGCCTGGTGCAAAAATCATGTGCTCACACCGTGCTGCTTTTTGCGCAAAAACCTCTACATCTGCAGAAAATCACTCAAAATCCACGGATTATTTATGCACCTCTAGATCGAATCTACAATCATCACAGATGCGAAATTGATATCGCACATGCGGAACAAGACACATGCCTACGTCCTCTCTCCCGCTTCCGCGACCATCGTAAGCGCGGGAACATCATCGCACATGCGCTTTCTGACTAGCTCTTTTAATCTTGCATATGTGATCCCCCACTTGCTTCTGCAGGCTCGCACCTGCGGCTCCCACTCCATAGGTGCGATTATGACATCTGAGTTCCAACTTCAGCAACTCATTTAATTTCCAAACATGTTCTATTAATCACTCAAAATCAACCTGTGACTCTAGGGACCTCAATCGAACATACCAACATATCCCATATACAAACATATTCGAATCTTCGAATCATCCAAAACAATAACAAAACACAAAATTACACTCAGATTCAAGCCTAAGAACTTCTAAACTTCTGAATTCCATAAATGATGCCAAAATTCGTTAAACCACGTCAGAATGACCTCAAAATATGCGCACAAGTAAAAAATGATACCATGAACCTATTTAAACTTTTGGAATTCCATCCGACCTCGTAATCAAAATTTCCACTGCCGTCCAAAATCGCCAAAATGCTAGCTTTCACCAATTCAAGACTAATTCTACCATGGGCCTCCAAATAACATTCTGAACATGCTCCAAACTCCAAATTCACCTAACGCAGCTAACTGAACCATCAAAATTCAAATCCTAGATCGTTTTCACATAAGTCAACATCCGATCAACTTTTTCGAATTAAACTTTCTCCTTAGAGATTAAGTGTCTTAATTTACTCCAAAACTACTCCAGGCCTGAACCAATAGACCCAGTAAAACATAATACAACTGAAGAACACAAATGAAGTAGAAAAAATGCAGAACTGGGCTATAACTCTCGGAACGACCTATCGAGTCGTTACACTACTACTCCAATATTATTTGGATATTTTAATAGTTTGATATTTTAGCGTAATTGTATCTCCTTTCCTGCCTATTTTGGTCTTGAATCTTTAGTTAGGATTTTCCTTGGCATTGTCAAAATTAATTTCATTAGTGGTAGCTTTGCCTATATTTTTATCTATATGGTTACATCTTTATTTTGAATCATTATTTCAAATATCCCCTAGTAGTTCTGTTCTAGTTCTGCACATTTTCTCTGTGACATTTAGTTGTAAATTATAGCCCCTTTAGCGCTTGTATTGTATTTCTTCACCTATTTTTTTTATCCTTTTGTGTAGATTATAGTTCCTTTAGTTCCTTCTTCACCTATCTTTCTGTTATTTAGTTGTACATTATAGTTCCCATTAGTTCCTTTATTTTATTAGTTTACATGTTTTGCAACCTTTAGTGGTAGATAATATTTTGATAATTCATTTTATTTTTGTCGCTTGTTTCGGGATAGTGCTTGCCTAGTGACTCCTAGATTATAGTAGCTTTGGTGAATGATGAAAGGGTAAGGTCCTGTCCTCGGGAGGGTACAGAGGGTAAGCCGGCTAAGAGAGCTACTAGGCTGAGATGGGACTTGGAACATAGGAATTTTGATTGGAAAATTTATAGAGTTAGCGAAGATTATCGAGAAAAAAAATATTAATATAGCTTGTGTACATGAGACTAGGTGGGTAGGAGATGAGACACAAGATATGGGCAGTTTCAAACTTTGCTATTCTAGGAGGTTAGAGGGCAAGAATGTGGTAGGTATCTTGGTTGATACATACCTCCTTGAACTAGAGGTGGAGGTTATGAGGGTGAGTGACAAGTTGATGACATTAAGCTAGTTGTTGGAGGTTTTATTTTGAACATAATCAGTGCATACATATCCCAAGAAGGCTTGGATAAAGAAGTTAAGGGGCATTTCTTGCAGGATTTGGATAGCTGGTGCGTGGTATCCGACATACCGAGAATCTTTTTATAGGGGATGATTTCAACGGCCACATTGGAGTGATGACTTGGGGGTATGATGATGTACATGCTGGATTTGGTTTTTGAGATAGAAACGTCGGATGAAGGTCTCTGCTGGATTTCGCTAGAGCATCTGATTTGGTGATAGCAAACTCGAGTTTCCCGAAGAAGATGGAGCACTTGGTCACCTTCCAGAGTTCAGTGACCAAGACTCAGATTAATTATTTACTATGCAGAAAATCCAATAGAGGCATTTGCATGTATTACAAGGTCAACCCGAGTGAGAAACCCTTGACAATTCCTAGGCTCCTAATCATGGACCTTGAGATCATGATGAAGAGACGGAAGAGGGACATATATAGTCAATATCGGATCAAGTGGGGAGCCTTGATAGAAGCTAAAGGCAGGAATTTGGGGTCAAGCTGGTGACTGTGAAGGCTTAGAGGAGTAGTGGGGACGTAAGTGCTATTTGGAATACGATTGCGCAGTGCATTAGGGAAGCCGTGAGAGAGGTATTAAGTGGTCTGAAAGGGTTACTTTGGTGGTAACAAGGGAGACTGGTGGTGGAATGAAGAGGTGAAAGGAAAATTAGGAAACAAGAATGCAGCATATCTGAAGCTAGTGGAAAGTGTAGACAAGGAGGAGAATGGAGCGAGCTGGGAGCATTATAAGTTGGATAAAAAAGAGGAAAATCTAGTTGTTACGGCGGCCAAAACTATATCTTTTAGTCATTTGTATGAGGAACTCGAGGACCGAGGTGGGAATAAGAGGTTGTCCAGGTTAGCCAAGGCACGAGATAGGAAGGCGCGTGACTTGGAAAACGTAAAGTGCATCAAGGACGAAGAAGGTAGAGTTTTGTTGGATGAAGGGCTTATCCATCCGAGATGACAGACCTACTTCCATAGTCTCTTAAACGAGGAAGGGGGACATGAGCATTGTATTGGGTGATTTGGAACTATCCGGGAGTTGTTGTTACCTTGGTATTGTACGCGAATTAGAGTTTATAAAGTTGAGGGGGCTATGTGTAAGATGAGACGTGGCAAAGCAATCGAGCCAGATAAAATCCTGGTGGAGCCAGTTAAGGCAGACTTGGAATGGCTCATCAAGATATTTAATATAATTTTTAGAATGAAGAAGATGCCCGAAGAGCGAAGGTGGAGCACAATGGTTCCTATATACAAGAACAAGGATGATATAAAAAATTACAATAACTATCAGGGTATCAAGCTGCTTAGCCAAACTATGAAATACTAGGAGAAATTGGTAAAGCTAAGGATAAGGAGAAGTGTGTCTATTTTCGAAAATGAGTCATGGGTTCATGTAGTGGCGTTCAACTAAAGAAGCCATCCACTTTGTTACAAGATTAATAGAGAAGTATAAGGAGATAAAGAAGGACTTCCATATGGTGCTCATAAACTAAAGAAAATGTGTACGATAAAGTTCCAATGGAGGTTTTGTGGAGATATTTGGAAGCTAGAGGTGTACATGTTGCGTACGTTAAGTTGATTAAGGACATGTTTGATGGAGTAAAGTCCCGAATAAGGATGGTGGGTGGGAACTCATCAGACCATTTTACGGTTATGATGGGGTTGTATCAGGTGTTGGCACTCACCCATTTTTTTGTTCTCTAGTAATGGACGCACTGACGCTCCGTATCCAAAGGGAGGTACCGTGGTGCATGTTATTTGCAAATGATATTGTATTGATTGATGGGATACGAGACGGTGTGAACACGTAATTAGATGTATGGAGTCTGACCCTGGAATCTAAAGGTTTCAAGTTGAGCAGGACCAAGACATAATACTTGGAGTGTAAGTTCAGTGGAGAGACTAAAAGATAGGAATGGGAGGTGAGGCTAGACTCACAGGCCATCCCTAGGATAGGGAGTCTTAAGTACCTTGGGTCTATTATTCAAGGGGATGGGGAGATGGATGGAGATGCCACACATTGTATTAGGGCAGAATGGATGAAACAAAGACCCACTTCCGGTGTTTTGTATGACAAGAAGGTCTCGAGTCATCATAATACAGGTGTGATAAATGACTCCATCCACAACCCGTCTAATCCTCTTCCATTCAGTCATGAACATGCATGGAGCATAACTTGCCAACTCTAAAAATCTCACCTCATACTGCGTCACAGTCATATCTCCCTAACGAAGCCACTAAAATTATCTCCATAACTCCTTCCTCTGAGACTGTTGTACTCACTTCTCTAGAAAGAGAGTGGAGAACTCCTGCCATGACAAAGGCGCTGCACCTATAGGCCTATGCCACTCGTATGACTCCCACCAGTAAAGGCTGCTCCTGAGAACTTAAAGGTAGTAAATGATACCCCGCTCAACTTTAAGATCCCTGTTGTCCGAAGCATACGTCGACACTTGTCGAGAAAACCATGGGCATCCTCACTTGGAACACCGCTGAATATAGGAGGCGAGAGCCTGCTGAATCTCTCAAGATGACGCTGCTCACCGTATGGCATCACTGGAACCCTATCACCCTAAACCGGGGCAACTGCCTGAACTGGGGCAACCTGCTGTGCTGGCGGTGCCTCTGGTGTCTGCAAACCCTTCACTGCCTGCTCGAGCGTGCGAGTTGCGGGTGTCTAATGACCACCCCTGATCTGAGAATTGGCTGCGGCAGTGGTGGGTGAGACTGCCTGAGCCAGGTCGGTACAAACTGATAAAATATGAGTTAGGGCCTCCTAAAGACCCGGAATAACAATAGGCACAGTTGGTGGCTGAGCAGGTGCTGCCGGAGTCTCTACAGCTGGAGATTGATCCTGAATAGGGGAAACTAGTGGGATAACTGGTGCTGCCCCTGCTGCTCTGCCTCTCCACGACCACGGCCGCATCCACGGCCTCTAGTGGGTGGAAATGGTGGTCGACTGCCACGTCCAGTAGCATCTGTTCTAGCCATCTGCGAGAGAATAGAATAAAGAAATTTAGTTCTTGGATAAACAAAGTCACACGACAAGAATTTCAAGAATTGAAGTTTTCCTAAAGGTTCTGCAGCCTCTCAAGGATAGATACAGACGTCTGCGTACCAATCCGCGAGACTCTGCTAAACCGACATATGATTTGCGAGACCAAGTAACCTAGGCTCTGATACCAACTTGTCACGACCCCAACCCTGTCATGATGGCGCCCAACACACTACAAGGAAAGCCCGACCATTTACAATATATTCAACCCAATTGATAAAACAAAATTTGATAAGTGAAATAGTAAGTCATTAAGCCATTTAAGTCAAATACGAAAATACTGGTGAAATTACTGAAGTTTAGCAAAAACGTAACATGTAGCCAACAAAGGACCCGGTGTCACGAATATGAGCCTCTACAAAACAGAGCGATATCGTACTACATAGTCCGTCTAAATGTCTGAAAGTGAGGAAAATAAAAGATAAGGATAAAGGGAAGAGTCAACAGCTGTGAACGCCATGCAGCTACCTCAACACTCCTGAAAAGAAAGTCCGTGATCGCTGAAATATCTACTCAGCCTAAAAAGAAAGACCTAGATTTGCACGCAATATGCAAGGAGTAAAGTGAGTACTCCGACCCAGTGAGTAATAAACATAACTAAAGTCTAAAGGTAAGAAAAGATAGAAAATGCACAAAGTACTCTATATCTAGTACTCTATTATAGTGGAGAACAACGTGGTCGATTTTTGCACCTCCAGGCTTCCAGGGTCCGCCAAGACTTGGTAGGTAGATTTTTTTCTATCTAGAGTAGCAGGGTCTCTAGCTTTGACATGGGATCAGTTTGCAGCGTTATTCTTGGAGAAGTTTCTTCCGGTCACTCAGCGGGAGGCACATCGTAAGCAGTTTGAGTGCTTCCACTAGGGTTCCATGATAGTTACACAGTATGAGACTAGATTTGTTGACTTGGCATGCCATGCACTGTGATACTCCCTATAGAGCGAGAAAGGATCTGGAGATTCATTGATGCATTGATTCAGTCGATCCGTCTTTAGATGGTCAGGGGAGTTGGTAGTGATATTTCCTTTCAGGAGGCGGCCAATGCGGCCCGTAGAGTTGAGATGGCCCTCACACAGGGAGGTGGTCAGATGTCGGACAAGATGCCTTGTCATTCTGGTAGATTCGGTGGTACCTAATCTAGAGGTAAGGATTCTTATGGTAGGGGTCAGGCACCGAGGCCCTTTCAGTCTGCTCTTTAGGCTTCTCATGGTATTCTAGGCAGCAGTAGTCCCTAGCAGTATCAGTCAGATCAGTAGCCTATTAGTGCACCTCACCTTCAGAGCGTTCGAGGAGGCCTTTCAGGGCAGTATGGTCAGTCCCAGTTTTCTCCATTGCCACAGTCATCTGGCTGTTATGGGTGTGGAGATCTCATTCACATTAGGAGATATTGCCCGAGGTTGAGAAGTGCTCGGTCGTAGCAGCATGGCTCTCGTTCCATGATTTAGGCAGTAGGTGATCCACCGGCTGCCCAACTAGCTAGGGGCGGGGTTAGAGGCCATAGAGGTGGATTTAGAGAGCATAGACTTGGAGCTCAGACTGACATGGGTAGAGGACATCCACTAGTTGATCGTCCTAGAGATATGGCTCAGAGAAATGGGGCGTAGCCCCATTGTTATGCTTTGCCATCCAGGCCCGAGGTAGAGTCT
The DNA here is from genome assembly GCA_032618575.1 of Nicotiana noctiflora. Lineage (NCBI taxonomy): Eukaryota > Viridiplantae > Streptophyta > Magnoliopsida > Solanales > Solanaceae > Nicotiana > Nicotiana noctiflora. The sequence continues at coordinate 144,638 of JASVEL010000176.1, read as the reverse complement.
TCTGATGCTGTTATAACAGGTACTACTCTTGTCTATGACAGGGATGCTTTAGTGCTATTTGATCCTGGGTTTACGTATTCATATGTGTCATCTTATTTTGCTCCCTACTTGGCTATGCCTAGTGATCCCTTGAGTATTCCTGTATATGTATCCATGCCAGTGGGTGATTCTATAGTGGTCGATAGAGTCCATCGTTCCCGTGTAGTAGTATTTAAGGGTCTTGAGACTCGTGTTTATCTATTGCTTCTAGATATGGTTGATTTTGATGTTATATTGGGGATGAATTGGTTGTCCCGGTATCATGTGATCTTGGATTGTCACGCAAGGACCGTGACCTTGGCTTTACTAGGCTTGCCCTAATTGGAGTGGAGGGGGACCCCAGGACATGGCACCCGCACTGTTATTTCTTATGTTAAGGCTCGACGCATAGTCGAGAAGGCCTGTTTAGCTTATTTGGCATATGTTCATGATTCCATCACATAGGTACCATCTATCGACTCAGTTCCTATTATTCGAGAGTTCCCAGAGGTTTTCCCTTCAGACCTGCTGGGTATGCCGCCCGACAGGGATATTGATTTTTGTATTGATCTGGCCCCAAGCACGCAACCCATTTCTATCCTACCTTATCATATGGCCCCGCCAAAGCTAAAAGAGTTAAATGATCAGTTGCAAGACTTGCTTGATAAGGGCATCATCAGGCCTAGTGTTTCTCCTGGGGTGCACCACTTCTATTTGTGAAGAAAAAGGATGGGTCGATGAGGATGTGCATTGATTACCGATAGTTGAACAAGGTGACGACAAAGAACAAGTAGCCACTACCGAGGATTGATGATTTGTTTGATCAGTTGCAGGGTGAGAAGGTATTCTCAAAGATACATTGAGATCGGGCTATCATCAGCTGAGGATTAGGGCGTCTGATGTCCCTAAGACAACATTTCACAATCGGTATAGGCATTATGAGTTTTTGGTCATGTCATTTGGGTTCACCAATGCCCCTGCAGCACTTATGGAGTTGATGAACCAAGTGTTCAGGCCTTATTTAGACTTGTACATGATAGTCTTCGTTGATGATATTCTTGTGTACTCCAGCAGTCAGGAGGAGCACGAGCAGCACCTCAGAGTGGTTCTTCAGACTTTGAAGGATAGCTAGTTACATGCCAAGTTCTCAAAGTGCGAGTTCTAGTTAAGTTTAGTTGCATTTCAGGGTCATGTAGTATTAGAAGAGGTCATTCAGATGGACCTAAGGAAGATTGAGGCAGTCAAAAATTGGCCTCGACCAGCTTCAGCTACTGAGATTAGGAGTTTCTTAGGGTTAGCCGGTTATTATCGTCAATTTGTGGAGGGATTATCATCTATAGCAGCCTCGATGTCCAGGTTGACCCAGAAGGGTGCCCAGTTCAGGTGGTCAGACGAGTGCGAGGAGAGCTTTCAGAAGCTCAAGATAGCTCTCACTATGGCACCTATATTTGTTTTGCCCACATGTTCAGGGCCTTATACAGTTTATTGTGATGCTTCCCGCATTGGGCTTGGCGCAATATTGATGCAGGATGGAAAGGTCATTGCTTATGCTTCAAGGCAGTTGAAGATCACGAGAAGAATTACCCAGTCTATGATTTAGAGTTGGCAGACCATTGTTCATGCCTTGAAGATTTGGAGGCATTACTTATATGGTGTGACGTATGAGGTATACACTAATCACAAGAATCTGCAATACTTGTTCAAGAAGAAAGAGTTTAACTTAAGGCAGTGGAGATGGTTGGATCTACTGAAGGATTATGATGTTACTATTTTGTACCACCCGGGGAGAGCCAATGTGGTGGTAGATGCACAGAGCAGGAAGTCAGCCAGTATGGGTAGTCTTGCTTATATTTCGGTCTGCTAGAGACCGCTTGATTTGGATATTTAGGCCTTGGCCAACCGGTTTATGAGGTTGGACATTTCTGAGCCTAGCCGAGTTTTAGCTTGCACGATCGCTTGTTCTTCATTATTGGAGCGTATCCGTGGTCTGCAGATTGATGATCCTCATTTGTGTGTCCTGAGGGACACTATGTAGCGTAGAGGTACCACGAAGGTGACATTAGATGCGGATGGTGTTTTGAGGTTGCAGGGGCGACTATGTGTGTCCAATGTCGATGGTATTCGAGAGATGATCTTAGCGGAGCCCCATAGTTCTTGGTGTTCTATTCACCCAGGTGCCGCGAAGGTGTATTCGGACTTGCGGAAGCATTACTGGGGGCGTAGGATGAAGAAGGACATTGTTGCATATGTGGCTCGGTGTTTGAATTGTAAGTAGGTCAAGTATGAGTATCAAAGGCCTGATGGTATATTTTAGAGGATTGAGCTTCCCGAGTTGAAGTGGGAGCGGATTACCATGGACTTCGTTACTGGACTTCGGGTGATTCGAAGGAAGTTTGATTCTATTTGGGTCATTGTGGATAGGTTAACCAAGTCAGCACATTTCCTTCCTATTTCCACCACCTATTCATCAGAGAGGCTAGTTGAGATCTACATTTGAGAGATTGTTCGCCTTCATGGGGTGCCGACATCTATCATTTCGGATCGGGGTTAACAGTTTACCTTGCGCTTTTGGAGAGCAGTTCAACAGGAGCTACGCACCCAAATTCAGTTGAGCACATCATTCCAACCTCAGACAGACGGTCAGTCCTAGATAACTATTTAGATATTAGAGGATATGCGCGAGTTTGTGTTATTGATTTTTGATGCTCTTGGGACTAGTTTCTACCTTTAGCAGTGTTCACCTACAACAATAGCTGCCAATCCAGCATTCACATGGCTCCTTATGAGGCATTGTATGGTAGGGGATGTCGGTCTCCAGTCGGATGGTTTGAGCCGGGAAAGGCTCGATTGTTGCGTACAGATTTAGTCCATGAGGCCTTGGATAAGGTCAAGATTATTCAGGACAGGCTTTGTTTGGCTCAGTCGCGGCAAAAGAGTTATGCGGATCGCAAGGTTCGAGATGTGGCTTTCATGGTTGGTGAGCGTGTATTGCTCCGTGTATCGCCTATGAAGGGGGTGATGAGATTTGGGAAGAAGGGAAAGCTTAGCCCTAGGTACACTTGCCTATTTGAGATACTTGATCGAGTGGGAGATGTGGCTTACAGACTTGCCTTGCCACCTAGATGTCAGCCTTGCAACCAGTGTTTCATGTGTCTATGCTTTGAAGGTATCACGTCAATCCTACCCACGTGTTAGATTTCAGCACTATCCAGTTGGACAAGGATCTATCCTACAAGGAGGAGACGGTAGCAATTCTAGACCAGCAGGTTCGACAATTGAGGTCAAAGTGTTTTCCTTCAGTGCATGTTCAGTGGAGAGGTCAGCTTCCCGAGACATCAACCTTGAAGTTCGAGTCTAATATGCGGACCCGTTACCCTCATCTATTTCCTGACTCAGGTACTTCATTCTTTTATCTATTCAAGGACGAACAATTATTTTCGAGGTGGAGAATGTGATGACCCAAAGGATCATCACCATATTTCTCCCTTTTTGAATGCTTCCGATGCCTTTGAAACATCGTTTTGGGTTACGTCGATTTGCATGCACAGTCCGGACGCGAAGCCAAAAATTTTTAATGTTAAAATATGTGAGTTATGTGAAAAAATTGAAGAGTTTTGATAATAATATTTAGATAGTTGACTTTGGTCAACATTTTGGGTAAACGGACCAGGACATGTGATGTAATGGTCGCGGGAGGTCCGTCGGAAAATATGAGACTCGGGCATGTGCCCGACTCCTTTAGGTAATAAGAAGCTTGAAAAATGGAGCCCATTTTTTTGAAGTCCCACTGTAGTAATGCCCGTATTCGAAATTCGAGGTTCAGAACCCCGGTAAAAGAATTTTTTTCTGTTAAATTATTTTTCTGAAATTAATAAGGAAAAGTAGAAATAAAAATTAGTTAGAAGATATAGGTATCGGCCTCATATTTTGGTTCCGACGCCCGGTAAAAGTCTTAAATATGTGTTAAGCACTATCTATAATGTTTGGTTGAAAATGAACGTCGTTTGTCGTGTTTCAGACTAAAAATGGGAAAAGTTGAAAGTTCATGAACTTTCAAATGAAAATTTTGAGTTTTTAGGTTTGATTCTAACATTTTGATGTTATTTTAGTGATATGATCACACGGATGAGTCCGTAGGATGTTTTTGGAGTTATGTGTATGTTTGGTTTGAAGGCCTGATGCCTCGGGTGAGTTTTGAGTAGGTCCCGGGAGGCCTTAGGCATAAATTATCAGATGTTCAGTGTTGCAGGCCCCAGCGCTGTTGCAGTCATTTCTGCGCGATCCGCGCTGGAAGCCATGCGGCTGCAATGCAGTTCCGCGCGGTCAGCGTGGCCAGGTTCAGAGAGGCCATTAGTTTAAGTTCAACCAGCGCAGCCGCGTGCCAAATCAGTGTGGTCCGCACAGGATAGTTCAGAGGGGGGTCATTTTGTTTCCCTACCTTGGCGCGGACGCGGGACATTTTTGTGCAGTCTGTGCCAGCCCCCAATAAGGCTTATAAGTTTGGGATTTTCAGTCATTTTCCACTTTTCAAAAACCCAAAACCTAAGAGGTGATTTTCCAAACAACTTTTCTTCTCCAAAACGATTGATAAGTGATTTCTAAATTATTTTCTTCACTCCTTAACATCTTTTAACATGATTTTAACTTCAATCAAGGATTTTCATAAATGGGAATTGGGTTTTTGGTTAGGGCTTAGGGTTTTCTAAAATTTGAGATTTAGAAACTCAATTTGAGGTCCGATTTCAAAATAACTTATGTACCTGAGTTCATGGGGGAATGGGTAATCGGGTTTTGGTTCGAACCTCGTGTAACGACCCGACCGGTCGTTTTTGAAATTTATGCCCCGATCCCCAATTTAACTGTTCCCTTAAGTTCATTTCTGCTATTGTGGTTTGCCGGGAGGGTCGGTTCTGGAATTTGGAGTGAGAGCTTTGTAGTTGAAAAATGGCCCGTATACGAGACAGTGTTAAGACGACTTTGGAACGGAGATTCGATGGTTCCATTAGCTCCGTTAGGTGATTTTGGGGTTGGGAGCGCGTTCGGAATGTATTTTGGAGGTCCGTAGCTCAATTAGGCTTGAAATGCCAAAGTTTGAAATTTTGGCGAATCCGAACGATAGGTGAGATTTTGATCCGGGGGTCGGAATGGAATTCCGAAAAATTTCTGTAGCTTCGTTATGTGATTTTGGATATGTCTGCAAATTTTCAGGTCATTCGGATGTCGTTTGGTCGGGTTTTTGTTAGCATGTAGGTTTCGAAAGTTTTAGATGAACTTAGGCTTGAATCCGCTATAATTTGATGATTTCTGTGTTTAAGGACGTGTTTTTATGATTGGAAAAAGTTTGTATCGTATTTTGGAGTATGTTGGTGGTTTTCGTTGGGGTCCTGGGGGCCTTGGGGTGAATTCGGACCATCATCCGGGCATTTTGGAACTTAGAAATCTGCAGAAAAACTGCAGAATCTGTGCAGAAATTTAAGCCTTCGCGTTCGCGAGGCAAGGGCCGCGTTCGCGTAGGCAAGACAGGATTGGTCATCGCGTTCGCGTCCCAGGCTACGTGTTCGCGTAGAAGAAGGAAGCGAAGCATCGCGTTCGCGTCCCAGCCTACACGTTCGCGTAGAAGAAAGAAGCGAAGCATCGCGTTCGCGTCCCATGTCACGTGTTCGCGTAGAAGAAATTCCGGATGGCTGAAGAGTTTTGCATTGCGAACGCGTGGGAGGCGTTGCATTCGCGTAGAGGAAGATTGAGCTATTCATCGCGGACGCGTGAACAGTAACGCGAATGCGTAGAGTAAATCCGTCCGGCAGTGAATTAAATTCCAAAAGCAGTTCAGTCGCGGGTTTATACACAAAAAATGCCATTTTTGAGTCTTAGAGAGAGAAACTCACGGGAAATTGTTGGAGATTCATTGGGTATTCATCGGAGGTAAGTTTTATGGCCTAATTACGTTATTTTATCATGGAATCTTTGAGTATTTCACTGTTAATGGAAGATTTATGGAGGATTTTAGCCCTAGGCCTAAATTATGGTAAATCGTCGATTTGAATGGGCAAACAGAGTTCAATTTTGGTAAATTTTATATGCATAGACTCGTGTTGAGATAAGGAACCCAAAAAAGAACTTTCGTAATTTTTCGAGAAGCGTACCAAAAGTCGGGTTTTGGCAACTTGTGGTTTTTGGTGTATTTCGAATTGTTTCGATTGGGTAATGCCCAATTGGCCTATTTTGATGTACTTCTATTGATTTTGATCAGATACTACACCTGTGGAGGCCGACACTCGTGGAAAGAGAGTTGTCTCTTAGTGGTTTCGTACCAGAGTCGAGGTAAGTGGCTTGTCTAACCTCGTGTGGGGGAATCTTCTCCCCTAGGATATTATGTGTTAATTTAAATGCCTTGTACGCGAGGTGACGGGTGTGTACATGCGTAGATTGTTGGAACCCACCTTACTTGAATTGTTCAATTCGTGATAATTCTGTTCTTAGCTGATTAAATCGTGATATTTACCTGATATTCGTTAGAAAAGCATGGTTAGATAGGATTTATCTGTCTAAGTGCCTAATTGCCTTACTTGAACTTCTTGATATTTGTTGATACTGTTTTTGGTGAATTGTAGTTTTGCATATCATATTTATATGTGCTTTCCTTTTATTGTTTGTGTTGGTGGACTGCAGGGTTCAATTCCCGGAGATCCAAGGGCTGCGGGTTCCATTCCCGAAGATCCAAGGGCTGCAGGTTCCATTCCCAGAGACCCGTAGTTATTGATATATATTGAGATACGGACTGCGGGTTCGATTCCCGGAGGACTTGAGATATTGAGGTACGGACTGCGGGTTCAATTCCCGGAGTTCCTAGGGCTGCCAGTTCGATTCCCGGAGACCCAGAGATACTGCTGTAGCGACTACGGGTTAAATTCCCGAAGATCCTGAGTTGTTGGAATATAGAGAGGGACCGTGGGTTCAATTCCCATAGGTCCTGGACTTGTTGATTTGAGTTTATGTTGTGTTGGTTACTTGTTGTCAGCTTAATCGAAATTACTTTATTGTTGCTATTTCAGACTCAATCTTATTTAAACTGCTTATTATTGTTATTATCATTATGTTATTGTTCTCTCAGTAGGGCCCCGACCTTCCTCGTCACTACTCCATCGAGGTTAGCCTTGGCACTTACTGAGTACCGCCGTGGTGTACTCATGCTACTCTTCTGCACACTTTTGTTGTGCAGATCCAGGTACATTAAGTCAGGCTCATCTTAGGTGATTTAGAATCACTTCAGGAGACTTGAGGTATGATTTGCTACGTCCGCGGACCCGGAGGGTCTCCTTCTATTCTCACTAGTGATAGCAGTTATTTTCCCATATTCTTGTTGTTTAGACATTCTTGACGTATAGAGCCACAATTGTACTCTTCTTTTTAGTCTGTATTGCCCGTGGGATTCCGGGTCTTGGTAGTATGTTACTTAGTGTGTTTTGGCGAAGTGTATGTGCCAAGCGGCACTTATTACATTTCTTTTATATCATTCCGCTATTATTTTATCTTTTGTTTCATGAAATTGTACATTTCGCATCGTGTTAGGCTTACCTAGTCGCGAAGACTGGGTGCCGTCATGACAGGTTCACGATTGGTGAACTAGGATCGTGACAAGTTGGTATCAAAGCTCTAGGTTCATAGGAGTCACGGGACACAGACCAGTTACTTAGAGTCTGGCTGATCGATACGGAGACGTCTGTATTTATCTACGAGAGGCTATGTAACTGTTTAGAAAACTCTTCATTTCTTTTGGATTCCTTGTCGTGCGATATTTTTGGCACCAAATCTAAACTTCTTCTTTCTATTCTCTCACAGATGGTGAGGACACGTGCTACTCGCGAGGATCAGGCACACGCGCCCCTTGCTGCCACCCTCAAAGGCCGGGGCCATGGTAGAGGACGAGGACGCGCCCGAGGTGCAGCCACAGCACCCGCGCGTGCTGCCGGTGAGGTACCACCGGTGGATCAGGTGGGAGCGTAGACACCTGGTACACCGACTACAGCTGCTACTACTCCAGCACTCCAGGAGACCCTGGCCCAGTTCATGAGCATGTATACTACTTTAGCTCAGGCATGGTTACTTCTTCTCATTGCAGCTACATCTTAGGCCGGGGGAGGGGCCCAGACTCTCGCAGCCGCTACACTTGAGCAGCGAGTGCCCGGGGAGCAGGTTCTAGAGATTATTGTTATGCCTCCTGCCGCCCCAGTACAGCCCGGAGGTGGGTCAGCCGCCTCCGAGGACGAGCAGCGTAGATTAGAGAGGTTCAAGAAATATGATCCTCCAGTGTTCAGTGGTTTGGCTACAGATGATGCAATGGGTTTTCTGGAGGAGTGTCATCGTATCCTTCGTACCGTGGGGATAGTGGAGACCAACGGGATTTCCTTCACTACTTTTCAGCTTCGTGGGGCCGCTTATGATTGGTGGCGCACGTATGAGTTGGATAGTCCAGAGGAGTCTGCTTCATTGACCTGGACGCAGTTTTCAGATTTGTTTTTAGGGAGTTTGTTCCCTAGAGACTTAGGGACTCTTGGCGATCGGAGTTTGAGCGATTGCGACAAGGCTCCATGTCAGTATCAAAGTATGCTATTAGTTTCACACGGTCCGGGAGAGAGTTCAGAGATTTATTGAGCCATGGTCCGGGAGAGAGTGCAGAGATTTATTGAGGGTCTTATTCCGCCGATCCGGTCCAGCATGGCTAGGGAATTGGAGACAGATATACCGTATCAGCAGGCGGTGAGCATTGCTAGGAGGATCGAGAGTATGCTCCCTAGAGAGCGGGGAGAGAGGGAGGCCAAGAGGTCTCGCGAGTCGAGCCATTTCTCTGGTGCCCACACTTCAGCAGCCGGTCATTTTGGCAGGGGTTATTCCGGTCGTCCAGCTCATTCAGCATTGCCAGCAGCCGGTAGTACTCCAGCCCTTCCAGCACCTCAGGAGCCTTATTATGCTCCCCCAGTTTCCAGTGTGCCTCCTGCGTGGGGTACCTCACGGGGTCAGACTAGTGTGGGTGAGGCCGGTCAGTCTCAGCCACCGTGTCCTCCCAAAGCTTGTTTTGAGTGCGGGGATACTCGCCATCTGGTTAGGGAGTGCCCCAGGCGTTGGAGAGGAGCTCCTCCACAGACTTTGCAGCCTCAGCGTGGTTCACAGGGTCAGCAGGCCATCATTCCAGCCCCAGCTGCCACTCCACTTGCCCAGCCTGCCAGGGGCGGGCATTAGGGTGCCAGAGGCCGCCCTCGAGAGAGGGATCATGCCAGATTTTCTGCTATTCCTGATCGCGCTGCAGCTGTTGCATCTGATTCTGTTATCACAGGTATTATTTTTGTTAGTCACATAGAGGCATCGGTTCTATTCGATCCTGTTTCCACTTTTTCATATGTGTCCTCTTATTTTGCTTCACATCTGGGTGTGCCTCAGGATTCTTTGAGTGCCCCCATTTATTTTTCCACTCCGGTGGGAGATTCTTTGGATGTGGACCTTGTGTATCCGTCGTGTTTGGTTACTATTTGTGGTTTTGAGACAAGAGCGGATCTATTGTTGCTCGGGATGGTCGATTTTGATATTATTCTGGGCATGGACCGGTTGTCTCCCCACTACGATATTCTTGATTGTCACGCCAAGACCGTGACGCTGGCTATGCCAGGCATTCCACATATTGAGTGGAGTGGTACTCTAGATCACACCCCTTGCCGTATTATTTCCTTTCTCAAAGCTCAGCGTATGGTTGAGAAGGGGTGTGCGGCTTATCTAGCTTATGTGCGGGATGTCAGTATCGACACTCCTTCTATTGATTCCGTTCCAGTGGTACGTGATTTTTCTGATGTATTTCCTGTTGATCTCCCGGGCATGCCGCCCGACAGAGATATTGATTTTGGTATTGACTTATTGTCGGGCACTTAGCCCATTTCTATTCCACCGTACCGTAAGGGTCCTCCTGAGTTGAAGGAGTTGAAAGATCAGTTACAGGAGTTATTCGGTAAGAGTTTCATTCGACCCAGTGTTTCGCCTTGGGGTGCTCCTATGTTGTTTGTGAAGAAAAAGGACGGTTCTATGCGTGTGTGTATTGACTATCGTCAGTTGAACAAAGTTACAGTGAAGAACCGGTATCCTTTGACATGTATTGATGATTTATTTGACCAGCTACAGGGCGTACAGGTGTTCTCCAAGATTGATATGCACTCTGGTTATCAACAGCTGATTCGGGAGTTAGATATCCCGAAGACTGTATTCAGGACCCGCTATGGTCATTATGAGTTCCTCGTCATGTTTTTCGGGCTGACTAATGCCCCAGCAGCTTTTATGCATTTGATGCACAGTGTGTTCAGGCCATACATGGACTCATTCGTGATTGTTTTTATTGATGATATTCTGGTATATTCACGGAGTCGGGGAGAACACGAGCAACATCTGAGGATAGTGCTTCAGACTCTGAGGGAGAAGAAGTTATATGCCAAGTTCTCTAAATGTGAATTCTGGCTGAGTTCAGTGGCATTTCTAGGCCACGTGGTGTCAAGCGATGGTATTCGAGTGGATCCGAGGAAGGTAGAGGCCGTGCAGAGTTGGCCTAGACCCTCCTCAACTACTGAGATTCGTAGTTTTCTTGGCTTGGTAGGTTATTACCGTTGCTTCGTAGAGGGGTTCTCTTCGATCGTAACACCTATGATCAGGTTGACCCAAAAGGGTGCCCCTTTTCCAGTGGACAGAGGAGTGTGAGACAAGCTTTCAGAAGCTCAAGACAGCTTTGACTTCGGCCCCTATCTTGATGTTGCCTACATGTTCGGGGTCCTATACAGTATATTGTGATGCCTTACGAGTTGGACTCGGTATAGTATTGATGCAGTACGGTAGGGTGATTGCCTACGCGTCCAGACAGCTGAAGGTACATGAAAAGAATTACCCTGTTCACGATCTTGAGCTAGCTGCCATTGTTCACGCCTTGAAGATTTGGCGTCATTACTTGTATATGGTTCCTTGTGAGATCTACACTGATCATCAGAGCTTGCAGCACTTGCTTAAGAAGAAAGACCTGAACATGTGTCAGAGGAGATGGTTGGAGCTGTTGAAGGACTATGAGATTACTATTCTCTATCATCCGGGCAAGGCCAATGTAGTTGACGATGCCTTGAGTCACCGGGTAGAGAGTTTGGGGAGTTTGGCATATCTACCAGCTTCGGAGAGGCCTATGGCGATGGATGTTCAGGCTTTAGCCAGGCAGTTTGTTAGACTGGATCTTTCGGAGCCCAGCAGGGTTCTGGCTTGTGTGGTTTCTTGGTCTTCTCTATTTGACCGCATCAGGGAGCGTCAGTTCGACGACCCTCATTTGCTTGTCCTCCAGGATGGAGTTCGGCGTGGTGATGCTCGAGATTTTACCATTGGGGATGATGTAGTTATGAGGATGCATGGGCGTATTTGTGTGCCCAATGTAGATGATCTTCGAGAGCTGATTCTAGCAGAGGCCCATAACTCGCGGTATTCCATCCATCAGGGTGTCGCGAAGATGTATCAGGACTTGAGACAGCATTACTGGTGGAGGCAGATGAAGAGGGATATAGTGGATTATGTTTCTAGGTGACCCAACTGTCAGCAGGTGAAGTATGAGCATCAGCGTCCGGGTGGGTTAATGCAGCAGATTGAGATTCCAGAGTGGAAATGGGACCACATCACCATGGACTTTGTATCTGGGCTTCCACGGACTGTGAGGAAGTTTGATTCCATTTGGGTCATTGTGGATCGGCCGACCAAGTCCGCCCATTTCATACCTGTGTGCACCACTTACTCATCGGAGTGGCTGGCGGAGATCTACATCACGGAGATAGTCCGGTTGCATGGTATTCCAATTTCTATCATTTTAGACAGAGGCACTTAGTTTACTTCACAATTCTGGAGAGCCATGCAACAAGAGTTAGGCACTCGGGTGGAGTTGAGCACGACATTTCACCCCCAGACGGATGGGCAGTCTGAGTGCACTATTCAGATTTTAGAGGATATGCTCCGTGCGTACGTGATTGAGTTTGGAGGTTCATGGGATCATTTCTTGCCATTGGCGGAGTTTGCTTATAACAACAGCTACCAGTCCAGTATTCAGATGGCACCGTATGAGGCCCTATATGGTATAGGAGGTGCAGGTATCCCATGGGTTGGTTCGAGCCGGGCGAGGCCAGACTGCTAGGTACTGAGATGGTCCAGGATGCAATGGACAAGGTCAAGGTGATTCAGGACAGACTTCGTGTATCCCAGTCTATACAAAAGAGTTATGCGGACAAGAAGGTCCGCGATGTGGCTTTAATGGTTGGCGAGCGGGTTCTGCTTCGGGTCTCGCCCGTGAAGGGCGTTATGAGGTTTGGGAAGAAGGGGAAGCTGAGTCCTAGATTCATTAGTCCTTTTGAGATTTTGAGGCGTGTTGGGGAGGTTGCTTATGAGTTGGCCTTACCTCCCAGCCTAGCCGGAGTCCATCCCATATTTCATGTCTCTATGCTCCGGAGATAACTTGGTGACTCGTCGCATGTGTTGGATTTCATTTCTGTGCAGCTAGACGAGGATTTGTCTTATGTTGAGGAGCGAGTAGCCATTCTGGACGGGCAAATCAGGAAGCTAAGGTCAAAGAACATCGCTTCACTAAAGGTCCAGTGGCGGGGTCAGCCGGCCAAAGAGGCGACTTGGGAGATTGAGTAAGACATGCGCAACCAGTACCCTAAGCTCTTCACCACTCCAGGTATGTTTTCTATGCTTGTTCGAGTTCGAACGAATCTTTTAAGTGTGGGAAGATGTAACGACCTGGCCATCCGTTTTTGAAATTTACGCCCCGATCCCTAATTTAACTGTTCCCCTAAGTTCATTTCTGCTATTGTGGTTTGCCGGGAGGGTCAGTTCTGGAATTTGGAGTGTTTTGGGACACTTAGTCCCTAAATAAGAGCTTTGAAGCTAGAAAATGGCCCGTAGCCGGAACAGTGTTAAGACGATCTCGGAACGGAGATCCGATGGTTCCATTAGCTCCGTTAGGTGATTTCGGGGTTGGGAGCGCGTTCGGAATGTATTTTGGAGGTCCGTAGCTCAATTAGTCTTGAAATGCCGAAGTTTGAAATTTTGGCGAAATCCGAACGGTAGGTGAGATTTTGATTCGGGGGTCGGAATGGAATTCTGAGAATTTTGAGCTGTTCATCGCGGACGCTTGAGCTGTTTATCGCGGACGCGTGAACAGTAACGCGAACGCGTAGAGTAATTCCATCCGGCAGTGAATTAAATTTCAGAAGCAGTTCAGTCGCGGGTTTATACACAAAAAATGCCATTTTTGAGTCTTGGAGAGAGAAAATCACGGGAAATTGTTGGAGATTCATCGGGTATTCATCGGAGGTAGGTTTTATGGCCTAATTACGTTATTTTATCATGGAATCTTTGAGTATTTCACTATTAATGGAAGATTTATGGGGGATTTTAGCCCTAAGCCTAAATTATGGTAAATCGTAGATTTGAATGGGCCAACAAAGTCCGATTTTGGTAAATTTTATATGCATAGACTCGTGTTGAGAGAAGGAACCCAAAAATATAACTTTCGTAATTTTTTGAGAAGCGTACTGAAAGTCGAGTTTTGACAACTTGTGGTTTTTGGTGTATTTTGAATTGTTTCGAATGGGTAATGCCCAACTGGCCTATTTTGATGTACTTCTATTGATTTTAATCAAATACTACACCTGTGGAGGCCGACACTCGTGGCTAGAGAGTTGTCTCTTAGCGGTTTAGTACCAGAGTCGAGGTAAGTGGCTTGTCTAACCTCGTATGGAGGAACCTTCTCCCCTATGATATTATGTGTTAATTTAAATGCCTTGTACGCGAGGTGACGGGCATGTACATGCGCAGATTGTTGGAACCCATTTTACTTGAATTGTTCAATTCGTGATATTTCTGTTCTTAGCTGATTAAATCATGATATTTACCTGATATTCGTTAGAAAAGCATGGTTAGATAGGACTTATCTATCTAAGTGCCTAATTGCCTTACTTGAACTTCTTGATATTTTTTGATATTGGTTTTGGTGAATTGTAGTTTTGCATATCATATTTCTCTCTGCATTCCTTTTTATTATTTATGTTGGTGGACTGCGGGTTCAATTCCCGGAGATCCAAGGGTTGCGGGTTCGATTCCCAGAGACCCGAAGTTGTAGTGTTTGTGGACTGCGGGTTCGATTCCCAGAGATCCAAGGGCTGCGGGTTTGATTCTCGGAGACCCGGATTTATTGATATATATTGAGATACGAACTATGGCTTCGATTCCCAGAGGACTTGAGATATTATGGTACGGACTACGGGTTCAATTCCCGGAGTTCCTAGGGCTGCGGGTTCGATTCCCGGAGACCCAGAGATACTACTGTAGGGACTGTGGGTTAAATTCCCGGAGATCTTGAGTTGTTGAAATATAGAGAGGGACTATGGGTTCAATTCCCATAGGTCCTGGACTTTTTGATTTGAGTTTATGTTGTGTTGGTTACTTGTTGTCAGCTTAATCGAAATTACTTTATTGTTGCTATTTCAGACTCAACTTATTTAAACTGCTTATTATTGTTATTATCATTATGTTATTATCTCTCGGTAGGTCCCTGACCTTCCTCATCACTACTCTATCGAGGTTAGGCTTGGCACTTACTGAGTACCGCCGTGGTGTACTCATGCTACTCTTCTGCACACTTTTGTTGTGCAGATCCAGGTATATCGGGTTAGGCTCATCTTAGGTGATTTAGCAGCACTTCAGGAGACTTGAGGTATGATCTGCTACGTCCGCGGATCCGGAGGGCCTCCTTCTATTCTCACTAGTGATAGCAGTTATTTTCTCTTATTCTCGTTGTTTAGACATTCTTGATGTATAGAGCCACAGTTGTACTCTTCTTTTTAGTCTGTGTTGCCCGTGGGATTCCGAGTCTTGGTAGTATGCTAATTAGTGTGTTTTGGCAAAGAGTATGTGCCAAGCGTCACTTATTACATTTCTTTTATATCATTCAGCTATTATTTTATCTTTTGTTTCATGAAATTGTACATTCCGCATCGTGTTAGGCTTACCTAGTCGCGAAGACTGGATGCCGTCATGACAGGTTCATGATTGGTGAACTAGGGTCGTGACACCTCGGGTATTGACCACGTGGGCCCAAGGGCATTTTGGGAATTTTTAACGAAACTTTTGCAAATTTTCTTTCATGCTTTCAAATTGATTCAAGCAACCTTTGTTAATACATCCAAGTAATTTGTGATTAGATTCGAGCGGTTTGGTGGTGGATTCGAGGGGTAAAGCTATACTAGAGGAGTGAGTCGAGTTGGAGCATTTGTGGTAAGTGTTTGATCTAACCTTGGCTTGAGGGTTTGGGTTTAGAATGTTATCTGCTATTTGCTAAATATGGAGTACGGTGTATAGGCATGGTGGCGCTAAGCTATGCATCGGAGTCTAGCATGACCGTGGGTCTTATATGTGTTGAATTCAGAGTTAATGGTATATCTTTCTTGCTTGAGTTGATGAGAATAATATAATGTAAATATTTGAGTAAGGTTTGTGATTGATTTTGGCTTTTGGAGCATTGGCTCGGACTGGAAATTATACACGAGGATAGGTGATTAAAAATTGATCGCGTAGCGATTAGTCCCATGGCGGGACTTAAGTATTTACTGTAATCTCCCTTGCTGGGATGTTTGAATTGATAATTGTATTCCCTTGCCGGGATTTTCTATTAATTGTTGTTACTCCTATTGCACTTGAGTTGCGGTCGTTGTTAGGGTGAGTTCTTGAAATTAAATATTGAGGATCGGATTATACCCTGCAACGGTATTGATTATTGACGAATATTGAGGATCGGGTTGTGTGTCGCAACGGTATTGATTGTTGAGGATCGGGTTGCACGCCACAACGGTGATATCTGTTGAGGATCGGGTTGCACGTCGCAACAGAATATAGACTGGTGTATTGTGTTCGTACGTAGAGACTTCCTGTGGTTTCCTTATCAGTGTCGTTGTTCAGTTTCATTCTTTTACGGATAATTTCTGCACTTTGACTGTAGTATTTCCCCCAGCATGTCCCTCACCTTTTAATGCTTAAATTGGTATATTTTCCTGTTATTGTGCATATATCTGTACAAGTTATTCGTGGTAGGTCCTTTCTAGCCTCGTCACTACCTCGTTGGGGTTAGGCCAGGCACTTACCAGCACATGGGGTCGGGTGTGCTGATGCTACAGTCTGTGCATTTCTTTTGCATAGATTAGGACACAGCGTTCGGACCGTAGCAGTTCTAGACCGGGAGCAGGCCTTTAGTCCAGAGATTCTTGAGGTAGCCTCGCAGACGTCCGCGGGCCTGGAGTCTCTTCTATTTTATTTAGTTTGTTAGTTTTGTATTGAGATAGACTATTATACTCTCTTTCAGATGGTTGTATTTTGTAATCTTAGAAGGTTGTGAGTAGAGACACCAGTTAAAAATCTTCTGCACTCATTCTGATGATTTTCATTTATTACATTGTTGAGACTTATCGGAAAATGTTAATATTTGGCTGGCCTAGCTCCATTAGTAGGTGCCATCACGACTCCCGATGGTGGAAAAATCCGAGTCGTGACACGACACAAACACTAAGGGTTTATGGTTCTACAAGGGGGTTCCTAAGCAACACTTCTGGATAATAAAATTAGGAATTACAATGAAAAACAATTACAAAGTTACAACTCAACTAAGGACAACCAGATACTCACTTTAGAAACTGGTCCGTAATAGTGTTAAACTTTGTTCTTGATGCACTTGAGAATTGAATTCTTGATCAGTGAACGGTTGGAGCGCTTGCATTCTCAAGTTAATTCTTAAGTGTTCAAATTATGTTTTGTTGTAATACTCTAGTTAATACAACTTGGATGATACAGGAGAAGTGACTGCAAAATTGTGGTGCACTATTTCTGAGTACAGTATAGGCATTCACTTTCCAACTGTGCACAATTGACTTTGTACTGCTGTCACGAAAATATAAGGGTATCAGGTCCTTGTGATGATTGATAATAGGTGAATTTGATTATATTTATGGGCTAAATAATCACACTTTATTGTTGTTTTGATATTGTTTATGATGACAAAATGCTCTTATTAGTGTTTTTAGTGTGTTATAGGTACTCATGAGCTAACGAAGACTAAAAGAGCAGTTTTGGAGTCAAAAGAAGGTGAAAATGGCCAAGTGTGGAACAAGTCAAGAAATTTTGCAGAAAATAGCCAGAAGAATCTGAAGTACTGTTTGACCGCGGTTCCACCGCGACCGCGGCAGAACCGCGGTAGAAGAGGCCTGCGGATGTTTGAAGATTCAGAGAACTTGATCCACCGCGGTTGCACCGCGACCGCGGTCAAACCGCGGTCGAAGCCAGAATTTTAAGGGATTGTAGTGTCAAAATGCAAGTTGTGTAACCTAAACCCTATATATAATGTTAGGATTCACCCAAAGGAGGCAAGTATTGTATTATTGACTACTTTTGCAAGCAAACTAGTAAGAGAGAACTCTCTCAACATCTTTCTTTCGTTTACATTGAATTCTTGATTATGCTATCAATTATCTATCTTGTTTCCTTGATTATGAGTAGCTAAATCTTTATCTAAGGTTTTGATGGAACCTATTGATTGATGAACTTCTGGGTTATGTGAAAATAAATTGTTAGCTAGATTTCTATTTGTTCAACTCCGTTCTTGTTGTAGTTAATTGATAGGATCCTCAACTAGCTATGCCTATATAGTGTGCATAACTTGGAAAAGAGTGCATATTTAGGTAATTGTTGAATAACACCACACCTAGATTATTGGAGGAATCTATAATTGTAGGCGTAAAGGTGGGGTTAGGAATAACGAAACCTTGGGTGCAATCTAAAGTATAACTGTTTGTCACGACCCGAATTTTTCCCCCAACATCGGGATCGTGATGGCGCCTACTCGTGGTAGCTAGGCAAGCCTCTTTATTCACACTATCCTATTTTAACAATACTTCATACTCAAATTAATAACCAAAATCATAATCTTGATTAAACAAGTGCGGAAGACTTGTAAAAATAGAAATAAGTAGTTTCAAGGTAACTGATACTGAAATCCTCTACCCAAGACGTGGAGTCACCAACTCACGAACTACTACTGAAATACTACACATAAAAGTCTGAAAGAAATACAACATAATCTGTTTGTCTCGGAACAAAGAGACTACAACTAGTAACATAAGTAAAGGGAGAGACGCCGGACCTGCGGACGTCTGCAAGCTACCTCGGTCTCAAATATGATCAACTCCCATGCAAAAGATCTACTACTGCTGCTCCTGATCGAAACCTGGACCTGTGCAAAAACGCACAGAAGTGCAGTATCAGCACAACCGACCCCATGTGCTGGTAAGTGCCTGGCCTATCCCGGCGAAGTAGTGACAAGCCTAGGACCAGACACCCACATAAACCTGTGCAGTTCCATATATATGTATACCACAAAATAACGAGAAATAAACAAGTAATAACGCAATAAGGAATATCTCAAAAGAACTCAACAATTAACAACGGTTAATAAATCCACAAGGAAAACAAAGTATAATGGAAAAATAATTAATATCAAGTCAAGGAATAGCAAGTAGTTGCACGGCATCACCCTTCATACTTTTACTCTCATCCTCACCAAATAAACAAATAAAGTGCTCGGCATCACCCTTCGTGCTTTTACTCTCATCCTCACATCCATGGTACGGCATGATCCTTCGTACATGGTTCAATAACAAGGCACGGCATGATCCTTCGTGCATAATCAATAAAACATGGCACGACATTAACCTTCGTGCATAAACAATATCAAGGCACGGCATTAACCTTCGTGCATAATCAATAACAAGGCACGGCATTAACCTTCGTGCATAAACAATAAATCAAGGCACGACATCACCCTTAGTGCATTATCACTCTTCATCACCCAAATAACAATCACAGTTAAGGGCAAAGAATGAAACAGTAAATCATGAATCGTCCCGGCAAGGGCAATCAATATCTCACTTCACAATAAGTCCCGACAAGGGAGAACAATAACAATTCTACAACCCGGCAAGGGTTCAACAATTTATGTTCAAATATGTCTCACAACAAGTATTAACAACGACTCACGACCATACTAGACGCCAGTATATGGATGCTCGTCACCACAGCCCATACACCGCACTCGACCACATAGCACATAGCACATAATCCTATTCCCTCAAGCTAGGATAGAACAAACACTTACCTCGAAAGTTTACAAACATTTCAATCTGTGGCAATGCCTTTTCCTTTCAAATTTGGCTCCAATCCAATCGTATCTATACACAATTGATTTAATATCATCAATACTACTCAACAAACTAATTCACAAGGCCAATTACAACTTTTACAACATTCTGCCCGGAATAGTGAATATCGACCCCGGGCCCACATGGTCGAAACTCGGGGTTCGGACCAAAATCCGGTTACCCATTCCCCCACGAGTTCAAATATATGATTTGTTTCAAAATCGGACCTCAATTCGAGGTCCAATTTCCCAATTCATGAAAAACCCTATATTCTACCAAAAACAAGAAATTCTACCATGAAAACCTTTGATTTCTATTGAAAAACATGTTTAATGTTGTTAGGAATTGAAAGAATTAAGTAAAAAGTGACTTACAATTGCTTTGAAGAAGAGGGAGTTCGTGAAAAATCGCCAATGGATGTTTTTGGGTTGTGAAATGTGAAAAATAAAGCTGGAAATCGTGATTTACAGGTCTCTGTGTTCGCATTTGCGAACATGGGTTCGCAATTGCGAACCCCGACCAATTTCTGGAGTTTGAAAAATAAGCTAAGGATGGGAAGTTCGCATTTGCGAACTTTGTTCGCATTTGCGAAGCCAAGGCAAATCTGGGGAGTTCGCATTTGCGAACATTTGTTCGCATTTGCGAACATTTGTTCGCATTTGCGAACAAGGCTGGATCAAGGGATGTTCGCATTTGCGAACAGGAGCTTCGCATTTGCGAAGCCTGGCTTAACACTGAAGGCCTCGCATTTGCGAGGTTGTGTTCGCATTTGCGAACCCAAGCAGTCCTGGACGCCCTTCGCATTTGCGATCAAGGGTTCGCATTTGCGAACCCAGCCTTGCCCTGTCACCTTCGCAATTGCGAGAAATGCTTCGCAAACGCGAAGCCAACAGCTGGGTGAAAAACCAGCAGTGCAAAAATTCAGAAATTGATCCAACGGCCTATCAAATCTTTACCCGAGCCCCCCGGGCTCCAAGCCAAATATGTACACAACATTAAAAATACATTACAAACTTGTTCGTGCGATCACATCATCAATATCACATCGTTTTCATCAAATCAAGCCTCAAGTTCATGATTTTCATACTTTTGGTTTTCAAAATTTTCAAACTTGGAACTCAAGGTCCAAAACATATCAAACGACATCCGTATGTCACCAAACTTTGCTGAAAGCACATATATAATATTTAAGACTTGTACCGGGCGTCGGAACCAAAATACGAGCCCGATACCAAGGTCAATTAATTCATTTTCCTTTAATAATCACATCAAAAACAATTTCACAGAAAAATTCATAACTTGGGCTCTAGGCCCCAGAATTCGACTCCGGACGCACGTCCGGGTCCCATATTTTCCTACGGACCATCCGTTCTCGGGTCCGGGTTCGTTTACCAAAAATGTTGACCGAAGTCAACCATATCAATATTAATATCATTTTTCTCCAAATTTTTCATAGAATTCATATTTTCTATCACAAAAACTTTCCAGCTACATGCCCGGATCGTGCACGTAAATCGAGGCAACATAAAATGAGGTTTTCAAGGCCTCAGAAGCTCGAAATGATTAATAAAATAAGTGATGACCCTTTGGGTCGTCACATTCTCCACCTCTAAAACAACCGTTCGTCCTCGAACGGACAAAAGAAAGAAGTACCCGAGTCAGGAAACAAATGTGGGTAGCGGCTCCGCATATCAGACTCGGACTCCCAGGTCGATGCCTCAGGAGGCTGACCTCTCCATTGAACACGCATAGAAGGATAAATCTTCGACCTCAACTGTCGAACCTGCCGGTCTAGAATGGCTACCGGCTCCTCCTCGTAAGATAGATCTTTGTCCAATTGGACAGTGCTGAAGTCTAACACATGTGTGGGATCGCCGTGGTATCTCCGGAGCATAGATACATGAAAAACTGGATGCACGGCTGATAAGCTAGGCGGCAAAGCTAGTCTGTAAGCCACCCCTCCCACTCGGTCTAGAATTTCAAATGGACCAATATAACTAGGGCTGAGCTTGCCCTTCTTCCCGAACCTCATCACGCCCTTCATAGGCGACACTCGGAGCAATACTCGTTCACCAACCATGAAATCTACATCTTGAACCTTACGATCCGCATAAGTCTTCTGCCCGGACTGAGCTGAATGCAATCTCTCCTGAGTAGTCTTGACCTTATCCAAGGCCTCCTGAACTAAGTTTGTACCCAACAACCGAGCCTCTCCCGGTTCAAACCATCCAACCGGAGATCGACATCGCTACCATACAATGCCTCATACAGGGCCATCTAAATGCTGGACTGGTAGCTGTTGTTGTAGGCGAACTCTGCTAATGGCAGAAGCTGGTCCCACGAGCCTCCGAAATCAATAACACAGGCTCGAAGCATGTCCTCTAGAATCTGAATAGTCCTCTCGGACTGGCCATCCGTCTGAGGGTGAAAGGCTGTACTCAGCTGAACCTGGGTGCCTAACTTCTGCTGGACCGCTCTCCAGAACTGCGAGGTAAACTGCGTACCCCGATCAGAGATAATAGATACTGGCACCCCATGAAGACGAACAATCTCCCTAATGTAAATCTCTCTAACCTCTCCGATGAGTAGGAGACAGATACTGGAATAAAATGTGCTGACTTGGTCAGCCTATCAACAATGACCCAAATAGCATCAAATTTCCTCCGAGTCAAAGGAAGTCCAGTAACGAAGTCCATAGTGATCCGCTCCCATTTCCACTCGGGAATTTCAATCCTCTGGAATACACCACCAGGCCTCTGGTGCTCATATTTCACCTGCTGACAATTTAGACACCGAGCGACATACGCAACGATATCTTTCTTCATTCTGCGCCACCAATAGTGCTGCCGCAAGTCCTGGTACATATTTGCGGCGCCCGGGTGAATAGAATACCGCAAACTGTGGGCCTCTGCTAAGATCAACTCTCGAATTCCTTCGACATTGGGCACACAAAATCGACCCTGCAATCTCAATACCCCATCATCATCTAGATTTACCGTTGTGGCACCTCCCCGCTGTACTGTATCTCTTAAATCATGCAAATGAGGATCATCAAATTGCCTCTCACGGATACGCTCTACTAGAGAAGAACGAGCGACCGTGCAGGCTAACACCCTACTAGGCTCAGAAATGTCTAATCTCACGAATCGGTTGGCTAAGGCCTGGACATCTAGAGCAAATGGTCTCTGACTGACCGGAATGAATGCAAGACTACCCATGCTGGCAGACTTTCTACTCAATGCATCGGCCACCACATTGGCCTTACCTGGGTGGTATAGGATAGTAACATCATAGTCTTTCAGCAACTCTAACCATCTCCGCTATCGTAGATTCAACTCCTTTTGCTTGAACAAGTACTGTAGGCTTTTGTGATCAGTGTATACCTCACACGTCACACCATATAGATAATGCCTCCAGATCTTCAAGGCATGCACCACTGCTGCTAACTCAAGATCATGTACCGGATAATTCTTCTCATGTATTTTTAGCTGTCACGAAGCATAAGCGATAACCTTACCATCCTGCATCAATACCGCTCCAAGCCCTGTACGAGATGCGTCACAATAAACTGTATAAGGCCCTACACCTGTAGGTAGTACCAGTACTGGTGCGGTAGTCAAGGCTGTCTTGAGCTTCTGAAAGCTCGCCTCACACTCCTCTGACCACTGGAACCGGACACCCTTTTGGGTCAACCTGGTCATCAGGGCTGCAATAGAAGAAAACCCCTCTACAAATTGACGGTAGTAACCTGCTAATCCCAAGAAACTCTGGATCTCAGTCACTGAAGCTGGTCGAGGCCAATTCTGGACTGCCTCAATCTTCTTTGGGTCCACCTGAATACCTTCCACCGATACAATGTGACCCAGAAATGCTACCGAACTCAACCAGAACTCACATTTCGAAAATTTGGCATATAGCTGGTTATCCTTCAGAGTCTGAAGAACCACTCTGAGGTGTTGCTCGAGTTCTTCCTGGCTGCGGGAGTATACCAGGATGTCATCTATAACGACTATCACGAACAGATCTAAGTAAGGCCTGAATACCCGATTCATTAACTCCATGAATGCTGTTGGGGCATTGGTCAACACGAAGGACATGACCAAGAACTCATAATGCCCATATCTAGTGCGAAAGGCTGTCTTAGGGATGTCAGCCGCCCTGATCTTCAGCTGATGGTAGCCTGACCTCAAGTCTATCTTTGAGAATACCCTCGCTCCCTGGAGCCGGTCAAACAAATCATCAATCCTCGACAGTGGATACTTATTCTTTATTGTCACTTTGTTCAATTGCCGGTAATCAATACACATCCGCATCGAGCCATCTTTTTTCTTTACAAATAATACAGGTGCTCCCCAGGGGGAAACACTGGGCCTGATAAAGCCCTTCTCAAGAAGGTCTTGCAACTGATCTTTCAACTCTTTTAACTCCGGCGGGGCCATACGATAGGGTGGAATAGAGATGGGCCGAGTGCTCGGTGCCAGATCAATACAGAAAGGAAAAACCTCAGGAAACTCCCGTACAATAGGGACTGACTCAATGGAAGGAACCTCTGCGCTGGAATCACGAACATAAGCCAGATAAGCTAGACACCCCTTCTCGACCATACGTCGATCCTTAACATATGAAATAACGGTGCGGATGGAGTGGCTTGAGGTACCTTTCCACTCTAGTCGGGGTGATTCTGGCAAGGCCAAGGTCACGGTCTTAGCATGACAATCTAGAATAGCATGGTATGGGGACAACCAGTCCATCCCCAATATGACATCAAAATCCACCATGTCCAAAAGCAACAGATCAACACGGGTCTCAAGACCCCCAAATATAACTACGCACGAACGATGCACCCGGTCGACTGCAATGGAGTCACCCACCGGTGTAGACACATAAACTGGAATATCCAGAGCATAGCTGGGCACGGCCAAATACGGTGCAAAGTAGGAAGACACATATGAATATGTAGATCCAGGGTCAAATAATATTGAAGCACCTCTGCCACACATAAGAATGGTACCTGTAATCACGGCATCTGATGCCTCTGCCTCTGACCGTGGCTGGTAAAGCATAGAATCGGAGATCTGCACCTCCCCTCTGAGCTACGCCTCTAGGACGGCCATCAACTGGCTGACCTCTACCTCTGGCTGGACGATCTCCACCTTTACGGTCTCGACCTCCACCTCTATAATCTCCACCCCCGCCTCTGGCTGGCTGGGCAGGATGAGGGTCAGCTGGGGCCTGAATCATAGGACGAGGGCCCCGCTGCTGAGAGTTGCCCGTTGCTCGAGGGCAGAACCTGACAAAATGACTTGGGTCACCACAACCGTAGCAACTCTTAGACTGATAGGGCTGCTGACCCTGACGACCTGAATGGCCTCCACAAACACTCTGAAGAGGCTGAGCATTAATAGGAGACTGATCTGAATACTGCCCACGAAACCCACGATCACCTGGTCCACCCTGTGAAGCCCGAAGGGCGGAATGGAAAGGCCCGGAAGACTGGACTCTGTCAAAAGATTCTCTACCACCAGAAGAAGTACCACTAAACCTGCCTGAATAACGAGGCCTCTTGTCTGAAGAATAACCACCTCCCCGAGCAAGAGCCATCTCACCTCTACGTGCGGCATTAGCTGCCTCCTGAAATGAAATATCACTCCCCACTCCCATCACCATCTGAAGTCTAATTGGCTGATTAAGCCCATCTATGAACCTGCGGACCCTCTCCCGCTCTGTGGGAAGTATCACCACTGCATGACGAGCCAAATCAACAAATCTCGTCTTATTCTGAGTGACCGTCATAGTGCCCTGCTGGAGGCGCTCAAACTGCCTCCGAAGTGCATCCCGCTGAGTAGCAGGGAGAAACTTCTCCAGAAATAGCTCTGCAAACTGATCCCATGATAAAGCCGGGGACCCTATTGGTCGAGTCAAACAATAATCCCTCCACCAAGTCTTGGCGGATCCTGAAAGTCTGAATGTACCGAAGTCAACTCCATTGGACTCCACGATCCCCATAGTCTTGAGAATCTCATGGCAACTGAATAAGAAATCCTGAGGATCCTCTGATGTGGCACCGCTGAAAGTAGTGGTAAACATCTTGGAGAACCGATCAAGTCTCCATAAGGAATCAGAAGTCATGGCCGCTCCATCTCCGGCATGAGCCATGGAACCTGACTGAGTGGCCACATCTGGCTGAACCACTGGTGCCTGAGGCTGAGGAGCTTCTGTCTCCGGAGTACGAGCAATAGGAGTCCGGGCCCCTCCTCCAGCCTGAGAAGCGGCTGGTGCAACTGATAATAAGCCTGCTCTGGCAACGCTGTCCATAAATCCCGCTATCCCGACCAAAGCCTCCCGAAGATCCGGGGTAAATAAAGCCTCTCCTAGGACCTGAGCTGGGCCCACTGGAGCTACTGGGACTAGAACCTCCTTGTCAATCTCAATATGAGGCTCCACCTCTGGAGTAGCTGCCGTGGGCTGAGCTCTACCCCTACCACAGCCTCTGATACGGCCTCGGCACCTACCCCTCACGGGAGTTGCCTGGGGCTCGGGCTGCTGGTTAGTAGACGAAGAAGCGCGTGTCCTCACCATCTGCGAAATGATAGAATAGAAGTTCAATCAGTATTGAGGAACAAGTCGCACGACAAGAAAGAACAAATGAGAGACTCTTTCCTAACTCAATGGACTCTGGATGACAAGTACAGACGTATCCGTACCTACCTCTCAAACTCTACTAAGCTTGTTCGTGAGTGGTGAGACCTATGTAACCTAGAGCTCTGATACCAACTTGTCACGACCCGGATTTTTCCCCCAACATCGGGATCGTGATGGCGCCTACTCGTGGTAGCTAGGCAAGCCTCTTTATTCACACTATCCTATTTTAACAATACTTCATACTCAAATTAATAACCAAAATCATAATCTTGATTAAACAAGTGCGGAAGACTTGTAAAAATAGAAATAAGTAGTTTCAAGGTAACTGATATTGAAATCCTCTACCCAAGACGTGGAGTCACCAACTCACGAACTACTACTGAAATACTACACATAAAAGTCTGAAAGAAATACAACATAATCTGTTTGTCTCGGAACAAAAAGACTACAACTAGTAACATAAGTAAAGGGAGAGACGCCGGGCCTGCGGACGTCTGCAAGCTACCTCGGTCTCAAATATGATCAACTCCCACGCAAAAGATCTACTGCTGCTGCTCCTGATCGAAACCTGGACCTGTGCAAAAACGCACAGAAGTGCAGTATCAGCACAACCGACCCCATGTGTTGGTAAGTGCCTGGCCTATCCCGGCGAAGTAGTGACAAGCCTAGGACCAGACACCCACATAAACCTGTGCAGTTCCATATATATGTATACCACAAAATAACGAGAAATAAACAAGTAATAACGCAATAAGGAATATCTCAAAAGAACTCAACAATTAACAACGGTTAATAAATCCACAAGGAAAACAAAGTATAATGGAAAAATAATTAATATCAAGTCAAGGAATAGCAAGTAGTTGCACGGCATCACCCTTCGTGCTTTTACTCTCATCCTCACCAAATAAACAAATAAAGTGCACGGCATCACCCTTCGTGCTTTTACTCTCATCCTCACATCCATGGTACGGCATGATCCTTCGTACATGGTTTAATAACAAGGCACGGCATGATCCTTCGTGCATAATCAATAAAACATGGCACGGCATTAACCTGTGTGCATAAATAATATCAAGGCACGGCATTAACCTTCGTGCATAATCAATAACAAGGCACGGCATTAACCTTCGTGCATAAACAATAAATCAAGGCACGACATCACCGTTCGTGCATTATCACTCTTCCTCGCCCAAATAACAATCACAGTTAAGGGCAAAGAATGAAATAGTAAATCATGAATCGTCCCGGCAAGGGCAATCAATATCTCACTTCACAACAAGTCCCGACAAGGGAGAACAATAACAATTCTACAACCCGGCAAGGGTTCAACAATTTATCTTCAAATATGTCTCACAACAAGTATTAACAACGACTCACGGTCATACTAGACGCCAGTGTATGGATGCTCGTCACCACAGCCCATACACCGCACTCGACCACATAGCACATAGCACATAATCCTATTCCCTCAAGCTAGGATAGAACAAACACTTACCTCGAATGTTTACGAACAATTCAATCCGTGGCAATGCCTTTTCCTTTCAAATTTGGCTCCAATCCAATCGTATCTATACACAATTGATTTAATATCATCAATACTACTCAACAAACTAATTCACAAGGCCAATTACAACTTTTACAACATTCTGCCCGGAAATAGTGAATATCGACCCCGGGCCCACATGGTCGAAACTCGGGGTTCGGACCAAAATCCGGTTACCCATTCCCCACGAGTTCAAATATATGATTTGTTTCAAAATCGGACCTCAATTCGAGGTCCAATTTCCCAATTCATGAAAAACCCTATATTCTACCAAAAACAAGAAATTCTACCATGAAAACCTTTGATTTCTATTGAAAAACATGTTTAATGTTGTTAGGAATTGAAAGAATTAAGTAAAAAGTGACTTACAATTGCTTTGAAGAAGAGGGAGTTCGTGAAAAATTGCCAATGGATGTTTTTGGGTTGTGAAATGTGAAAAATGAAGCTGGAAATCGTGATTTACAGGTCTCTGTGTTCGCATTTGCGAACATGGGTTCGCAATTGCGAACCCCGACCAATTTCTGGGAAGTTCGCATTTGCGAACTTTTGTTCGCATTTGCGAAGCTAAGGCAAATCTGGGGAGTTCGCATTTGCGAACAAGGCTGGATCAAGGGCCTTCGCATTTGCGAAAAATGCTTCGCATTTGCGAAGCCTGGCTTAACACTGAAGGCCTCGCATTTGCGAGGTTGTGTTCGCATTTGCGAACCCAAGCAGTCCTGGACGCCCTTCGCATTTGCGATCAAGGGTTCGCATTTGCAAACCCAGCCTTGCCCTGTCACCTTCGCAATTGCGAGAAATGCTTCGCAAATGCGAAGCCAACAGCTGGGTGAAAAACCAGCAGTGCAAAAATTCAAAAATTGATCCAACGGCCTATCAAATCTTTACCCGAGCCCCCCGGGCTCCAAGCCAAACATGTACACAACATCAAAAACATATTACAAACTTGTTCGTGCGATCACATCGCCAATATCACATCGTTTTCATCAAATCGAGCCTCAAGTTCATGATTTTCATACTTTTGTTTTTCAAAATTTTCAAACTTGGAACTCAAGGTCCAAAACATATCAAACGACATCCGAATGTCACCAAACTTTGCAGAAAGCACATATATAATATTTAAGACTTGTACCAGGCGTCGGAACCAAAATACGAGCCCGATACCAAGGTCAATTAATTCATTTTCCTTTAATAATCACATCAAAAACAATTTCACAGAAAAATTCATAACTTGGGCTCTAGGCCTCCGAATTCGACTTCGGACACATGTCCAAGTCCCACATTTTCCTACGGACCTTCCGGGACCATCCGTTCTCGGGTCCGGGTCCGTTTACCAAAAATGTTGACCGAAGTCAACCGTATCAATATTAATATCGTTTTTCTCCAAATTTCTCATAGAATTCATAATTTCTATCACAAAAACTTTCCGGCTTCATGCCCGGATCATGCACGTAAATCGAGGCAACATAGAATAAGGTTTTCAAGGCCTCAGAAGCTCGAAATGATTAATAAAATAAGTGATGACCCTTTGGGTCGTCACACTGTTCAAATTAAAGCTAGCTAGGGTAGCTCAGAAGAGTGCAATAGTAAATTATTGTAGTTTTTCGGGAGAGAATTACGGTTAAAATAGCGTTCATGATTGATAGAAAAATATTGACAATTTGTATGAGCATAAACATAGGGGATTCCATCAATATGGGAAATCAATACCTTAGTCTTTCTCTTTATTCTTTACATCACATTCAATTATTTCCTTCAATTCTTTAGTTTCTTGCAAAAGTTAGTTAGTAGAAATCATCAACAAATATAATCAAAAGTTTGGGAAGCTGCTTCAGAAGTATTGTTGGGTTTTGGAAGTTTCAATTGATAGGTTAATTCTCTGTGGGATTCGACTCTGGACTTAATAGACCAGATTATATTGACAGCGACCGTTGTTTGGGTGTGAATCAATGATTCTATATCTTCTGAAGTTGTAGCAGTTCACATTAGCTGGAGTCCTTTGATTTGCATTGTGTATCAAGTGCGTCTTATTTGATTTTTTAATAATAAGTTTGTTAGATTATTAAAATATAAAGTTAAGACATTGTAAACCCATCACTATGTAATAATGCTTTTGTTTATAGACCGCCCCCTCATTTTAGAATACTTATTTAAATAAGTATATACATTGGATCAATTAAGAGACCAACATCATTCCAACTTACAATCATGAGTGCATGAAATAACTCTGATTAGATTCATGATTCAAATTCAATCGTTTAGGTAATAGTTGTATTCCTTTTCTCTTTAAATGAAGTAATTAACGTAACAATGTTAATTTAAACAGAATGTTTGATGAACAGTAAGTTGATTATGGGCTTTGTATATAATATAATTGTGCAGAATTTAGCATAAGTTCCTAGAGGGACGGAACTTAGGCTTGGTCGTCATTACTTCGTCATAAATGCATATCTTTGGAATTTTTAATGGCTTACCTATAAAAGTTTTTTCAATTTATTAGGAAAACAATAAGTAAAATTTTAATAAATTAATAACGTTCTTAGTTTGAAAGACCAAACATGCTATTGAATTTAATAGCTTAATAAGATTTGTATTTTGGTAAGAAATAAAAATGATTCTAATCTTATCAGCCTTTTACCAATATTAGATTATATTCAAAAACTTGTTCATATGCATATGTGAATGCCCCTGTTGATTATTTAATATTTAAAGGCGGGAGAAAGTGCAAATAATATCACTTCTCTAATCAGAATTTCTTTTGAAGCAGTAGTAATGATGATGAAAGTTGTTGCAACAAACAATTTTCTTCTTCTCAAGACCATCTTTTTGGTTTGTTCCATTTTAATAGTAACAGAAGGTAATGCATCCTCTTTCATTTGACCTAATTATTCTTCATCTTACTAGGCTGATGTAGGTTATCAAAATCGAGGTTCAATTGAATATATATATATATATATATATATATATATATATATATATATATATATATATGTCATTCAACTACAATAACACATATTAGTAGTTTTTAATTTGAAGCCATAATATCAGATGTGCAATAAGATCCGCGCTACGAACTTTAATGATTGAATCCATTAAAGTTGAACCTACCTTTACAAGTATAATAATAATAATAGTGATTGACTTTAATTTTTCCTATTCTTGTTGTACTTAGCAGCAGGAATTGGAAGAAGAGAAATGGAAATTTGAAGCCATAATATCAAATGTGCAATAAGATCCGCGCTACGAACTTTAATGATTGAATCCATTAAAGTTGAACCTACCTTTACAAGTATAATAATAATAATAGTGATTGACTTTAATTTTTCCTATTCTTGTTGTACTTAGCAGCAGGAATTGGAAGAAGAGAAATGGAATCAAAACAAGCTTATGCGAAGGTTGATGAAATGGAAAAAGATACAGAAATTCAAGCTGATTCAATAGTGATTGACTATACACCAGTTCATACATCGCCAGAAACTCCCCATCCTCCTCTTCCTCTAATAATGACAGAAGGTAATGCACCCTCTTTCAATTGACATGACATATATATATATATATATATATATATATATATATATATATATATATATATATATATATATATATATATATATAGATATACACACACATATCAGTGTGCGCGTAAAAAATCATTAAACTTTAGTAATAAATATTAGTATATTTCAATTTGAAGCCATAATATCAGATGTGCAATAAGATCCGCGCTACGAACGTTAATGGTTGAAACCATCAAAGTTAAATCCCGGATCTATATTTGCTTACTTGAACCGAGTTTAGTGTAAATTTAGCAAGTATTATATATTAAATTCATGATATCTTATGTACAATAAACTTTAGTAACAAATACTAGTATATTTCAATTTGAAGCCATAATATCACATGATCAATAAGATCCGCGATACGAACGTTAATCATTGAAACCATCAAAGTTCAATCTTGGATCTATATTTGTTTACTTGAACCGAGTTCAGGATAAATTTAGCAAGTAGTATATATTAAACCCATGATATCTTATGTACAATAAATTTAGTACCAAGAACTCTGGAAGGATATATAGTTCCATCGAATTAAATTGTGAATCCACCTTTTTAATAGTGATTAACATTTTTTCCCCCCTATTCTTGTTGTACTTAGCAGGAGGAATTTTAATAATTGAATCCATTAAAGTTGAACCTACCTTTACAAGTATAATAATAATAATAATAATAATAATAATAATAATAATAATAATAATAATAATAATAATAATAATAGTGATTGACTTTAATTTTTCTTGTTCTTGTTGTACTTAGCAGCGGGAATTGGAAGAAGAGAAATGGATTCAAAACAAGCTTATGCAAGTCCAGCGAAGGTTGATGAAATGGAAAAAGATACAGAAATTCAAGCTGATTCAATAGTGATTGACTATACACCAGTTCATACATCCCCAGAAACTCCCCATCCTCCTCTTCCTCTAATAATGACAGAAGGTAATGCACCCTCTTTCAATTGACATGTATATATATATATATATATATATATATATATATATATATATATATATATATATATATATATATATATATATATATATATATATTTTAGTAACAAATATTAGTATATTTCAATTTGAAGCCATAATATCATATGTGTAATAAGATCCGCGCTACGAACGTTAATGGTTGAAACTATCAAAGTTAAATCCTGGATCTATATTCGCTTCTTGAACCGATTTCAGTATAAATTTAGCAAGTATTAGATATTAAACCCATGATATTTTATGTACAATAAATTTAGTACCAAGAACTCTAGAAGGATATATAGTTCCATCGAATTAAATTGTGAATCCACCTTTTTAATAGTGATTAACATTCCCTATTCTTGTTGTACTTAGCTGCAGGAATTGGAATAAGAGAAATGAAATCAAAACAAGCTTATGCAAGTCCAGCGAAGGTTTATGAAATGGAAGAAGATACAGAAATTCAAGCTGATTCAATAGTGATTGACTATACACCAGTTCATACATCGCCAGAGACTCCCCATCCTCCTCTTCCTCTATAATTTACATCTATAATAAAGGTCTTTTATTTACTATTTCATCTTGTAATATTGTCCTAGAGTATGTTATGAACTCTAAAGCAATAAAGCCAAAATTTTCTATAACATTATTGTTTGTTCCAATATTTTGTGATTGTTATAATGAAGTATTTCTTTTTAAAGAATATGTTATAACATAGTATGAAAAATTGATTCCATTGGAAACATGATCGTGTTGTTATAGCGGAAAACATTTATAGAGATGTTTGATTGTACTGTCTCTTTTACTTCTTATTATTCGCATGCTTTTAAAGAAGGGATTTGTTTCTTCCACACGAAGATTAGTACGGTAAGATTTGACCCCTTTACTCGTACTTTTGATTTTGAGGTATTATTAATGAAAGCATTTACATGTAAGGTGCATGTGTTATGAAATAATTAAAGTAGAAGAACAATTTAATAAAGAAAGAGAGAAGGAATTCTTATATTTTGGGATTACTTACAATGGAATAGAAACCCTCTATTAGTAGGGGAAACATGACTTAGCCACCAAGTAACAAATAGAATTTTACGTATAACACTCCCCTTTGAATGTCTATTTAACAAATAATGTACATCGTTAGAACCTTAACTAAAATAAAACCCAATGGAAAAAAAATTTAGAGAAGGACAAAGAATACACATATTTAACAATACGCCTTTTGGTTGCCTCATTAAAAATATGCAAGAAAAACTCATTGGGACAAAATCTTGTAAGGGAAAAAATACAACGCGTATTAACTCCCCCTGATGAGAGCATCAATTCACATTTCAATCTTGTGCACCATCTTCAAGAGATCGTTGGTATAGATTTGATAATAAATCAGTTATATTAACTTGAACGAATATTTTGCACCTTGAAATCATCGTTCGTGATAGATATATAATATCTTAAAAAATAATATGGAATGGCTCTTCAGTATCTCCATAAGGGTATTCTCGCTATCACATTATCATGCTTATAGTTATAGAAAGATACATTTTTGCAAATATTACATTGAGGATGTGGTACATCAAGATGAAGAATTGTATATTCTTTAAGCAATTTAAAGCCTTCATAGATTGTCATATAAGTTGATTGTTGTGTGCCGCAACGGTATTGATTGTTGAGGATCGGGTTGCACGTCGCAACAGAATATAGACTGGGTGTATTGTGTTCGTACGTAGAGACTTCTTGTGGTTTCCTTATCAGTGTTGTTGTTTAGTTTCATTCTTTTACGGATAATTTCTGTACTTTGACTATAGTATTTCCCCCAGCATGTCCCCTCCCTTTTTAATGGTTAAATTGGTATATTTTCCTGTTATTGCGCATATATATGTACAAGTTATTTGTGATAGGTCCTTTCTAGGCTCGTCACTACCTCGTCGGGGATAGGCCAATGTAACGACCCAATCGGTCGTTTTGAGCTACGGCGCGTCATTCAGCAGTTTGAGGCCATGAGCAGCTTCATCTCGGGTATATTGACTTGTGTGTATGGTCATAATTAAAATTCAAGAAGTTTGGAGTCAAATTTAAATGAAAATTCTCATTTCCGAAGCTTAAAATTGAAGAAATGAACTAGGATTGAAATTTTGAGTATACGACCTCGGAATTGGGATCTAAAGGTTCCAACAGATTCATATGATGATTTCGGACTTGGGCGTATGCCCGGATCGGGTTTTGGATAACCCGGAAGTGTTTTGGCGCATATTATGGAAGATAGCATTTTAGAAGAAATTGCATTAGTTTGGCTTAAAATGCATTTTAGTGATATTGATGTCCGTTTGGGATTCCGAGACTGGGAGTAGCTCGTATGGTTATTCTGGATTTGGGAGCGCGATCGAAAGTGAATTCGGAGGTCCGTAGGTCATTTTGGAGTCGTTTGACTAAAGATAGAAAATTGAAGGTTTTTGAGAAAATTTGACCGGAAGTGGAAATTTTGATATCGGACTCGAAATGCAAATCTTATGGTTCGGATAGCTTCGTTAGGTGATCTGGGACTTAGGAGTGTGTCCGGAATATTTTTGTGATGACCGGTGTAGAATTAAGCTTGAATTGGCAAAGTTAGTATTTTGGCGAATTCCGGTTGATAGGTGAAATTTTGATCCGACGGTCGGAATGGAATTCCGAAAATTTTTGTAGCTCTGTTATGTCATTTTGGACTTGTGTGCAAAATTTGAAGTCAATCGGACTTGATTTGATAGGTTTCGGCATCGGAAATAGAAGTTGGAAATTTCAAAGTTCATCAAGCTTGGATTGGAGGTTAATTCATAAGTTTTGCATTGTTTGATGTGATTTGAGGCCTTGAGCGAGTCCATAATGTGTTTTTGGGACTGGTTGGTGTTATTGGTCGGGGTCTCGGGGGTCTCGGATGTGTTTCGGATGCCCAATGGGTCATTTTTGGAAGATTTTTGCCGTTTTGAGCATAAATGTAATGATCCAAAGGTTTAATTTTAGTTCTAGAGATCCAAATTTGATTTTGAGACTTCGAGAATTTAAATCATGAATTATAGGACTGATCTGGAAATTTTGGTTCAATTTCATCGAGTCGCGATTGGGTTTTGACGCGAAATGTGAGTTAATTGTTTAACGAGCGAAATTGATGTTAGACTGAGCAAATGAGATCCAAATTCAGTTTTTTTTAACCACTGGATCCGTATCGAAATTACGGAGCCATAGGAAAAAGAATCGTCGAATTTCGAGTTCGTATGATGGAGTTAGGACCATTTTGGTGCAAAATGGCTGTGCTGCAAATTTTTTGAAAAAGCTGCTGCATTTTATGAATAGTGAACAGTAACCGCACGTGGACAGTAACTGCGCGGGTCAACACTGAACAGTGTCCCACGCGCATGAACAGTGTCCGCGCGTGAACAGTACCGACGAAAATTCTGGGCAGTATATCCGCGATTTTTGGGTCATTTTCCTCCATTCTTATGAGCAACTTGAGAGCTTTTGGATAGAAATTGACGGGGAATCGCTGGGATATCATCGGGAAATCATCGGGGGTAAGTTTCTTGGCCTTAATTCATTAGTTTATCGTGAAATCCGTGATTATTTCACTGTTAATGGAGGATTAATGGAGGGTTTTATCCCTAGGCCTAAATTATAGAAAATCATTGATTTGAATGGGCAAACGGAGTCCGATTTTGATAAATTTTATATGCACGGACTCGTGTTGAGATAAGGAATCCGAATATATAACTTTCGTAATTTTTCGAGAAGCGTACCGAAAGTCGAGTTTTGGCAACTTGTGGGTTTTGGTGTATTTTGAATTGTATCGATTGGGTAATGCCCAATTGGCCTATTTTGATGTAATTCTATTGATTTTTATTAGATACTACACCTTTTGAGGTCGATATTCGTGGCAAGAGAGTTGTCTCTTAGTGGTTTTGTACCGGAGTCGAGGTAAGTGGCTTGTCTAACCTCGTGTGGGGGAACTTTCACCCCTAGGATATTATGTGATAATTTAAATGCCTTGTACGCGAGGTGACGGGCGTGTACATGCGCTGGTTGTTGTAACACACACTTTACTTGAATCGTCAAATTCGTGATATTCCTGTCCTTAGTTAATTAATTTATGATATTTACCTGGCATTCGTTAGGGAAGCATGATTAGATAGGATTTATCCGTCTAATTGCCAAATTGTCTTACTTGAACTTCTTGATAATTGTTGGCACTAGTTTTCGGTGAAGTTGTAGTTAAGCATATTATGTTTTCTCTGTGCGTTTTCTTTATTTGTTGTGTTGGTGGACTGCGGGTTCAATTCCCGAAGATCCAAGGGCTGCGGGTTCGATTCCCGGAGACCCAGAGTTTATTGGTAGGGACTGCGGGTTCGATTCCCGGAGATCCTGAGTTATTGGTAGGGACTGCGGGTTTGATTCTCGGAGATCCCGAGTTATTGGTAGGGACTGCGGGTTCGATTCCCGGAGATCCCGAGTTATTGGTAGGGACTGCGGGTTCGATTCCCGGAGATCCCGAGTTATTGATATATTATTGAGAGTTTGATTCCCGAGATCCTGAGTTATTGGTAGGGACTGTGGGTTCGATTCCCGGAGATCCCGAGCTATTGATATATTATTGAGACATGGGCTGCGGGTTCGATTCCCGGAGACCCAGGGGTACTGTTGATGGGACTGTGGGTTCAATTCCCACAGGTCCTGGACTTGTTAATTGAGATTGTTACTTGTTGTTAGCTTAATTGTAGACGGTTGCAGTAATCACTTTATTGTTGTTATTTCGGAATTATTATCATTTAAATTGCTTATTATTATTATTATTATTATCATTTTGTAATTGTTTTCTCTCAGTAGGGCCCTGACCTTCCTCGTCACTACTCCATCGAGGTTAGGCTTGGCACTTACTGAGTACCGCTGTGGTGTACTCATGCTACTCTTCTGCACACTTTTGTTGTGCAGATCCAGGTACATCAGGATATGCCCGTACTAGGTAATTCAGCAGTACATTTGGAGACCTCGAGGTATGATCCGCTACGTCCGCGGATCCGGAGGCCCTCCTTCTATTCTGATAGTATTAGTAGATGTTTTCCTTTATTTCGTTGTTAGATACTCTTTACACATAGAGCCACAGTTGTATACTCTCTTTTAGTCTGTGTTGCCCGTGGGATTCCGGGTCTTGGTAGTGTTTTATACAGTGTGTTTGACAGGTGTATGTGCCAAGCGACACAGATTACATTTCCTTTTTATATTATTTTTCCGCTATTTATTATTTAATGTTCATAAACTTGTATATTTCGCAATGTGTTAGGCTTACCTAGTCGTGGGGACTGGGTGCCGTCATGACATGTTCACGATTGGTGAACTAGGGTCGTGACAAGTTGGTATCAGAGCTCTAGGTTCATAGGAGTCACGGGACACAGACCGGTTACTTAGATTCTCGCTGATCGATACGGAGACGTCTGTATTTATCTACGAGGGGCTATGTAACTGTTTAGGAAACTCTTCAATTCTTTGAATTCCTTATTGTGCGCCATTTATTCAGTTGGAGCCTATGTCATATGTTCTTTTTCATCCACTCGTGTATTGAAATTTTGCGCCCGGTATTAAGTATGCGCCGACGGTTCGTGACGCTGCAGAAGGATTTCAAGGGAGTCAAGAATTTGCTCAACCATTATTACCGCGTGTCATCCATATCGATAATACAAGAGAATTGAGAGATCTTCAATTGTGCACATGGGGGTGCACTAGGTTCTGACATTCGGTTGATAAGTACGGTCTTGAGAAGGTTTACTTAACTGCCTAATCATCACGGTAATGATAGAATCACAAGGTGGATATAGATCTAAAGATAGTTGGTGGTAATAAAGACTATATGGTTCACATGAGATATCTATTTAGTAAAGGATTCAGCCAGCAGAGATACTGGGGGAAATGAGTTTAGCTGTCTTAAGAAGGACATGTACCAAACGAATGTCTTGGGCTTGTCTTATGATGAAGACGTATGAATGTTAAAAGCTAGTATCATGGATTAGCAAGATGTACCTTAAGGCTTCATGCCAAGTGAAAGGATTTCACTATCAACGATCAAATTATGGGTCATGTGTCATATCAGATTTGGCCTGCGATGTATTTAGGTGCTATTCAAAACGTTCTTGAAAACTTGCGGATGGGCAAGAGTTGAGGCTCGTATGGTATGATGTTGGGACTTTTGATGTCCCTGTGTCCCTAATAAACTCTACATTTTATTATCAGCGGGGAAAAAGCTTCGACAAAGGCTACATGGTGCTTCGTAGGCGTGTGAGAATCATAGTATGTTTTAAGATGTCATCGATAGAGAATGCTCGCTACATGGAGCGGGGTGATGTTTGGTTGTATTGGAATGAGGTCATACCCTATGGTGTCAGAGTGCTAATAGAGCACAGGTGGTTATGTTCGTTGGATCAAGTGAACTGCAGTTGAATAAGAGTAAATGACTTGAGAGAATGGTTCTAATGTGTTCGAGAGTTGTGTAATAGTGGCCTTGAGCTAAGTGAGAGAGTCCCACCACTTACGATTGGGTCGCATGGTTAATTACCTGCGTGAATTCCGGGTATTAGCATTAATGGGCTATTGCAGCTACAGAAAAGGAACATGAGTGGTAATTGAGTATATGAATTATTGAATGCATGTTATGGTTAGCCTTACTCTGGCTCATGTTCAAACTTGAGGGAAAATTCGTGATTTATGCCTCGTATAGGTGCATGCTTCGAGGGAAGTGATCCTGTTGGGAGCTTTATTGAGAGGGTATTAATATGTTATAAAATTGAGTAGAGTTGGTTGCATATTAGGACAAGTCAGGGTTGGATGGCTCTCAATAGAGGTCCTAGTGAATTCAAGAGGTAAAGTGTGGTGCCTGATAATACTGAGACTACAAGTACAGTTGGGAGTCAAATTTTTGAAGCAACTTACGAAGAAGGGCACAACACGTTCTATGATGTTTTGACTTGTGGTGTAGTATTTGAGAGACATGAAATGATCGTCGTTCTGGAGATAGCATGGCCTTATGATTTAAGGTCACTCGGGGTGAGTGTGGTTGGAATAAGCTAGGTATTGAAGGGAGATATTAACATTTCTAAGGCAAACCAGGATAAACTGGAAGGAAGTAGATTGATTAGCCATAGTTGAGTTGGCATATTGATGTCAATGATCGGTTCATGCAACGTGATCGAGTTATGCATGTGATTGTGGCGGTGCATTTGAGGCTTGTCGGTCGCAGTGATTGATGGCATTCTTAAGTATTCTTCTGTTAGGGCCTGTTATGAGTAGGCGGACCTTGGAAAAGGTTATGTGGGCTTGGACCACTACTTAGAGATTGGCATATTCAACGGTTATGAGAACTCGCCTGTGTGTTGCTATAGTTCTCCTGAAATGAGTTAAATGGAAAGTCTTATGTGATGAAGTATTAGCCTATCGTCGGTTCTAGAGTTGTGATGGAAATCGTGTCTATCGTATATCGGCACGTGAGGTGCAGTGAGTGGTATGGAATTTGAAGTAAGAACCAAGGTCGCAGTTTGGTCAATGAATGTGATATAAAGAGCTCGGATGAGCAGGAAAGGAGTTTCAGTGTTTGAGTAAGATGGGTATTAACGTCAGTATCACTTGAGATCGGTGTTCTGTGAGAAAGGCTTTGCATCCCGGTTAGGGACTCCCGATCACTTTTCAGTGTTAGTGCAGCTGGTGGGTTGAATGTGCAGGCCCGTTTAATTATTCGGAAGATGGTGGGAGCTTGTCCCACAAGAAGATTGTATAGGTGTGACATGTAGTCACTTGATTGTTTAGAAATTTAAAACAAGTATGAGGATTTTGGTGATATCATCCATTTGAGAATTTATGCCTGGAGGGCACTCTGCTTATTGGGTTATAGACCTATGAAATATTATTGACTTAGCTTGGCACGACCAGGATAGACTTAAGGTCGGTGGATAGATTTAAATGTGGAAGTGAGCCTTGCGTCAGGCCGGTTATGTTTCTTCCAGCAATGCGCCCTTTATGGAGGGATAGTCGCGGTCTTATTTCACGGTTAGTTAATTCATGTAAAGATATATTGCGCCGTATGAGTGTGAGACGGCTTGGTAAGTTCCTTATGTGTTGAGGTTCCGCTCAGCGGTGATGTTATATGAGCATGATGGCTCTTGAGACTCAGATCTTATATCGCACCTCAGTTGTGCTTTAGTTTGTAGCCTATAGCGCTATATGTTTCCTTGTGTCCGATATCATGCACCTTAGTATGCTTATGATCGATATTCAGCATTTTGATGTGATGAGCTATTCAGCTCGATGTATGGCTCCTTGTGTGAGTTTTATACAGGGATCGGGTGGCACGCCGCCATGGTTATATTGTTTGGATCGGGTGGCACGCCGCCATGGTTATATTGTTTGGATCGGGTGGCACGCCACTAAATAGTATTTTAGTGAATGGGCAGAACCTGTGCTCTGATACCAATTGTTGAGAATAAACCCCCTACAGAAATAATATTCACGGCAATAAAAGCGAAATAATAATGTAACACCGAGATACGGTAATTAAAAAGAATAAAAGAGTAAAACCTAAACCAAGATTTTGTGGAAAATACTTTTGAATAAGGGAAAAAACCTCGGCCCCAAAAGAAGCAACCAATATCACTATAAGAAGAAATTTTATACTTTGTTGGTCTGAATAAAATATTCCAAAGACTACAGCAACACTTAAAAGCTATAATCCTCTTTTGATATACATACATCCATATAATATTTCTCACTCTCTATTTTTTTTACGGATTCTATTTTTATACTCTATTTGTGAAGCCACACTCTTTCGTTCTCTCTTTTGTTCGTGTGATTTCAACTGAAACAAAAACCGTGCTATTATGGGAGAGAAATTACTCACGTGATGTCATCAATGACCTCACTATAGTATAAACACTAGAAATTTATTTTCCATTTTTTCTACATTCGAAGAAGATACAATTCCCAATTCAAA
Organism: Nicotiana noctiflora; assembly: GCA_032618575.1. Taxonomy (NCBI): domain Eukaryota; kingdom Viridiplantae; phylum Streptophyta; class Magnoliopsida; order Solanales; family Solanaceae; genus Nicotiana; species Nicotiana noctiflora. Next base: position 103,632 of record JASVEL010000176.1, on the reverse strand, counting down.
CTTTCACACATGGGGCTGGACCCCTACAAAACTTAGTCCGGAATAAAAACTACTTTAATTGATATGATTGGCCTTCTTATTCATTACTTAGCATAATTTGCACAATGGAAAAACTTCAGCCACGGGATCTGATATCGATCATTTGAAGCCCTCTCTTTATTCATTCCCACTCATTTTGAAAAAATCAACAGTACTAGCTCCGTCGGTAGTCTGATGGGTACTTTCGGATGGGAACAATTTGTTGTATGCCGCAGTTAAAGCCACATTTGTGGTGCTAAAACCACCATCAAGAACGAGATTTATTCCACTCACATATTTGGAATCATCACTTGCGAAATATAGCACAGCTTTTGCCACCTCCTCTTCATCTAGTAAAGCTCCTTTAAAATTTCCTGCTTCTGCAAACCATTTGTCCGCCATTTGTCTGTCAGGTATTCCAAGCGCATTCAATACAAGTGGTGTGCTTATGTAATGAGGAGAAACACAATTAACTTTTATTCCATACTTCCCTAATTCGACTCCAATGTTCTTGGAAAGTCCCAAAACTGCACCTTTTGATGCAGAATAGGCGTGCGGGACTAGACCAAAGACCACTGTCGCAGAACTTGCTGTGAATATAATGGAACCTTTTTGAGCCGGAATCATCACTCTAGCAGCATGTTTAGCGCAAAAGAAGGCGCCAACAATGTTTACATCGAACACGGTCTTAATTATGTCATAATCGACTTCTAAGATGCTGGAAATTGGCTTACCTCCTATACCAGCATTACTGAACATTATGTCGAGCTTACCAAATTTGGCAATTGTTGCATCTACAACATTTTTAACGTCTGATTCAACAGCAACATTGCAGTGGACAAAGGTGGCGTGATCTGTGCCAATTTCTTGTGCTACGGAAGTTCCGAGGTTGTCCTGAATGTCTGCAATTGTAACCTTTGCACCATGTTGAACAAATAGCCTAGCTGTGGCTGCTCCTATTCCACTAGCTCCACCAGTTATTACTGCTACTTTACCTTCTAGCCTGTCGAATACGAGTAGGTTAGTTTATTTCTAAGGAAAAGAAGAAGAAAGACGATTACTACAAAACTAAATTAAACGAAAACCTTTTGGCTATTGGTGATGGAAGAGAATAGCTGGCCATTTTCGTCAAACTTTTGAGAGCTCCGTCTTCTTCATATACAAAAGGGCTTAATTAGAGGCTTTATTTATTAGAGAGTTTACACGTTGAATAGAGCTTTTACAGACAGTTACGCAACGCAAGAGAAAAAACAAAAAGATATTTTGAGTGTTGTACACCGTCCGTTCAAGTATCTAATTTGCTTTTAGCGTGCTCATTAACACAACCACAACAACAACAACCCACTATAATCTTACTTAGTGAGATTTGGAAGGGTAGTATGTATGTAGACCTTACTCCTACCCTGAGGTAGAGAGGCTATTTCGAAATAGACCCCGACATCCTTCCCTCCAAGAACTTCCCACCTTGCTCTTGGGAAGACTCGAACTCACAACCTCTCGGTTGAAGTGGGGGTTTAGTATGCTCATTAAGAAAATACTAAATTCTATATAAAAAATTACAACTAACTACAACAACAACAACAACAGTTACCCAGTATAGTCCCACAGGGTGGGGTCTGGGAAGGGTAATATGTACGCAAGCATTAAATATTTAAACTATACCTAATTAAATATTTAACGTAAGGAGTAAGAAATCTTTTTTAGGGATATATACTTAAGAGTTATTTTGTAAAAATAATTTGAATTCTTTCTTGATTACATAACTAAACACTTACTTTGAACCAAAATAAAAAAGCAAATTGAAAACGAAATGTGAACGGAGGGAGTGGCCGAGTAAGTTTAAAAATAAAGTCTAAGAAGAGAAAAGCAAAAGCGAATTAACTCCAGTTATACAACAACGGCCTAGTATAATCCCATAAGAGGGGTCTGGAGAGGGTAATATGTACGCATGCCTTACCCCTACCCCGAGCGATAGAGAAGTTGTTTCAAGGAGACTCTCAACTCAAAAAGAAACAAAGACGATATATTATTAGTATCGATAAACTCATAATAAAATAACATAAAATAACAAAATAATAGCAAAAGGAATATATGCAATACGAAAAAGATGGAATATACCATAATATCCAGCAAATAAAGCCTTGCATCCGTAGTGGACCCGTAGCATCATAGGACTAAAATCCTAAGACTAACTCATAACTGACTAGTCTCACTCTAGTGCCCTGTAAAAATATTCATAACTTTCCCTAACCTACAGTTCTCGTATTGAAAATAAGAAAAGAACGTTTGAACTAGTTCTTGTAATGTTCTCTCCTAGCTTTAACTTTGACTAGTCTCAAGGTTCGCGGTACACTACATGAAAATCACATATTATATGGGAATGTTTCCGGGGATTATGTAGGAAAATTCACAGGAAATTTAGTTTCCTGCAGATTTTCCTTCTGAATAAAATCTGATGGAAAAACTACATAAAATAACAAAATAACAGCAAAAGGAAATATGTGCAATACGAAAAAGATGGAATATACCATAATATCCGGTAAATAAAGTCTTACATCCGTAGTGGACCCGTAGCATCCGAGGACTAAAATCCGAAAACTAACTAATAAATGACTAGTCTCACTCTAGTGCCCTATAAAAATATTCATAACTTTTCCTAACCTACAATTCACGTATTGAAAATAAGAAAGAAACGTTTGAACTGGTTCTTGTAATGTTCTCTCCTAGCTTTAACTTTCACTAGTCTCAAGGTCCGCGGGTCACGCATGTACACTACAAGAAAATCACATATTATATGAAATTTTTCTGAGGATTATGTAGGAAAATTCGCAGGAAATTTAGTTTCCTGCAAATTTTCCTTCTGAAAAAACTCCGATAGAAAAACTTTCATAGATAATTATTACCTGCGGAATTCCCAAATCCCCAGGTACATTACCTGCGAATTTTTGAATTCGCATGTAAATTACTTGCGGATGTTTTTGTAGGAAATTCTAAAAATTCGATTAATTTTTTTATAAAAAGTTTATAAAAATTAGGAGTTATCTTGCGGATTTTTATAGGGAAATATCTGCAAGTAAATTCAACATCAAAATTCCCAAATAAATCTATATATGATATCTTAGACAAAATGAATTAAAATTACTGTTGTAGTTAGGAAAAATAAAATATACACACACACACACACACACACACACATATATATATATATATATATATATATATATATATATATATATATATGTGTGTGTGTGTGTGTATATATATATATATATATATATATATGTGTATGTATATATGTATATATATATATATATATATATATATATATATATATATATATATATATATATATATATATATATATGTGGTTAAAATCGCGATCCAAATCTGCCTCCGTAAGATGTCGTGACGGCACCTAGTCTCTAAGACTAGGTAAACCTAACAATTTGCGGAATAACGACAATAAAAGAAACATTTAACAATTTAATTTCAAGACATAACTATATATCTGATACAATACCACTCGGCATGTACAAGTAAACCAACACTCGAGTATAAAAAATATTCCCAAAACCCGATAGCCATAAGTAACAAGCTCTAAGAATTTGTTGCACTATTTCTATACATCAGTAACTAAAAGAAATAAGTGATGATCAACTTAAAAGGATAGAGAGGGACTCCGAGATCTTCATTCGGTGGTAGATATACTTTGCAGTCTCCGAAGCAGCAGCAAGTACTCTTAACTAGTTGCGGGGCTGGTATGAGGTACCTAGGTCTGCACACAATACTTGTGCAGAAGAGTAGCATGAGTACGCCAAAACGTTATCCAGTAAGTACCAAACCTAACATCGGTAGAGTAATGACGAAGTCAGATCAAGGCCCTACAGAAATATAATAATTTAAGGAAGAAAAACATAGCAGTGTAATAAGAGACTAGAAATTTAATGAGGAGATACTACAGAAAGATAACAGCATAATGCATAGGGATAAACAATACGGGCACTTCTGAGATACCGTCTCGTAGTCGCAAAAGTAAATATGCAGGGGGATCTTCTGAGGAACCGTCTCATAGGCCCAAAAGTAAATGGGCACGGGGATCTTCCTAGGCACCACCTCATAGTCTTAAAAGTAAATATGTGACAATGGATCTTTCGATCTGCTGCTTAGGTAAATCCTTTTTCGCGAACGCGAAAATTTCCTCGCGTTCCCGAAGTATAAAACCCTTCAGTCCAAAAATCTCATTCACACACGTGAGGCCCCACTTGCAAACGCGAAGCTTCCACCGCCTGCTCTTTCGTGAATGCGCTACCTCTATGCATTCGTGTAAGCCAATTGCTGGTGACTCATCTCCACTTAAGTCTACGCGAATGTGAGGACCTAATCGCAAACGCTATCTCTAAAGATCATTATGCTTTGCGAATGGGGACATACATCGCAAACGCGATGACTTAATTCCAGCAACACTCCAACTTCCTTTACGCGAAATCGGGTGGACCATCGCGAATGCGTAGAAGGAAATCAGACACCAACAATAGCTGATGCTTCTGCTATAACACTAAGTCCATTTCTAGTCCGCTAACCCTCCAAAATCCACCCAAAATCCCGGGAAACCAAACAAACCAGCAAGTCCTAAAGCATCATACGAACTTAGCCGAGCCTTCAAATTACATAAAACAATGCTAAAAATACGAATCACACTCCAATCCGAACTTAATGAACTTTGAAAGGTCATACTTATACAACTAATGCTGAAACCTATCAAATCGCGTCCGATTGACCTCAAGCACACAAGTCATATTCGACGGTACGAACCTACTCCAACTTTCGCAATCGGAATTCGATCACGATATCAAAAAATACACACCCGGTGAAACTTACCAAAGATTCAACTTTCACCATTTCAAGCCTAATTCAGCTACGGACCTCCAAATCACAATTCTATCACGCTTTGAACTCTAAAATCACCCAATGGAGCTAATATAACCGATGAAACTCCATTCCAGAACTGTCTTCGCACAGTTCCAACTACGGTCAAATTGCTAGAATTTAAGCTTCCATTTTATGGACTAATTGTCCCATTTGACTCCGAAACAAAAAACAAAACCTTCCTACAAGTCACACAAGCATAAAATGTTACGAGGAAGCAGAAAATACGGGATCGGGGCTAATACTCTCAGAACGACCGGCCAGATCATTACAGCTATCAGATATAAATAATTCAGCCGTGAACTAAAAGTAATCGTTTCCCTAATAAATTATATAAAGAACCATGATTCATATGTTATAGAAGGAACCATGATTCCACTTACGACGATTTTATTTATAGATATGATTAAGTGAGCAATGATCAAATGAGCACTCCGTTTGGAGGGTATTTATTGATTTGCGCGATTCCAATAAATGAAAATTATTTTAATAAATAGTTACTATGTATAGATCTAGAATACAATAATAGTGATAACGGCTAATAAGTGATTATATCTAGAAGTTTACATTTAATCTAAATTATAGTGTTCAGTTTCAATATAACCATTTATTATATAACATATGAAAATAGAACAATTTCATCAATACCCTCGGAGGTCATTTTGTACGAAATTTATACTGTATTTGATTTATGGTATAAACTAGTAAGCTTGTCTGCGCTTCGTGCGGTTAAATTAATAATATGTTGCTTTTATAAATACCTGAATTAAAAGTAATGCTATTGAAGCAGTTATGTTATTATAGAAATCAATTTTATCTTATAAATAGTTAAGTTAAAAAATTATGTTTTGCTTCTCTCTCTACAAATTCTATACTTTTCTAGTTTAAAATGACAATTGGAGACACTTAAACATAACTCTCCCATCCCAATTATATTATTTAGTCTTCCTAGTAAATAACTTTTAAAAGCTTCTATTCTCACAATTTATATATTTTATTAATGAAAGGAAAAAGAAAGTTTTTCATTTGATCATATTCTCATTACCTTCTTGAAAATTTTTAACTTATTTTTTTCTTTATCGGCCCTTACGTTTCTTTTATTTTTTTTATCTTCTCCATTTTGATAATTTTCTGTCATGACTCCTATCACTTCTTTATATATAATCATTCAAATTATTATTTACCGGTTCCCACCCTTTCTCACTCTCTTTTCCATCTCTTTACCTTTTCTAATCTTTTTTTTATTCTTTTCTTTTCTCTATCACATTCATGTCTTTTTATTCCATTGTAAATTTAGAAACTAATATTATACTTCCCTAAAATAATTAACTCAATTCTCATTTCTAATTTTTCATATGAAAAATTACAAAACTCGATTTTTTCCCTCTTGAGTAACTTTTTCTCATAATATTCACTATTTATGTGATATTTAGAGATCCAGCAGTCACTTCTTCAATAATCTTAGTTATAATTATCTGTCTTCCTCTTCTTCCACTAACATCTCTTTTTTTGATTTATAAACATCACATGCCAATAAAATACATAATTGAATACTCCAATATCCCTCAAGTGATAGCAAATGAGAAACTGTCATCAAATTAGTTACCCCATTTCCTATTAATCTTAATAAAACTTCAAAAATCTTTCTCTCTCGATTAATCACTTTTTGGCATTATAATACACTTATCTTATAAATTGACAGAGAGGAGTCCGGAAAAATACCCCTTACGGATATATAGTTGTAAACCACATAGAGAAACGTAGTAGATTTGAAGAAATTGACGAGTCGGTTTCGTTAAAACTGTCAAAAAGTCACTAAAAGGTGTCGCGACACAAATCACATTAATTATTTTCAAATGAGAAAAATAATCTTATTTTCTCTATTTGTTTTGAGCATGTGATCATACTTTCTCAATTCTTTTTAAAATAATAAACATAATTCAATGTAAAATTTATTACAATCATTCCATAAATAAATAAAAAGAGCATATTAATGCAAGACAAAAAGTCAAAGTTAATACTTATTACATGTAAATTCACACTATAACCACAAACCTACAACATACTAAGAGAGTAACATCATACGTACATAAAATAACATGATATGTCTTCTCTTCCTTACTTTCTAACCAAGAAAAATAAGTTTAAAAAAACCTTTGTACAAAGAATTTCAAATGAAAAGGAGAAGAATGGTTAATGAAGAAGAAGAAATGAAAGTGATGCAAAGGAAAAGATGTGCTTTAGTATTTATAATAACAAAATACAAACAGTAACTTACATTGAGTAATAGGAAAAGAAAGTGTAACATATATTGGGTAATGGTAATGGAAAGGGTATTAAGTGCATTAATAATTGTAATGAATGTATTTAGTAAAAATGAGAAAAGTATGGTTAACTGAAGAATTAAGATAAATGAATCCTGGTGCGATTATTAAATGTAATGATCAATTTTTACTTTTAATTATTAAACAATTTAAATGTAAAGAATGAAAAGGAAAAGGCAAAAAAAAGGAGAAAAAATATAAATAGGATCCTTGGCCAAAGAAGTCACCTTCTCTATTCCCTCTTTTATATAATATAATATAGATTTATCTTGAAATAAATATATATCTTTAATTAAACACGCTATAAATTTGATCCCAGACTTAATCCAAAGTATCCTATTTTATCCCATATTATACCATCAAACATGATATTATTTTATTCCATCTTCTATAAAGTATAAATTAATTCTAAAATATTATAATTCTAGAATAATTTAGGTAACGTACCAAACGTTTTGATGCTAAAACAGTTCAGCATTTTATTTTAGGTGTAAAAAGCTGACACACAACGTGAACAGTCAAAGATAGCACGGGTCATCACATGCAAAGTTTTACTCTATTTCACCTACACTAGCATTTGCATAAAAACAAATGAAAAATGATAAGCCAGGTGATTTTACCAAGACACCCTTCAAAGCAGGAAGAGAGTAAACTGAAACCTCGGAGGTTTTTGTCACTTTACCATAAGCTTCTCTCGATTCTCCATTATTAATAGTAGTAAGTAATAATTTACTGTGTCTTAGTATGGTTGTGCATAATTTCAAATACTGACGTATTATATCGTAATAAAACACTTTGGTATTTAGTATTCGATGTATTAAAACCCAAATTTTTTACCCTCGAGAATTGTGACGGTGTCTATAATTAAAAACTAGGCAACCCAATTGTTCCAATTACTTAACCTATTTCATATATTTTAAGCCTTTAACAATGGTGAACAAACCTCATATAAACAGTGGAATTAAATAAGCAGAAGAAACAAAATATAACAGTTTAATATTAATATCAATACAATTCCGTAACTAAAATGCTACTCAGATATGGTGTCATAATTTCACAGACTATCTATGACTACTACAAATAAGGGTCCGAAAGATAGATTGTTGTTTCAGAAATACATAGAAGAAACAGTATAGAAAGATAGAAGGAGACGATATGGCCTGCGGACGCCTGCAGGGCTATCTCGGGTCGCCTAAATGGACTGAAGACAGCATCCTCACTGCAGTCCAAAAGTTGCGGCACCGGAATCTGCACACGTTGCAGAGTGTAATATCAGGATATCCAAATTAGTGAAGATACTAGGACAAGACTACAAAATAAATATGTGCAATTAAATCATAAATAGCAAAGAATAAAGGAAGAAATATACAGTCAAGGATAGAAAGAGGAAACATGTTGCGGGGAGCGTCAACTAATAACAAAAGAGTGGCAGATAAATATAAGGGACACCAAAGTTCAATTATCAACAAGAATCAGAAATAAAAGACAAATGCACGGCATTACCCTTCGTGCTTTTACTCTCGTCCTCTCTATAAAATCAATAAAATCACCATGGCATCACCCTTCGTGCTTTTACCTTACATAAACATGGCACGAAATGATCCTTCGTGCATTATCACTCATATCCTGGCACAGAATGGTACATCGTGTAGCACGACATCACCTTTCGTGCTTTTACCTCACAATATCGACATTACATCACAACATTCTAAAAGAAAATATACACGGCATCGCCTTTCATGCATTACACTCTTTCTCACCCAAGCAACAATCACAAGGCAATATGAGCAAGGGGAATCAACAATATTTCAATAAAATCACGGCAAGGGAACAATAGCTAACAACAATATCCCGGTAAGGGACACAATATCATGAAAAATGACGTTCCGGCAAGGGAAATAATATCAAACGCAATAACATCCCAACAAGGGAGACAATATCATAAACCTCTTTTATTTTCCAAACTTACTTCACAACTCAATTTACAGCTTGAGCTAATGCTCTAAAATGTTCAAATACCAATAATACTTCCACAAGCCTTGTTCAACAAAACAAATCATCATATAACGCATGAACAATATGAATCGGAGTCACGTTGATCATAGTATAAAACTCACGGGCATGCTTGACCCCAACGTATATATACTCCTCATCATGCCTATACTTCAAACTCAACAGTTAACACAGAAAATAAGACACAACTTCTAATCCCTCAAGTTAAGGTTAGACTTGTAACGACCCGACCGGTCGTTTTGAGTACTAGCGCTCTGTGGAGGTCATGAACAACTTCATTTTGGGTATTATGACTTGTTTGCACGGTCGAAATCTAAATTCAGGGAGATGGAGTTAAATTTAAATGAAAATTCCCATTTTAGAAGCTTTAAGTTGGAAGAATGAACTAGGATTGGATTTTTGAGTAAACGACCTCAAAATCAGGATCTGTAGGGTCCAGCAGGTTTGTATAATGATATCGGACTTGGGTGTATGCCCGGTTAGGGTTTTGGATAACCCAGGGGCATTTTGGCACCTATTGTGGAAGTTGGCATTTTGGAAAAAATTTCATAAGTTTGACTTGAAGTGCATTTCAGCGTTATCGATGTCCGTTTGGAATTTCGAGACTGGGCGTAGCTCCGTATAGTGATTATAGATTTGGGAGCGCGATCGAAAGTGAATTCGGAGATCCGTAGATCATTTTGGAGTCGTTTGGGTAAATGTAGGAATTTGAAGGTTTTTAAGAAGCTTGATCGAAAGTGGAAATTTTGATATCGGGCTCGAAATGTGAATTTTATGGTCCGGATAGCTTCGTTAGGTGATTTGAGACTTAGGAGTGTGTCCAGAATATTTTTTGTGATGATCGGTGTAGAATTACGCTTGAATTGGCAAAGTTAGTATTTTAGCGAATTTCGATTGATAGGTGAGATGTTGATCCGAGGGTTGGAATAGAATTTCGAAAGTTTTTGTAGCTTCGATATATCATTTTGGACTTGTGTGCAAAATTTGAAGTCAATCGGACGCGATTTGATAGGTTTCGGCATCGAATAAAGATGTTGGAAACTTCAAAGTTAATAAAGTTTGAATCGGGGTATAATTCATGGTTTTAGAGTTATTTGATATGGTTTGAGGCCTCGAGCAAGTCCGTAATGTGTTTTGGGGTTGGTTGGTTTGATTGATTGGGGTCCCGGGGGCCTCGGGTGTGTTTCGGATTGTGATCAAGCTCTTATTTGATGTTTCAACATTGCTTCTTTGAACATAAAGGGAAACCATATTAAGTAAATGATCTCCAAATTCAGTTTTGTTTGAACCATTAGATCCGTATCGTAATTTCGGAGCCATAGCAAAAAGAATCGTCGAATTTGGACATCGTATGAGGAAGTTATGCTCGTTTCTGTGCCGAGAGAAGTGTTGGTGTCTGTTAGAACCGCAAAAGCAGAATTTGACAGCGGATGCAGAACTGAAAAAGCGGAAATAGAACCGCAGAAGCGGTCCCACATATGCGAAATTATCCGCAATAGCGAAAAATTGTCCTCGACAATGTTTAGAACCGAGAAGTTTAGTATTTTGGGCATATCTTGAGTTCTAGAGCTCCGATTGAGATAATTTTTGCGGCGTTGATCAAGGAGGTAAATATCAGGCCTTTATTTGGATGTTTCTCCATGATTATTTCTGTTGGATTCTATTTTTATCCATGTTTGGATGGTAAAAATTGGGATTTTGAGTCCCAAAGTTGAAAAATGATAAATCCTTGATTTGAGGGTCGATGACATGACAATTGTATAATTTTGGTATGGTTAGAATCGTGAGAGTACGAGGGTTCTGAAAACGTAAAAATATTTCGATTCTGAGCCGATGACTACAGGGGTATTTTGGTCATTTCACCCGTGTTAGCGCCGTAGCTTTAATTTTATCATTGTAATTAGTTACTTGCGATGTTATTTACACTGTGTAATTGGTTTGACTAGATTCAGGCCACTCAGAGTTGGATACTCGTGGCAAGGGAGTAGTTTCTTACCGGTTTTGTACCAGAATTGAGGTAAGTAACTTGTCTAACCTTGCGTGGGGGAACCTTCTCCCCTAGGACATATATGTGTTGATTTAAATGCCTTGTACGCGAGGTGACGGGCGTGTACTCGCGCAGATTGTTGCAAAACCACCTTACTTGAACTGTTCAAATCGTGATATCCTTGTTATTTAATTAATTTAATTGCAAGATTTATCTCGTGATAGCTAGAGAAGCATGATTAGATAGGATTATATGTCTAAGTGCCTACATGACTTAATTGAACTTCCTCGAACTTGTTGAGACTGGATTTGTTGTAGATTGTAGCTGTGTACTTCATATTTCTATGTGTTTCCTCTTATTGATTGTGTTTGTGTTTTGTGAACTGCGGGTTCAATTCCGGGAGATCCGATGCTACTGAGTTAAAGGACTGCGAGTTCAATTCCCGAAGATCCTAAGATATTGCTATACGGACTGCAGGTTCAATTCTCGGAGATCCACAGATACTAATATACAGACTGCATGTTCAATTCCAAGAGATCCAGAGATACTGATATACGGACTGCGGGTTCAATTCCCGGAGATCCTGTGATACTGAGATAAAGGACTTGCGAGTTCGATTCTCGGAGATCCTGTGAGACTGATATATGGACTGCATGTTCGATTCCCCGAGATCCTGTAATATTGAGATATGAACTGCGGGTTCAATTCTCGGAGATCCTGGATTTGTTGATTTGTACTTGTAGTGTTGTTTTCTCTTTGTTAGCTGATTTTAGACGGTTGAGTATTTATCTCATTGCTGTTATTTCAGACTTAATCTTATTTGAGCTGTTCGGTATTATTATTATCATTATTTTATTTATAGGCCCTGACCTTCCTCGTCACTACTCCATCGAGGTTAGGCTTGGCACTTACTAAGTACCGCAGTGGTGTACTCATGCTACTCTTCTGCACACTTTTGTTGTGCAGATCCAGGTACATCTGATCAGGCGCACTACAGGTGACTTAGGAGCACTTTCCGGAGACTCGAGGTATGATCTGCTACGTCCGCAGATCCGGAGGGTCTTCTTCTATTCTTCTTAGTGATGTCAGTTATTTTCCTTATTTTTCGTTGTGTAGACACTTTTGATGTATAGAGCCACAGTCGTACTCTTTCTTAGTCTGTGTTGCGCGTGTGTTTACGGGTCTTGGTAGTTGTGTTTCTTCTGGTATTTGGCGAAGTGTATGTGCCGAGCGGCACTTATTACATTTCTTTTATATTATTCCGCTTTTATCTTATCTTTTGTTCATAAAAGTGTACATTCCGCGTTGTGTCAGGCTGACCTAGTCGCGAAGACTGGGTGCCGTCATGACATGTTCACGATTCGTGAACTAGGGTCGTGACAAGACTAAACACGTACCTCGAAGCCACGAACACAATTCAAGCCTCAACTACCTATTTATCTCTTGTTTCCACCGTCAATTCATTTGTATCAAGCTACAAGTTACTTAACTATATGAATTAATGCTAAATGAATCAATTCTAATGCTTGAAATCAGTTTTCCAATGATTTTTCCAAAAAGTCAAAAACCGACCTCGAGCCTACATGGTTAAAACCCGAGGTTCGGACCAAAACCCGTTGACCCATCCAACCGCGAACCAAATATAAAATTTAGTTTGAAATCGGACCTCAAATCGAGGACCAAATTCCAAAAACATGAAAAATTTATGTTCTACCCAAAACACCCAATTTTCCCATTAAAAATCCTTGATTTTGAGTTGAAATCAAGTGAAAAGTTGTTAAAGATTAAAGAAAACGAGTTAGAAATGACTTATAATCGATTTGGAAGAGTAGTAGTCTTTGAAAAATTGCTCAAAGGGTTTAGGTCTGTGAAAAATGCAGAAAAATGTGTGTAATTCCAATTAACAGGTCTCTATTGTCGCAATTGCGACCAGGGTTCGCAATTGCGAACCCTTCAAGACCTGCTATCTTCGCATTTGCGAAGAATAAGTCGCATTTAAGACTCTGGCCTTTTTCGCATTTGTGATGAATTGATCGCATTTGCGATCAAGGCCTGCCCAGGCCATCATCGCATTTGCGATATAGCTTCGCATTGCGAGCTAGGCTTTGCAACACACCAGCAATTTTTAAGTGAAATTTCACATCGTGGCCTATGCAAAACTTACCCAACCCTTTGGGGCTCTAAACCTAAATTGTGCGCAAGTCCAAAAATATCATGGACTTACTCGTACGATCAAATCATTAAAATAACATCAATAACTATGAATTTAATATCAAAATTAAAGAAAGTTTCAAGAACTTTCGAAGTATCAAATTTTGCAACTAAGGTTCCGGATCACATCATATGACCTCCATTTCTTATCCAATTTTACAAACAACTTAAATGCCATATGACCTATACCAGGCACCGGAACCAAAACGGGCCTGATACCATCATATTCAAACACATTCAAGTTTTTAAAAAATCTTAAAATTTTAGTTAAACAATTTTCTTCAAAAATTTATTTCTAGGGCTTGGGACCTCGGATTTTTATTTCGGGCATACGCCCAAATCCCATATTTTCCCACAGATCCTCTGGGACTGTAAAATAATGGGTATGGGTCCGTTTACCCAAAATATTGATCGAAATTAACTTGAGTTCATTTTAAAAATAAAATTTATTATTTTTCACAAATTTTCACATAATAGCGTCCGGACTGCGCACGCAAATTGAAATGAAGATAAAAAGAGGTTTTTAAGGCCTTGGAACACAAAATCGAATTGTAAAATAAGTGATGACATTTTGGGTCATCACACGATATTTTGCTATTTGGTTAAGTTAATTTGTATAACATATTGATATTAGGCATGACATTTAATCTTTACTAAAATAATACCAAAATATAAATACCATACCAAAATATATAATAAATTATACATTGCACATATTATTGATTAGAATATACTAAATTACATAATATGTTTCTTTGGCATATATACATGTTGAGACGGTAAGTAAAACCCATATAATTCTTTAGGAAAATGGATAAACAAGGAAGGCCACATATTTTGACTCTTATTCTTTAAGATGTTAAGGATCTTAACGTAATATTTTTACGGTATTAGGTTGTTTCTTTTCGTGTATTGAATTGCATATGTTGGAGTAGTTCTTATTATATTCTCTAGAGCAACTTGCTCTAAGCAAGTTACAAAATATTTTTTAATGATTAAATATATTCATTTATGCATATTTTTTCTTTCTATGGGTTGATACTTGATTCTTCTTGATAAAATTTTGTCAATACTCATGTGAGCTTAGAACGTTTTTATTTTTATATTTATGAGTACTTTAATTAAGAATATTACAGTTTATAGCTTTATGCACTAGTTGCTATTGAAACTGAACAAATCGAAGTTACCGTACCGAATAAATTGAAATCGAAATGAGAAAAATCGAACCATACCGAATATAATTAAGCAAGATATTGATATAGCATTTTAAAAAACAGAATACTTAAGATACCAAATCGAAATATCTAAATATCGTACCATACTGACCGACGAACACCCTACACCCCAAGTTTCTAGTATCCAATTATGAAACATGAAGGCAACAATCCAATTCACAAACTTAATTTCTTCGTTTTGAGATTCTTTATTTTTCCTCTGCAATATTTGTTTATTCGCGATTTATTTATGATTATTTTCTACCTTTTTCCCTTTCGATAATTTTTTTTATTAGTGGAAATTAGTACTACAATGTACTTTTTTAGAGGAGATAACAACCAACTTTTTTTGTGTTTTCTGCTGATATCTAGTTCTTTTTATTCATGACCATAGAAAGAAAAAAAAAACCAATATTAATGCTTCACCACTGATTATCTAAGGTCAGGTTGTTATTACGCAATTCATCTATAAAGAGGCATAAAATTACTCCAAGCCAAATTCGGGCATAAATAAAAAGACAAAGAAGCCTTTCGACTTTATAAAAATGGCTTCTTTGCACAAATTTTCGGTTCTAATTACCCTCATCTCGTCCTTCATCTTGTCTATTTCTGTGCAGGTGCAAAGCAAAGACTTGATAATGACAGCTTGCTCGGGCACTACCGAAAAACAGTTATGTTTAAATCATTTGAAAGCTGATAAGCATGTCACAGCAGCATCATCAAAAGAGTTGGACTTAGGGTTGGCCATTATCAAGAATCTTATAGGGCAAGCAAAAATCACACATGACTATGTACTGAAAAAGAAATTAGCAAATCCAGCATATGGTTCGTGTGAAACAAGATGGGCTGATATGGTGTCTGGTTTCGAAAGGGTTTTGGAGACTACTACTAAAAACAAAGGGTACCTAGAAGATACAGATGACTATGATTTTATGGTTATTGGTGATTATGTAGGAAACTGTGAAATGGCTCTTGAAGAAGCAAAAATTGTAGATCCTGAGATTTCTAAAGCAGGTGATATAGTCGGAACGTCCATAGCTGCTGCCAACACAATATTGTCCCAGCTAAAAGCAAAAAACAGGAATAAAGATGAATAAATTATCAACCACCAATGCCCTGGTGTTGTTGTTGTTGCTGTTGTTGTAGTAGTTAAATAAAGGAAAGAAAAAATTGATTTGCTTTCGTTGTTGTTTGTTGCTCCTTTTCATTTTGTTCGGAATAATGTATTGTTTCGTACTATAATGTGTTGTTTTGTACATTATTTTATCCATATAATATTTGTATAGATTGTACTGTTTATTTATATAGTTTAAGGAGTAAAAATTTTCTTGCTGAATGTATTGTACTGCTTGATAACGAATAAGCTAGCTTACCATTGTAAATATTGGATTCAATTGTCGTGCACTAATAGCGTAAAGATATTTTAGTTAAATTTATCTAATATTACAGGTTCATAGTGAATATGACATGGTAGCATATAAAAAATAGTAACGACCTGCTAGTTAAATTACACTGATAAAATATGATACTGAAATTTTTTCATCAACTTAACATTTAGGCCTAGAGCATCATGATTTAGTTCATAATTTTTAGGAGTTTCGGCATAAAGATGCCAACCTTTTGATCACCTTAGAAAGTGCGGTGGAAAACCATGAGGTGCAAGAGACTTGGCAAAAAAATACCTTTGGCATTGCAACATGTATCATATAGACAGATTTCAAACTGCTGATATGCATCCTTTACCTATAGAGCCTATTTGACTTAGCTGATTTAAATTAGCGGATAAGTATATGTGTTAAAAAGCACTTTTAAGTGTTGAAATTGATTTAAAAAATAAACAGTTACGTGTTTGGATAAATGTGCTGAAATTAATAATAAGCAACTAAAACATTGGGTATACAAAGAGTTTTGTTTTAAAGAAGTATTTTAGGGATAAAATATTAAATATTTGGTCGAACCTAAAGTGCTTATAAACTGAAATTTGATAAGTTGGGGAAGACCAACTTATTACTTTTGACTTATTTTTAACTTAAAAGAACTTTAATTTTACCAATCGTGTACTTAACCAAACACCCTCATAATGGCTTCGGTTTAACGTCTCAGTACACATCTGCAGAAACAGCAGAATTCCTCCTTTGAACAAGTAAGCGGTTAAGTGGCCTATTATTTAGGTTAATTCTTCAACAAAGAAAGAAGAACTAAGTCAAATAGCCGTCCACCCAATAGTTTAAATTAAAAATAACCGAAAAATGAATATATATATATATATATATATATATATATATATATATATATATATATATATATATATATATATATATATATATATATATATATATATATGTGTGTGTGTGTGTGTGTGTGTGTGTGTAATTATATATAATCTATGTAATAGACGTCCGCCCAATCGCTTAAATTAAAAATAGCAGAAGGATGTATAACATATATATGAACCATATAAAATATGTGTATAACTACGTATAATTAACATATAATGCATATATAAGAACTAAAAAAAGTAAACATTGAATTTAACCAATTATTTGTGTAAATAAAAAATAAAAGCAACTAGAAGTGTTACTTATGGCATGGGCCAAATTTGAATCAAGCATTGGGTTGTCAAAATTCTAAAAAAATAATACCAAAGCTTATTTTCGACAAATTCAATCGAACAGGGCCAAGATCCAGGTCGAGCTGACTCTTCGGCCCTTAAGAACTCACTATATTATTGAAAACCCCGTGTCTCAATGTGCCACAAATGGGTAAAATATGCAACTGAATTTCAATATATATTGGAAGCGCAACATTTATGTCAAACCCCATTTCGATATTATTGATGTTATAGTCATGGGTTCAGTAATATTATTAAGTTGGTATTGTTATAAAACAATAAAAGAACAAGAGCAATATTGCGGAAAAAAAGAGAGAGAATTCTTATTGAACATGGGGTGATTACAATATAATAGAACTCTCTATTTATATGGAAAGAGTGACTTAGCCACCAAGTAATAGACTCTAGAATTTCTCTAATTATAGTCATTCACCATAAATAAAATTCTATTTATAACTCTCCCCCTTAAATGTCTATTCAACAGATGATGTGTCTCCTTAAAACCTTAACTAAAATAAAACCCAGTGGAAAAAAAATTATAGAGCAAGAAAAAGAGTACACATATCTAACAATACGCCTAATTGGTTGCCTCATTAAAAACCTTGCAAGGAAAACCCGGTGGGACAAAATCTTGTGAGGAAAAAAGAGTGTAGCGCACATTAACTCCTCGTGATGAGAGCATCAATTCACATTCTTGAGCATTCACATCTCAATCTTGTGCACTAGCTTCTTGAAGGTTGACATCGGCAAAGATTTGGTGAATAAATCCGCTATAGTAACTCCAATGAGTATGTTGCACCTTGAAAATCCTCGCTATCACATTATCATGCTTATAGTTATACCAAGATACCTTTGTGCACAAATTGTACTTAGGATGTGGTCATTCGTGACCAAAAATTCTCCAAGAATTGCATATGCTATCAGCATTTTAAATCGTTTATGGATTACCATATAAATATAGTCAATAAGTAATATCAATAGAATTTAAATTTGTATCAAGTTTTCATGTTATACCAGACGTATAAGATGCATAAAGGTGATAGCACACACCATTGTCTTTATACTTTTAAGTGATTGAACTGCAGGTCCAAAACTACTTGTCTTTCATATGTTACCAAAATTTACTTGAATTGTTTCTCCAGACTTAAGATCCTCATATATATTAAGTGCGATAATCAATGTTGTCGACAAATATTTCATATCGGTTTCAACTTCCTTATTTTTCATAAAGACATAATATAGAGATCTCTTTATTCAAATATTCAGGTACCTCAATCACTCATGAGATTTTATGAACTGTTGTTTCATGTGATCTTCTAGACACTTGTCTCCTTTATTATGATCATATTGATCATTTGCTCATCTTCTTTACCAATAAGTTAATTTGAAATCGATTGTCTATATGCTTTAAGCGTACCATTGACTTTGTCATTCTAGGACTTAATAGGAGCATTTGCAATGAGAGTATAGTTACTTTCTTTTGGTCAGCAAATGCGTCGGGCATGCTTTGTAATATATTGCAAATGAATTATCCTTTTATGAACTTCAAGTTCATATTATTTTATTCGAGGATCTAGATGTACAAATGATAGTTCATTCCACAAAACGTTTTCTTAACTGTTTATCATGTCTCCCCTCATGTTAGAAAAACTAACTTGTTTCCTCAACTTTGAGAATCCATCTTTGTGCGTTATGGTGTTAATCAAAATATACACCGTACATCAATAATATTAAGATGAAATTATTTGGTTCTTGATCCTGAATCACTTGTGAGGGGAGAAAATAATATATTTTGGTATATAACGTATATCAAATTGATATAGATAATTTATTATCAAAAGTAATTGTTTAGCTAATAAGTGGAGTCACTCATTAAATTATTTTTCTAAACCAACTGTGATGTAAACCAACTTATCAAGATGAATTATCTTGAATAAAAAAATTGGAAATTATGCTCTAAATCAAATTAGTGACCAAATTTCCTCGCAGATATCATGTTGCGGGTTAATAATAATCGCATATGTAACCATATCATAGATGCATCTTAAGTGGTATACATGTCGTGTGAATGAGCTCATATTCACTTTTAATATTTTCAGTATTCATGGGAGTCAATCCCTATTTTAGTTGATCTATTTATTAATGAGAACAAACAATATAAGAGAATTCGTAAAGAACTTTTTAGTTTTTTAATATTCACCCAAGTGAATTCTCTATTATTTTTGCACATCATATTTAAATTGATATAGCTAAATTAATTATTCCAACTGAATAAATTATTAATATTGATAAACTTTAGATTTACACCATGACGTGTGCAATTATCAATAAACTCCCAGTTTATTAAGAAATGAGTTTTTATATCAATAAACATCCACTTTATTGTAGTATTCTTTTGTTTGTGTAGTACCGGGTTTGTGTAGTACCGGGTGAATAGTTACCTTGTGAATAGATACCTGCATCTACACACGAGGTCGAGAGAGTAAAGTGAGTACTCCAACTCAGTGAGTAATAAAGGTAAATAACAACTGAGCAGTAAGAAATCGTGTAAAACAACCAAGAAGTATGGTACAATCCTTTGAGAAAACAGTAAAGCTGTGAAATCTTTGGTAATATCTTGGCTCAGTTTAAATCTCTTTTGAAAATGATCTTTTCAGCAGTTGCGAAAATGATTTCAAAACAGTTAGTGCTGATATGCACAGAAAAATCTGCCCCTCGGGCACATATACCACAGTATAACAGGTAAAAGGCGAATAAATATGCAAGATGAACACATAAAAGTTCGCCCCCCACGCAATATCTCAAAACAGCACTAGCCCCTCGGGCTCACTCTCAGCCCCTCGGGCTCTCTCTCTCAGATCACTCTCAAATAGTATCACGTAGTAACCACTACGGCATGCAACTCGATCCACATATCGCTGCAGCGTATAGCCCGATCCAAGTCTCGTTGCGGTATGTAGCCCGATCCATATTCTCGCTACGGAGTGTAACCCGATTGATATCTAGATGCGGCGTGCAGCCCGATCCATATCTCGTTGGGGCGTGCAACCCAATTCATATCTCGTTGCGGCGTGCAGCCCGATCCATATCTCGCTTCGGCGTGCAGCCCGATCCATATGGGTACCCGCGCTCACTGTAGGTGTGCAGACTCTGGAGGGGCCCCTTACGGCCCAAGCACAATATCAAGCCACATCGTGGTCTATAAAATAAGGCCTAAAAGCGTTCTCACATCACACTCGAGGCCTGAAAGCCTCTTCATATAATACTCGTGGCCCGAAAGCCTCCTCACAATACACTCGAAGCCTGAAAGCCTCCTCACATAACACCCGAGACCTGAAAGCCTCCTCACAGTACACTCGAGGCCTTAAAGCCTCGACTGTGTCTCGATAATTAAAAACAGAATTAGATCGAGTATCTAGTTGTGACATGGTCAGATTTGCACAATCAGTACCAGTCAATAATTAGGGTCGAGGACAACCAGTTAAGAGCCTCCACGGGTTCAGTTCATCTTAATAGATTCGCAGCCAAACCCTCGAGGGACACAGAATAGGAATCAAAATATAAAAAAGAACGGTATCAACCATATGTCGATCGAATAAATAGCAGCCCAAGACGTTACACTCCTCGAAGCGATTGGAAAAATGATCGCGAACAAAGTTATCAGGGACTGATGAGTAAGAACGGGTTCGATAAGCACATCGACCCCGCCGAGGCCCCTTGATTATGAGAGTATAACTTCAACATAGATGAATTAGGGATTGTCTCAGCTATTTGGAGAATCAAAAACACTAAATGGATAGGCCAATGTAGAACGATCGTTCTCAAAGGAACTCGAACTTTATGTGCAAGTCTCATGGCACACATGATCATAGAATAGAAGAATGCAGGCAGCTAAGGGAAGAAGTGGCTCGGTTGCTCAAGTGGGGTCGCCTTCAAGAATTTCTAAGTGATCGAGCAAAGAATCACTTCAGGGAAAGGGATGCAAGGAATACTGAGCAAGAAGAATCACATCATATAATCTACATGAATCATTAGTGGAGTCGATGTCTTTCAATGACTTATATTCAAACACACCAAGGTGTAAATCACAAGGGAAAAATGGACTCGGAGCAATTCGTTGGATGACGTCTTATCATTCTGCGATGAGGAAGTAGAAGGAATATATCAGCCGTGCAATGACGCCCTGGTAATCTCTATCTTTTAAATAAAATTCAATCTAAACGTGTTTTAGTGGATCCAAGTAGCTCAGCGAACATAATAAGATCGAGGGTCATGGAACAACTTGGCCTACAAGATCAGATTGTACTTGCATCTCAGGTCCTAAATGAATTCAATATGGCAAGTGAAACAACAAAGGGAGAGACTATCTTGCCAGTAAACGTAGTCGGGACCATACAAAACACTAGATTCCATGTCATCAAAGGTGACATGAGGTATATTTCATTCCATGGGCGACCATGGATACATAACATGAAGGTGTTACCTTCAACTCTTTACTAGATGATGAAATTCCCAATGGATGAGGGAGTGAAAATAGTCTACAGAGAGTAACACGCTGCAAAAGAGATGTTTGTAATCGAGGAAGTGGTGCCGATACCAAAACCTTTGACCTTGAAGAAACCAAACACCAAAATCAAAAAGGAGGCCAAATAGCAATCACCGCCTCTAGCCTCGATGGAGTCGGAACAACAGGTAATCAAAGACGAAGAACGGGATTTCCTTACTCATCGAACCTTCATCGTTTCGAAGAATTCGATGCAACCAAATCAACTATAGAGGAGCCGGAGAAGATCATTTTGATCGAATACATGATCGAGTGAAAGGTATACCTGGGAATGGGGTTGACCCCCGAACTCAGGAAAAAACTCATTCAATTTCTTATGGATAATATGGATTGCTTTTCTTGGTCCCATTTGGATATAACAGGGATTCTACCAGAAATCACCGCACATCGGCTAAGCACCTATTCTTGTTTTAAACCGGTGAAGCAAAAAAGGAGGCCTCAGTTCCAAGAAAATCATGCTTTCATAAAAGACAAGGTAACCAAACTTTATAAAATAGGATTTATTCGGGAGGTAAAGTACACCGAGTGGTTAGACAACGTAGTTGTAGTTCCTAAAAAAACAAACAAAGAATATGTGTAGATTATAAATACTTCAACAAACCATGTCCATAACATAATTTCCCCTTCCCAAACATCGATCGGATGATCGATTCCACGGCTGGCCACGAGACCCTAACTTTTCTCGATACCTACTCCGGGTCCAATCAAATACAGATGAACCAGAGGACTAGGAAAATACTTTGTTTATTACTAAATTTGGAACTTATTGTTACATCATAATGCCTTTAGGCTAAAAAATGCCAGAGTTATATACTAATGCCTAGTTAATAAAATGTTCGAAGAACAAATAGGTAAACACAACAGAAGTCTTTATTGATGTATATTGGTGAAGTCCCTGCGCACACAGGACCATTCTGTTCATTTGCAAAAAACATTTGAAATCTTGAGAAAATACAACATGAAGCTTAACCCAGAGAAATGTGCCTTCAGAGTTGGCTCGGGTAAGTTCCTCAACTTTATCGTGTCAAATCAGGTTATCAAAATCAACCCCGGAAAGATTAAGGCTATTGAGATATCATGATCGTGGATAGTGTGACGGTCATACAAAGGCTAACATGGTGAATTGCCTTGGTTCGATTATTTCGAGGTTGTCGGATCGGAGTCACTAATTCTTCTCCTTGCTCAAAAAGAAAAAGGACTTTGTGTGGACCCTAGAATGTCAGCAATGCATAAAAGAATTAAAACGATGCTCAAGCCCTCCTTTAATTCATAGCCCGAAGGTAGATGAAAAACTTTACCTATACTTGGCAGTGTCCTAGATAGCGGTAATTGGGGTACTAATTCGACAAGAGCAAGGTAAACGTAATTTCCTGTTTATTAGACGATGTTGAAATGACGTACCTTCACTTAGAAAAATTAGCACTTGTATGGATAAGCGCATCTAGAAAGCTAAATCCATATTTTCAATGTCATCTTATATGTGTTTTGACCACATACCCCCTTCGAAATGTCTTTCATAAGCCCGAGTTATCGGGCCGATTGGCCAAGTGGTCGTCGAACTTAGGTGGTACTATATTGAATATCAACTTTGAACATTCATCATGTCTCAAATACTTGCGACTTCATGGTTAATTTTACGCCAACCCTCATACCCGAAGTGGAGAAATAATTCCTACTAAGTTTCGATACATCGTCGGGGGTATGGACCCTTTTCACGAACGATGTCTCTAATGTAAAAGGGTTTGGGCTTGGTATTGTCTTAAAACCACCCACAGGTGACACTATTAGGGGATATATCAAAACTTCCATATTAACTAACAATGAGGCATAGTATGAGGCCATGACTGTAGGACTCGAGCTAGCTAAAAGCTTGGGAGCGGAAGTTATCGAAGCCAAATGTGATTTTCTATTAGTGGTAAACCAAGTAAATAAAATTTTTAAGGTTTGAGAGGATAGAATACAATGGTACTTGTATAGGCTACAGGTAACTTTGCACTGCTTCAAGGAGTGGACTTTAGATCATGTGCCTTGAGAGAAAAATAGCGAGACTAATGCACTTGCTAATCTGGGATCCTCGGTCGAAGATGATGACATCGCCCCGAGGACTGTCGTCCAATTATCAAGGTTTGTGTATGAAGAGGTCATGCTAAGATAAATTCAACAAATTTAACATGAGACTGGAGGAATAAGTATATCGACTATTTGAAGAGTGGAAAACTCCTATCATACCACAAAGAATTGAGGGCCTTACGAACCAATGTTTCTAGGTTTGCATCAGATGAAGATGGAAAATTGTACCAAAGAACATTCGATGAACCATTCGCAGTATGCTTGGGTCTAAGGTAAACCGATTATGTCCTATGAGAAATCCACAAAGGCATTTGTGGGAACAATTCTGGTGCGAAATCTTTGGTCCGCAAAAATATCAGAGTAGGTTACTATTGGGATAGCACGAAAAAAGATACTAAAGAATTTGTCAAAAAATTTGACAAGTGTCAGCGATTTGCACCAATGATCCATCAACCCAAAGAACATCTTCATTCGGTCTTATCCCCGTGCCTTTCATGAAATGGGGAGAGGACATAGTAGATTCCCTACTGACGGCCTCGGGTAAATATATGTTTATTTTGCTTATGACTGATTATTTTAAGCACAGGCCTTCGGGAAAGTCTGAGAAAATGAAGTTATTGAATTCAATTGGGACCACATCATATGTCGAATCAAGATACCTGTCGAGATTGTATATAATAATGGAAATCAATTCATCGGCATAAAGGTAAGTAGGTCCTCAAAACACATAAAATAAAAAGGATCATATCGACACCGTACCACCCAACTAGAAATGGACAAGCTGAGTCAACAAACAAAACTATCAGTCAAAACCTGAAGTAAAGTTTAGACGACGTATAGGGAAAATGGAGAGAAGTTTTACCTGAGGTCCTATGGGCATATCTCGCAACATCAATGTCTAGTATGGAGGCTTCTCCGTTCTCTTTAGTTTATGGCTCATAAACCCTCATCCCTATCGAATTCGGGGAATACAACACTAGGTTTCGACTTGCAACGAAAGAGTCAAATCACAAGGCCTTAAATGCTAGTCTCGAGCTACAAGATGAAAATGATAAGAAACACTTGTTCTAATTGATGCATAAAAGCAAATGATCGAACGATACTAAAATAAAAGGACCAAGCTCTGATATTTTGGAGTCAGGGACTTAGTTCTATGAAAGGTCACCCTCAATACTCAAGACTTGGATGAAGGAAAACTGGGCCCGAACTAGGAAGCCGTACCGATTCTTTGGAATTATTGGTAAAAAATTTACAAAATCAACACGATGGAACGTGAACAACTACTAGATAGTTGGAACATATCATTACTCAAATGATACTACTACTAAGGCATGTTTTTATCCTTTTGCCCATTTGGGTTTAAAACTAACTTATTACAGATTTTCGATCGAAGCTATCAAAATTGCGGGATCTCGAAGTCACCCTTTTTACACAAATGCCTTATAAGAATACGTTGCACTCTTTTTTCCTTAAATTGGATTATGTCCCAAATGGGTTTTACTAGAAAGGTTTTAAATGAGGCAACAATTATGTGCTACCTAAGGAGAACTCAACAGTATCTAAGGCTTCTTTTTAATCAACCTCGAATACTAGGGGGCATCACCTTCTAAGGTTATATTTTCAAGGAAAATACACTTCATGCCTAAGAGAGCCTAGATAGTAAAACATTGCAATAGGCCAAACGGTTAGATGAACCATGTCCATATAGAATAATCGAGGCCCGATGGTAAAAAATGTACGCATGTATCAAATTATTTGAGCAAGCATTCCGTTTATATCAAAAACAGTTTGTGTCTCAAAAATGTCAGCTATGTTTTGAGCTCTACACTTATAATCCTATGGTAAACAGCTCAAGAGCCAAAGCGTAAAAGCACCCCCAAATACTCGGGGACTATCATTGACAGTCAATACATCCGAATCACCAAAAGATCAGACTCATAAGACCTCAAAGAGGCATCGCCTCAAAACAAAGGCCAATGCCAATATACCCGGGGACTAACTTTTCAAACAAGTTCAAAATTTATCCAGAAAAAAGTCTAAGTTACATACCCCGAAGGCTACGGCCATATTAAAGACTACGATCATGTAAAAAAGCTACGACTTAAATAATGCGTCTTAGAGACATTCGAATCCTTCTATAAATCAAAGGCATTCAATCACTTGGTAAAAACTGGTTAAATCAGGCAACTATGGTCAAAAGCAAAATATAATGGGCTTCGATAAATTCAGCCTTGGAATAATTTAAAGCTCTTCGATAAATTTAGCCCTCGAATAATTTAAAGGCTTTTATAACATCAGTCCTCTATAAAACCTGAAGATGCATTCGATTATCCGCACGCAAACAAGGTCCCGATACGTTGAACCTTTGAAAAAACCAACAGGTACAAAAAATACATGCTAAGGCATAACTAAATGTTCACCAAGTCTTTTAGCTGAAAAGGGGGAAAATATATAGTCATCCTAGAGGCTGAATTGGCCTAACTTAAAGAGCTTGAGGACCAACTTAAAGAGCCTAAGGGCCAACTTAAAGAGCCTAAGGGCCGCACTAAAAGAGCCTAAGGGCCAAAACATATACAGTTCGAGGCCTCATTCTCACTCAATTTGGACTCAATGAGTCCCATTATTTCGAGCTCACATCAAATTGATCTAAACTATCTCAAGGATTAAACAAACCTTAAAGGTTATTATATTGATCAATAAAAACCTAAGATTATGTTCTGAATTCGAAACAATACTTGGACTGAGTATTTGAATTGAACAAACGAGGACAAAATAAAATTCAACACAAGTTGAGCATAGATAAAAAAGATACTTTATATTCATAAGGGATGTTTTACAAAACATATTTACAACGCCCACAAGGGGCCCTCGCACAAAAAAAAACTAGTCTCTTTTCGGGTCAAATCCCGGAGGTGCCATCCTCAAGAACTATATCCTCAGTAACTTTGTCGGGAACCACTTGTTCCTCGGAGGCACCTTCCTCACCTTCCCTACCCCGAGATCCGCTCACAACATCTTCGCCATCGGAAGATACAAGAAACCTAACATCAGTTTCGTGGGCCTTGCTTCATCCATCTCTTTTGTAAGGTTGAACCCTCGGGCATGGATTTCTTCGAGAATCTCTCTCCGAGCTTGCCACTTTGCCAAATCATTACTCTGTTTTCTCTGGTCGGAGGCCTCTCTCAGCTCTGCTTGAACAGTTGTGACATATCTTAAGTACACGGAAATGGTCTTATCAGTCGTGGCCAATGTCTTCTCAGCTTCAACCTTAGCTTGTACGGCTTCAGCCCGAGCTTTAGCAAGCTCCGACTCTAAATCCAAGATTTTCTTGGCCTGGACTAGACCTTTCATTTTAATGCCTCAGAGCTGAGTTTCAACCGAGGTCCGTTGAACTGCAATAGCTTCCTTAGAGGCAGTGAGCTGATCTATGTTCTTTTTTCACCTATGGTAATTAGCCTTAACTTGATCAACCTCGCCCCGGAGCTGCCCAATCACCTCAAACTTTTGTAGTTGAGATATCGAAGTGTTAGCCTCTGAATTAGGGATAAGAAGACCATAATCTATTAATACCGCAGTTACCTGCTCGTCTAGCTCGACCTCATTTTTCTAAGCTGTGGCCAATTTAGTGCGGAGGTCCCCAGACTCTTCTTCTATTTGGATACATAGGAGACTCGGGGCTTTCTGTTTGCTTGAAACTTTCCTAAGCTTGGCATCACATTGGCTCAGCTCGGCTTTGAACATAACGATGACCTATACATGAAATGAAAATATGTCAATCAAAAGAAAGGAAAGAAAGAAAAAATTAGAGCAATAAAAGTTAGTATTTACCCGAGAGAGGATACGTTAAGCCTATTTGAAGATGGTGGATGCATCATTAAGGTTGGTAGTATTCCCACTCCCAGCGTAACAACCCTAAAAGGAATCTTTCTTGAGGACCTTGATCGAATCGGTCATACGCAGAGCGTTAGCATCTTCAATTGCCTTCTCAGAATAAGATGGTAGAGAAAGGGAGTGACATATTTTCATGGCCCCGAGCTCTTCACTTGGGTCATTCTTATTGGAATAGAGGGTTTTTGTATTCTCCTCTTCTAGTATATTTGTTGAAGGCGGAGGAACAATATCAATCTCCGGGAACGCGGGAGCCTTGCCCAAATATTTCTTTGGGGTACCCTCACCACGGGATGAGGTTAGTTCTAAGGGCTTGCCGGCCTCGATTGGTTTCCTGGTTCGAAGCACTAACGCCAACTCTTCACCATCATTTTCTTCGTCATCCAGGGAACTCTTTATTTTGTTGTCCTTCGCCGATTTTAGGACCGACGACTCGGTCCCTTCCCTAGGTAGGGTTGGCCTCATTTCAAAGGCATCTCTGACATTTACATAATTAGATGTGAATGAATTGATGCCACCAATACATGAAAAGTATTTGAAACTTCGGAAAAGCACTTACCATGATTCTTGTAGTCCCACTCGCCCATGATAATTCACGCCATTTGCGTTCATCGCAAGAGGAGGTCGAACCTAAATTTTAGACCTAGTCCTCGAGGTCCGGCACCACGTGGGGCTCCCAGGTAGTGGCTGCAGAAAGGGTAAAGGCATTATAAAATGCAAGAGCATAATATGAATAGAGACTAGGAAGAGCAATTACACTTATGATTAATATTTCATCTCTTCAGGGACAGCCATTTGTCCTACGGAATAACATCCAAATTCCTTACTCTGACGAATCGGCTTATCCAATCCTGATCCCTGGCTTCGTCGTTACTGGAAAAGTAGGCTTTCTTTTTGCGGTGTTGCAACTTGAAAAGCCCTCAAAATAGCTGGGGTTGATACAATCAAACCAGGTGGTGGAGGGTGAATTCTAACCCCTCGGCCTTTTCAGAAAAGTAGCACAGCATAATCACGATGCCCCAAAGAGAGGGGTGAATGTGGCCGAGGGTGACTCTGTATGTTTTGCAGAAGTCGAACACCACCGGATCAAGGGTAACCAGTGTGAAGGGGTAAGTGTAAATACTTAAAACCTCTCAATGTGGGTAGTAATGCTTTCCTCGGAGTTCGAAATGTGAACAAGGACCTCATCTTCCTAGCCACATTTCATCTTCACTGCTTTGAGGATCTTCTCCCATATCAAACAAAGATAGTGAGATGTATCTTCGCATCGGCCCGAGACATTGGGGTGATTTTTAAAGCTGAATTCTTTCTTAGTTATGCAAGGGCTGGGGTGATTACTTCAAGAGTCGGCGGCACCACCGATTTGGCTGGCTGAGAGGTAGAAGAAGTCGACACTTTATCTTTTTTGGGGACCTCTTTGGAAGTCTTAGCCACGATTTAAAGCTAAAGAATACAGACTATATTTAAATATGGTATCTTTACAAGAACATGGCGCTTTCCGGCACTTAAAGAGGCGGTGAAAGCAGAAAATTAGAGAAAAAGACGAATAAGGGAAAGATATAATGAAAGAGTAAAGTTATTTACTCAAACGAATAGCCCTATATTTACAGAAGGGTAACGACGGTTCGGCGGCACCAGTGGCCGACCAATATTAGCGTGCATTCAATATTTTGGGGAAGTGAACTGACATGAGGTTTCAGTCACATCGAGCGCCTACGTCACGGAAGTTGCATCATTATTAAATAACTCCAAAAACTAAGGATCAAATCGTTTCTTATCATCCTACTATAATAAACGCGAGGAGTATCTGTATACGGTCAAAATTTTATGCCTCCGATTTATAGGCTCGAGGTTCATCCTAGGCCCAAGTCCAGGTGAGGTCGTTCAAGCCCGGTGAACCAGATTCAAGCTCGAAGATAGAGTACGATGCTCTAGAGATAGGAGTACGAGGAGTATCAAGGCTGAGTATGCTCGACCCTGGAATTGTACAGTTATGGTTGTGCAACGGAATGTGCTAGATTCCTGCCACGTCCCCGAAATCATGGCGCGAATCCCAGAATAGAATTGTACGATTTCGTAATAGGTGGTTAGACAGCTGTATCAAGAATATTCCCCACTATAAATAGAAATATTCCTTATTTAGGGTTCTCCTATTATATAAAGGAAACCTCAATCATTTACAAGAATCATCTAATCATTGAGCAAAGAATATACTCTCTACATTTTCGCCTACTGTTCATCTGCATTGTCCTTTAGCTCTATTATTCTTACTTTGCTTTTATTACTTAATTGTTCTTATTATTCTAAGCCTGCCTCGAGGTCACGGGTGCTGAGTAACATTGGTTTGGTTCACTCGTATTTTCATTTCTACTTAATACTTCTTGATTATTAATTGGTATTGAATTAAATCACATCTTTTTAAAACCATAAATCAAATTTAATTAGTATTCGTGTTTTCGAGATAAATACATTTATTTCGATGGTTTGAAAACAATTGAGGAAGATGAACGTGGGAAGGTCGGATATTTCTGAAGCCAAAGTATCTCAAATCAAAAATATATGACTTGATTGATTCTTAACTTTGAAAAGGTCTTCAAATTGGCGCCAGAGTATCTCAAATAAAAAATATATGACTTGATTGACTCTTAACTTTGAAAAGGTCTTCAAATTGGCTGTGTCCTTATTCATTCCATGTTTCTCACAAACAATGCATGGTCAGTGCTTTAGATTCTGTACCACACACTTAACATTATCTGTCTGACTTTTAATACCAAACAAAGACTTCCTAACCAGCAAATAATAAATTATACACCAAATAAGGAAATAGAAGACAATACTGATGAGCTTGATCAAGTCAGGTTTTTTGGACAGATGCAATTTCCTAGATTCAAGTAACTGGTTTCTTCTTCTATCATTGACAATTACATTTAGTTTAATGATATTCGATTGAATATATATGTGATCATCAATTGATAAAAAAATATATCTGCTTTTAGTATTTTCAAAATGGCATTGCACTAAAGAAGTTGTAAGTTTAATTCAATACATTACGTGTAAAGAAAATGTAGACCTGTTTAGCCTTATTTTGGAGTTTGGACCAGATATACCTATTTATTTGATGTGTGGGTAAATACCTAATTTGCATCTTACATTCTATTCATACCTAAATTTAGTTTGATCTCCTATATTAATGCTATTGTCAAAGTTTGGTGTGGGTCATTTTGAGTAGAAGGAAGCTCATACCTAATTAACTTTATGTCTCTCGTGACTTGTAATTTTGTGGTTGTATTTGCTAAATCAACGTCTAAGTAAAGAAGGAGATGCCATTATCATGTTTAGAGTGGCAAACATGTGGATCGGGTCGGATATGATTCGGGTCGAAAATTGGTAATGAAAAAATTGATAAATTATTTGATCCAATCTATATTTAATATGGATCAAATACGGGTTAACCGGCGGATTATACGGATAACCATATTATGCATGACTTCTTGCATATGATCACTTTTGGGAGAATTCTTTGTCTCCCAAAATTGAGGAACCCCCAATTTGAGGCCTTACAAATGTAAAAGTTGGACTCATTAATTATCCATTAGTTACACATTGGTTATCTATTTTCTTAATGGAAAATATAGTTCTTATCCATATGTTATCCATTTTTAAAAAGTTCATTATCCAACCTATTTTTTAATGAATAATATGGTTGGTTACGTGCTTTCTTTTTGACAACCACTAAATCAACATCACAAGCAAGTTCAAAACATAAGGAGGTAAAAAATTAGAGGAATTTTTATAATGCACTATAGTTTAGAGCTTAATTATCATAAGTAACTATAATTTGCATTAATTATCATTCGTAGCTAGTGTTCAACTGTTAGCGGCTACTAAGCAGGTGCTCTCATGTCAAGACCTGGACTTTTCCCCTCGTGAGTTGTTAAAGCGTCTACTCATGAAAGCTAGGCAAGTCGAGTATTATAGATCTTATTATTTTTTTTCTTATAAATTTTAAATCTATCATGTGA
Organism: Nicotiana noctiflora; assembly: GCA_032618575.1. NCBI lineage: Eukaryota > Viridiplantae > Streptophyta > Magnoliopsida > Solanales > Solanaceae > Nicotiana > Nicotiana noctiflora. The sequence goes on along the minus strand of JASVEL010000176.1, from coordinate 71,784 downwards.
TCGACAGCGGAATAACAACAATAATAATAAAAGAAATACGGAAGACGAAATCTAATAACTTAGCCAAATACTAGTACGAAAGATACAACATACATCTTTACCCAGAACTGGTGTCTCAATATCACTTACTACCTAGAAAAACTACAAATAGGGTCCGAAAAAATAAATACATGTCAGTCTCTGAAATAGTAAAGAATAGAAGAAAACTAGATTGGGAGGGGAGGCCAAGGCCTGCGGATGCCTGCAAGACTACCTCGGGTCTCCTGATCGACTTAAGGCAACAACCCCTAGCTAAGGTTTGTATGCTCTAGTACCGGGATCTACACAAAAGACTGATGAGTATCAACACAATCGATCCCATGTGCAGGTAAGTATTGTGCCTAACCTCAGCAAAGTAGTGACGAGGCTAGGACAGGACTATCAAACTAACCTGTGCAGATAAAAAATATACGACAAGTAATAATAACAGGAACTAGTAGTTAAAGATTATAAGGAAGACGTGTTGTGGGGAAAATCAAGTGCCAAATTACACGGGAGCAAAGCATAGAGAACATCTTAAATTACACATCAGCAAGGATAAGGAAACAGTAACAAATAAATGTCAACCTTTATTCATTATAGTTGCGGCACCCAACCCGATCAAAGTCACAAAATACTTTTGCGGCGTGCAACCCGATCCAACTTATATATTAATATTGCGGCATGCAACCCGACCCCTCCTGTCCTCCCTTATTAATCTTTGTTGCGGCGTGCAACCCGATCCCATATAATATTGTTGCGACGTGCAACCCAATCCCAATATACAAATCAACACAATCACAAAAGAATTTCGGCAAGGGAACATTAAGGGAACAATAATATTCTGACAAGGAAATCAAAAACAAGAATGAACACATCCTGGTAGGGGAACCAACAGTAAGAATTTAATACGTGTCAGGAAGGGAATCAACTATAACCAAAGGTGTACCAACAATTAACTTTAGAAATGAAACCTCAACTGGAGCCAATGCTCAGCAATAAACAAATACCATAAAGATATTCATAATTTATGGCCAACATGGAGAATCAACAGTTTAGGCATTTATAGTACTTATTACGAAACAGAAGGATTACAATTTAGGACTCACGGTCATGCTTGACAACGACGTATAGATACTCGTCACCATGACTATATGTCATACACTACACTAGCACATATCAAATAAGGCACAATACATATTCCTTCAAGCTAAGAATAAGCCAAACACTTACCTCGAACTTCCACATCAAACTCAAGCCTCAAACACAACTTTTATTTTAGAATTCGCCTCCAATTTACATGTATGTAGACCAAATAAATTTAAAACATCAATAATTTCTAAAGAATTCAGATCCAATGCTTAATTATAGATTTTTTTTTATCATTTTCCCCAAAACATCAAAAATTGACCTCGGGCCTGCTTAGTCAAAACTCGAGTTCCTGATCAAAACCCGATCTTCCATTTGCCCACGAGCCCAAATATGCAATTAGTTTCGGAATCCGACCCCAAAACGAGGTCTAAATTTTAATTATGCTAAAAGCTCTAGCTCTACCGAAATTCCTAATTTCTACCATAGATACCGTAGATTTTTAGATAAAGATTGATGAAATGCAATAGCAAATCGAAAGAAAAAGTCTTAGAATCATATACCAGTACTTTGGGGAAGAAGTCGTTCCTTGAAAATTTCCTCAATGCTCTCTAGTTTTGAAAATATGAAAATGTGGGCTAAACCCCAACTTTGCTACTATTTCGGTGATTGGGCATGCCTTCATCTCGTTTACGATGGGCCTACTGCGTTCGCGATGGGTCAGTCCCAAATGGCCTTGGCGTTAGCATAAGATGGACCACGTTCGTGGAGCTATAGCTCCTCGGGCCTTCGCATTCGCTCTCAAGTGGCTGTGTTCTCATAGAACAATTGGGACTTCCTCCCACATGCCCACTAACCCCATGCGTTCGCGAGAGCACGAACATGTTCGTGAAGGGTAAACCTCCCCAAAGCTTCACATTCGCGTCCTAAGCTCCACGTTCACGAAGAACAAACTAGCACCTGAGGGAGTTTGCCTTACGCATTCACGAGTGAACCCACATGAACGCGAAGAACAAAATCACTATGCACCAAAAACAGCAAAATCTTCAACTTTTTTAAGTGTAAAAATATCCCGAAACCTATCTAAAAATCACCCGAACCCTCGGGGCTACAAACCAAACGTTTATACTAATTAAAATACAACATATGGACTTACTCATGTGATCAAATCTCCAAATTAACACCTTTAACAATGAAATTAGCATCAAAATCAAAGAAGAATCTCAAGAACTTTCAAGTGAAAATTTTAACAACCCATGATACAATTCACCTCATATCAAGTCCGTTTCTTGCCAGATTATACAGCCTAAACTTAAATACCATATAAGACCTGTACTGGGCTCCAAAATTAAAATACGATGATACCACCAAATTCAAACACATTTAAATTCCCAAAAAACTCTTAAAATTTCAGTTAAACAATTTTCTTCGAAAACTCATTTCTCAGCCTTTAGACCTCGGAATTTAATTTCGAGCATACGCCCAAGTCCCATATATTTCTGCGGATCCTTCGAGATTTTCAAATCACGCATCCGGTTCCATTTACCCAAAATATTAATTGAAGTCAACTCAAATTTGATTTTATAGGCCAAATTACCATTTTTTATCAAGTTTTCAAAATATATGCTCGAACCATGCACACAAATCGAGGGGATATAAAAGGAGGCTTTTTAGGCCTTGGAACACAGAATTAACTTATACATCAAGTGATTCATCACATCATCTACCTCTAAAATAGTCGTTCGTCCTCAAGCGGGCATAGAAAAGAAGTACCCGAGATGGGGAAAAGATGGTGATATCGGCTTCGCATATTAGACACGGACTCCCAGGTAGCTCCATTGGTAGGCTGACCTCTACACTAAACACAAATAGAATGGTAACTCTTCGATCTCAACTGACGAACCTGCTAGTCCAGAATGACCACCAGCTCCTCTTCACAGGTCAAATCCTTGTCCAACTAGATAGTACTACAGTATAACATGTGGAATGGATTTCCGTGATACTTTTGAAGCATGGACACATGAAACACTAGGTGCACAGTTGATGAACTTGGCGGCAACACAAGCCTGTAAGCCGCCTCTCCCACTCGATCAAGAATTTTAAAAAAACCAATGAACCTAGGGATTATCCTTCCCTTCTTCCCAAATCGCATCATGCCCTTCATGGGCAACACCCAAAGCAACACCCGTTCTTGGACCATATATGCCATGTCACGAACCTTGTAGTCGGCATAACTCTACTACATGGACAGAGCTGTACGATGTCTATCCCGAATGATCTTTACCTTGTCCGAGTTATCCTAGACTAAATTTGTACCCAACAATCGAGCCTATCTTAGCTCCATGCAACTGGCGACCGACACCGCCTACCATATAATATCTCATAAGGAACCGTTTGAATGCTCGTCTGGTAGATTTTGTTCTAGGCAAACTCTACTAATGGAAAGAACTGATCTGAAGAACCTCCAAAGTCCATAACAAACATTCGGAGCATATCCTCCACAATCTAAATAGTGCGCTCGGATTGTTTATCAGTCTAGGGATGAAATATTGTGCTCAACTTGAACCATGTGCCCAACTAAGGTTGAACTGCCCTCCAGAAATATGCAGTAAACTGCGTATCTCGATCAGAAATGATAGACACAGGCACACCATAAAGACGAATAATCTCCCAGATATAGATCTCAGCCAACCGCTCCGAGAAATAGGAAACTACCATAAGAATGAAATGCGCTGACTTGGTCGGTCTATCAACAATAACCCATACTGCATCGAACTTCCTCTATGTCCATAGGAGTCCAACAACGAAGTCCATAGTGATCCGCTCCCACAACCACTTAGGAATCAATCTTCTGAAATAAACCACTAGGTCTCTTATGCTCGCACTTTACCTGCTGACAATTCAAACACCGAGCTACATAAGTAAAAAATTTCCTTCTTAATCCTTCTCTACCAATAATGTTGTTGCAAATCCTGATACATCTTAGTAGTGCCCGGATGAATAGAATACCGAAAATTGTGGTCCTCCTCTAGAATTAACTCATGAAGCCCATCCACACTACGCACACGAATACGAACTTGGATCCTTAAAACTCCATTATCACCTACTGTAACCTGTTTGTCACCTTCATGCCATACCGCGTCTCTAAGAACAAGCAAATGAGGATTATTATACTTCCATTCTCGGATACGTTCAAATAATAAAGAACGAGCGACTGTGCAAGATATCACATAGATGGGTTTCTGAAACATCCAACTTTACGAACTGATTGGCCAAAGCCTGAACATCCAAAGTAAGCGGTCTCTCACTAACTGGAATATACATAGGGCTGCCTATACTGGCTAACTTCCTACTCAATACATCAACCACTATGTTGGCCTTTCCCAGATGATACAAGATAGTTATCATAGTCTTTCAATAGCTCCAACCACCTCCTCTGCCTCAAATTTAGCTTCTTCATCTTGGACAAGTATTGCAAACTCTTGTGATCCGAGAACACCTCACATGACATGCCATACAAATAATGCCTCAAAATTTTTAGCACGTGAACAATGACTGCTAACTCCAAATTATGAACTAATAATTCTTCTCGTGGATCTTCAACTGTGGCGAGGCATATACAATAATCTTGCCATTCTGCATCAACCTCGCGCCAAGTCCAATACACGATGGATCACATACATTGTATATGGCCCTAAACCTGTGAGCAAAACAAACACTGGCGCCACAGCCAAAGCTGCCTTAAGCTTCTAAAAGCTCACCTCACACTCCTCTGACCACCCTAACTGGGCACTCTTATGGGTCAACCTGGTTATTGGTGATGCAATAGATGAAAACTCCTCCACAATCCACGAGAATAACTTGCCAAACCCAAGAAACGCACGATCTCTGTAGCTGATACGGGTCTAGGCCAGTACTTCACTGCCTCTATCTTCTTCGGATCTACCTGAATACCTTCTACTAATGTAATATGACCCAAGAAGGCAACTGATCCCAACCAGAACTAACACTTCAAAAACTTAGCATACAACTGACTATCTATCAAAGTCTAAAGAACATCTCTCAAATTTGCTCGTGCTCTTCCCATCTGCGGAGATAGATCAAAATATCATCAATGAAGACTATCACGAATGAATCTAAGTAAGTCTTGAATACTTGGTTCATCAAATCCACGAAAGATGTTGGGGCATTTGTCCACCAAATTGACATCACCAAGAACTTATAATGCCCGTATCGAGTGCGAAAAGTTGTCTTAGGGATATCATACGCCCTAATCCTCAACTGATGGTAGCTAGATCTAGAGTTAATCTTCGAATACACCTTGGCACCCTAAAGTTGATCAAACAAATCATCAATCCTTGGTAATGGATACTTATTCTTACTTGTGACCTTGCTCATCTACCGATAATATATACACTTCCTCATCGATCTGTCCTTCTTCTTAACAGACAACATCGGTGCACCCTAATGCGAGACATTGGGTCTAATGAAGACCTTATCAAGAAAGTCTTGCAATTGTTATTTCAATTATTTCAACTTTGGTGGGGCCATACGATATGATGAAATTGAAATGGGCTGGGTGCCTGGAGCCAATTCAATGTAAACGTCAATATTCCTAGCAAGCTACACGACAGGTCTGCATGGAAGACCTCTGAAACTCACGAACAACAGGCACATAATCAATGTAAGGAACCTCGGCACTAGAATCACGAATATATACCAAATAGGAAAAATAATCCTTCTCAACAATATGTCGAGCCTTCATCTATGAAATAACCCTACGGGTGGAATAACTAGGAGTCTCCCTCCATAGTCCAAGAAAGTGTGGTAAGTTGATAACTAGACTATCCCCAATATGATATCAAAACCAACCATATCCAAAAGTAATAGCTATACTCGTATCTCAAAACCCCCAATCACAACTATACATGAACGACGTACATAAGCAACAATAGAATCATCCACCAGTGTTGACACATACAGAGGAGCACTCAAAGAATCACTAGCCATGACCAGATATATGGCAAAATAAGATGACACATAAGAATATGTAGACCCCGGATCAAATAGAACTAAAGCATCTCTACTACAGACCAGAACAGAACCCGTGATAACTGCATCGGAGGCCTCAATCTCAGACCTGCCTAGAAGAGCATAACATTGGGATTTGATCCCAACCACTCTAAGCTACGTCTCTAGGACGGCCTCCACTTGGATGGCCTCCACCTCAAGCAGCCTGACCTCTACCTCTAATACATCTACCTCCACCTCTACCCCCACCATTAGCTAGTTGAGCGGGCGGTGGAACACTAGGTGCCTGAACCATAGCCCGGGAACTCTAGTGCTGCGGCTCAATGCCCATTAATCTTGAAAAGGCCCTCAGATATGACCATACTCACCGCACTCAAAGCATCCACCTAAGGGCTGTGACCGAGGAAACTAAGACTGACCATGGCGGACCGGCTGACCATCAGAATAGCTCTTAATCGGAGGTGCTCTGATAGGAGCTGATAGTGCATGGTAGGACTACTAATCAGTATATTGTACATAAGAACAACGACCACCTGGAGCACCATGAGAAGTCTGAAGTGCAGAAAGAATATGGCCTGAGAGGATTTCCCTTACCAAAAGAATCCCTTCCTCCAGATGAGGCATAACTCTAAACCTTCCTGAATGACAGGGCCTCTTGTCAAACCCCTGACCACTCCCATGCGATAATACCATCTCAACTCTCCTGGCCATATTGGCGCATCCGGAAATAGATATCATATCAAGTCTCCTTAGCCATCTGGAATCAAATCGGTTGAGTGTCCCTCAGCGAACATCCTCACCCTCCCTCTCTCGGTAGGAAGTATAATAAGAGCATGATGGTCCAAAGCAATGAATCTGGTCTCGTACTTAGTAACGGTCATAGAACCGTAATAGACACACTCAAACTGCCTCTAATAGTCCTCCATATGAGTGATAGGAAGAAACTTCTCCAGAAATAGCTGGGAGACGTGATCCCAAGTTAAGGAAAGAGACCCAGCTAGCCTAGCCAAACAATATCCATTACCAAGTCTTGACGGAACCTGACAGACGAAAAGTAGCAAAGTCGATCCCATTGGTCTCCACCATCCCCATGTTCCGAAGAACCTCATGACATCTGTCTAAGTAATCTTGGGGATCCTCTAAAGGTGTACCAACATAAGTAGTAGTGAATAACTTAATGAACCTGTCCAACCTTAACAAAGCATCGGCAGACATAGCTACTCCGTCACCTGTCTGAGTACTACGCACGACTGAACTGCTCTAACTTGATGGGCTGCTAGAGTTTGAAATTGGGGAATCATTTGCTCCAAAGTGCGGGTAGCGGGGGTCTGTGCTCCTCCCCCAGCCTGAGAGACGGCTGGTGTTATAGGAAGTAAGCATGCCCGGTGACACTCTCCATAAGGCCCACTAAACGAACCAGAGTATCCTCGAGAACTAGGGTAGCAATGAACCCCTTTAGGATCTGAGCTAGGCCCACCAGAACTGTCTGGAGGGAACCTCATCACCAAATTCTACCTAAGGCTCCACCACTGGTACTGGTGCTTTGGGCAGAGCTCTGTCCCTACCTCGGCCGCTAGCACGTCCTCGGTCTCAGGATCTGCTCCTCGGGGGAACTGGTGCTGGGGGCTCAGGCTGCTGGCCAGTAGATAAAGAAGTACATGTTCTCCACATGTGCGAAAGAACATAGTAAAAATTCAATTAGCATTGCGATACCAAACCGCATGATAGAGATAAATAGAAGTGAAATTGTTCTAACTCTATAGCCTCTAAGGATAAGCACAGACGTCTCCATACCAATCCCTCATACTATACTAAGCTTGTCCGTGAATTTTAAGACCTAAACAACCTAGAGCTTTGATACTTACTTGTCACGATCCCGGACTTCACACCCTCTAGAGTCGTGATAGAGCCTACTCGTGAAAGCTAGGCAAGCCGAGTATTATATATCTTATTATCTTTTTTTTTAACCTTTTAACAATTTTAAATCAATCATGTGATGGATAGTGGAATAACAATAATAATAAAAGAAATGCGGAAGACATAATCTGATAACTTAGACAAATACTACCACGAAAGATAAAAAAATACATCTCTAACAAGATCTGGTGTCGCAATATCACGGACTATCTAGGCATACTACAAATACGTCCGAATAAATAAATACATGCATGTCTCTAAAATAGTAAAGACAAAAGAAAACTAGATAGGGAGGGGACACCAAGGATAGAGGACGCCTGCAAGACTACCTCGAGTCACCTGATGGACTGAAGGCAACAACTACTAGCTAAGGTTCGTATGCTCCAGTACAAAAATCTACACAAAAGAGTGCAGAGTATAGAATTAACACAACCGACCCATGTGCTGGTAAGTGTCGAGCCTAACCTCGGCAAAGTAGTGACGATGTTAGGACAGGACTACCAAATAAACTTGTACAATTAAAGCATATACAACAAGTAATAATAACAGAAACTAGAAGTTAAAGAGGGAAATGGGGACGTGCTGTGGGGAAAATCAAGTGCCAACATAATCTTAGGAGAAAAGCGAAGAAAACTTCTTAAATTTCACATCAGCAAGGATAAGGAAATAGTAACAAATAAATATCCACTTTTATTTTTTATTGTTGCAGCGTGCAACCTGATCCACATCACATAACATTATTGCAGCGAGAAACCTGATCCAACTCCTATATCACGGTAGCAACATGCAACCCGACCCCTCTTGTCCTCCATTATTACTCCTTGTTGCGGCGTTTCCGAACATATGTAATATAGTTACGACGTGAAACCTTATCCTAATATACAAATCAATACCAATCACAAAATAAACCCGGCAATGGAACAATAAGGAAAAAATAATAGCCCGGCAAGGGAATCAACAACAAGAATGAACACATCCCAACAAGGGAATCAACAGTAAGAATTAATACATCCTTGCAAGGGAATCAGATATAATCAAACTTCTACCAACAATTAACTTCACAAATGAAACCTTAACTGGAGCCAATGCTCAACAATAAAAAAATACCGCCAAGATATGCATAATTCATGAACACGAAGAATCAACAATTTAGGCATTTATATTACTTATTACGAAACGCAACGATTACAATTCAAGACTTACAGGCATGTTTGACAACAACGTGTAGATACTCGTCACCAGACATATATGTCGTACACTATATTAGCACATAGAAAATAAGGCATAATACATATTCCCTCAAGTTAAGGTTAGACCAAACACTTACCTCGAACTTCCACGACCAACTCCAACCTCAAACATCTCTTTTCCTTTGAATTCGCCTCAAATGTACGTGTATCTATCCCAAAACTTATTTAATAACATCAATAAATACCAAAGCATTCATACCTAATGCTTAATTATAAGTTTTCTATTATTTTTCTCAAAAAGTCAAAGATCGATCCTAGACCCGCTTGGTCAAAACTCGAGATTCGGACCAATTCAGTCATTCATTCACCCACGAGCCCGAAAATGCAATTTGTTTCGACATTTGACCACAAAACGAGGTCTAAATTTTAATTATTAAAAAAGCCCTAACTCTACCAAATTCCCAATTTCTACCACAAAACCCTACATTTTTGGATGAAGATTGATGAAATGTAACGGGAAATTAAAAGAAAAAGTTTAGAATCATATACCAATACTTTGGGGAAGAACATGTTCCTTGAAAATCGCCTCAATGCTCTCTAGCCTTGTAAATATAAAAATTTGGGCTAAATCCCGACTTTGCTACTGTTTTAAAAGACTGGGCAGGCCTTGATCGCTTTCGCGATGGGTCTGCTGTGGTCGCGATGGATCAAGCCCAAATGTCCTTTGTGTTCGTGTAGAATGTTCGTGTGCTAGCGGTCGCGCTCACGTAGAAGAAATTGGATTCCCACTCCAGACCCACTAACCCTATGTTGTCGCAAGAGCACGAACCAGTTCGCGAAGGGTAAACTCCCCCCCCCCCCACTAAAGCTTCGCGTTCGCATCCTGATCTCCGCGTTTGTAAAGAACAAACTGTAACCTGAGGGAGTTTGCCTTACTCGTTCGCGACTGGAGCCATGCGAACATGAATAACAAAACCCATGTGCACCTGAAACTGCAAAACCTGCAACTCTTTTAAGTGTAAAAACATCCCGAAACCAATTCAAAACTCACTTGAGCCCTCGGGGCTCCTAACCAAATATGGATACTAACTAAAAAACATCATATGGACTTTCTCATACGATCAAATAGAAAAATTAATAACTTTAACAATGAATTTAGCATCAAAATCAAAGAAGAATTTCATGAACTCTTAAGTTCAAATTCTAACAACTGAGGATCCGATTTACATCATATCAAGTCCATTTCTTACTAAATTTTACAGGCTCAACTTAAATACCATATAAGACCTGTACCGAGTTTCGAAACTAAAATATAGGCCCGATACCACCAAATTCGAACACATTTAAATTTCCAAAAACTCTTATAATTACAGTTAAATAATTTTCTTCAAAACAAAAATTCTGAGGCTTGGGACCTCAGAATTCAATTGGGCATACACCCAAGTGCCATATTTTTCTACATACCCTACAAGACCATCAAATTACGGGTCCGGGTAAGATTATCCAAAATGTTAACCGAAGTCAACTTAAATTAAATTTTAAATGTTAAATTAATATTTTAATCAAATTTTCACATTAAAGCGTTCCAGATATGCTCGGACTGTGCATGCAAATCGAGATGAAATAAAAGGAGGCTTTTGAGGCATCGGGACACATAATTAACTTATAGATCAAGTAATGACCTTTTGGTTCATCGCATCATACCAACTAGGCTACAAGAGCTTGTTGCTCTCTTTTTTTCAATTCAAAACAATTGATCTCTTATTTTTGTACTATAAATTGATTTGTTATAAAATTTAAATATAATTACGGATTGTAATTTTCTGAAAGTATAATATGAATGATAAATCAAAGTGGGACTCTTACAACCTCCTCTCCCCTACATTCATCGGGACGTTTAAAGCTTAAAAAACATACTAACTAAGAGCTGACATGAGAAACACAACAATTGAGATATGTTTGACTCTAATACCAGAAAACATAAACAATCAACATAATTCAACCCCCAAAACTATTTCAAAGAGGTTTACCAAAGAAAAAGAGTTATTCCAAAAGGTAAGAATTAAACCATACTTAAAAAAACAACAACTTTTTTCTTAGCACATCATAAGAGAAAATGACGTTAAAAAGAGCTACAAACTTTAAATGTTCTTGGTATGAATTAACACTATTGCTATGAAACTTTTGCGAAAAAAGAAGGGCTAAATAAGCACGTGGCAATTCTTGCTAATTTTTCTAGTAGCTACTAGCGTGTGGTAACCAACCTCACGTCTTATGATTTGTTGTATGTATATCAGTATATGTAAGACCTCCGGTGGGCGGTTTGTACATTATGCATTACACGTGGTTCTTGAGGTAAGCATCAACTTTGACCACTGCCCACTCTCCATGGTCACGTGTTACTTCTCGCGGCTATTAACATCACCGAATCAAACTGCAATTTAGCAAACGCAAAACTAAAACTAAAAAGTCAAAAATGAGAAGGAACAATAAATAGAAAGGGAAAAGGTATTTTGAATACAAGTAGAAAGGGACAAGCAAATCTTGTTTGAGACGTAAATTCATTTCAAGAAACTTCCCCAATATTTCCTCTGTTAAATTATTGATTTATAGTCATAGCAGAGATTAAGACACAATTACACAATCAATCTAGAGTTAGAGTCTAAGAAGCGTACCGTTAAACTCCATGGAATCAGCGGGGACATCAAACGGCGATTAAGCCTGAGACCAACTTCCACAATCCACTAGCTACACGCTCTCACAGCCCGGAGAACTTGACTGATGTGACGTCTACCGTTACCACGTATTCAAGAGGCAGAATATGCTAGGATTTTCTAATAGCTAGGGAAAGTGGGGTTGGCATCTATTTATAGAGAGTGCCTACCCATCACAGGTCAATAGTTATTGGGCCTCACTTATCCACACACATAATATTTAATATTAGGCCTTTTATTTTATCCACCACTTGGGCCACATCACTATCCTTTCAGGATATAACCAATTAATATAAGTCCAAATTCCAACATCCTCAACCAATAGCTCAATTATATCTTGTTTTTCAGCTTTTTTTTATTACAAAATTTATTTATCGAACTGGCAATAAGCAGCTATCGCTGCCTCGCTGGGTATGAGACAAAAGAGGGTATTTCATGTTAGAGATAGGTTAGAATTTAAAATTTATGAGTTTTTATAATTATTTTAAATTTATACTATACAATAACAATGGGCAAAATCGAATGTCATGCTTTGGATCCGCCTCAATTTCAGTTACATTTAACGATCGTTTTAGTTCAGAGATAACCTATGCATATACTATATAGTAATACATACTAGTTTGTACTAACACAAAACTGTGCTTTAAAACTCAGCACGTAATGTATAATTTCAAAATTATTTTTAACATCCATCATAATTGGATTGGTAAGCTGTAATATTTTTGGTTGTGCAACTTGTACCAAACAAAACGGGAGTATTCCCTACTCTGCTAAAGAATATCAGCTATTGGGGAACACCTTTCAGTAAGGGGGGTTAATGGATATCAAATTTTTAAATGTATAAATGTAAATAATATATTTTTAAACTATGTAAAATTAGACAATTTTATTAGAAAATAATTCAAAGTATAATGCAAGTCGATTTGCAAGCATATGTCAAACATTTCTCGCGCAGGAATTTTGCGTACACCACTAAATATGAGAGCACTTTGATGAAATTGTGAAGTTCTTTTTTATAGCTCGTTGTTGTGATGATCCAAAAAGTTATTGTTGCTTCCAAATGTACACACAATTATACGTGGTCCTACAAGTAATAAAACGATAAGTCAAGTGACGAACCCACAGTGACTTGTATCAACTACCCACTAAAATAAGCAAGATTGTTATTCAGTCAAGCTAAAATTAAGTTCAAGAATGTGATTATACTAAATTATAATTCTAATTTATAACTGAATTACCAAGCAGTAAATGATTGTTACGTATTCAATAGAGACAAATATTCTAGGGTTGTGATCGATTCACCAGTCCTGTTGTGTTCTAGTTAACTCTCTCTCTCTCATACAATTCACTCATGTTTGCTAATTAATTGATAATTAATGCGGCTGGGGCATTAGTCAGCCAAAATGACATAACTAGAAACTCATAGTGCCTATATCTAGTCCTGAAGGCAATCTTTATAATATCTGTAACCCTGATCTTCAGCTGATGATAACTTGAACGGAGATCAATCTTTGAGTATACCCTTGCTCCCTGGAGCTGGTCAAACAAATCATCAATACGTAGTAGTAGGTACTTGTTCTTCACTGTCACCTTGTTCAACGGCCTATAGTCAATCCGCATTCTCATTGTGCCATCTTTCTTCTTCACAAATAGGACCGGTGCACCCCACGGTGACACATTAGGACAAATAAACCCCTTATTTAGGAGCTCTTGAAGCCGATCATTTAGTTCCTTTAACTCCGCTGGTGCCATACGATACAACGAAATGGAAAGCTGAGTGCCCAATACCAGATCAATACCAAAATCAATATCCTGGTCCAGTGGCATGCCCGGTAGGTCTGCTGGAAACACATCTAGAAAATTCCTCACAATGGGCACAGAATCAAGACTAGGAGTCTCAGCTCCAACATCCCGCACAAAAGCTAAATACGATAGACAACCTTTCCCAACAATCTGTTGGGCCTTTAGGAAGGAAATCACCCTGCTAGGAACATAGTCATACCTTGCAACTCAATCCTCGGAACACCTGGAATAGCTAACGTAACTGTCATGGCATGATAGTCCGGAATAGTATGGTATGGAGATAGCCAGTCCATACCTAGAATAACGTCAAAATCTACCATGCCAATAACAACAAGTTAACTCGGGTCTCCAGACCCCCAATAGTCACCAGACAAGATCAATATACATGATCCACAATAATAGTATCACCCACTGGGGTAGATACGTGAACATGCAAAGAAAGAAACCCTCAGGTAGCCCCAAGTGATGAGAAAAATATGAAGATACATAGGAATAGGTAGATCCGGGATCAAACAAAATAGAGGCATCCCTGTGGCAGACTAAGATAATACCTATGATAAAAGCATCAGGTGCAATGGCATCCCTCATATCTGGGAGAGCATAGAATCGAGCCTGACCACCACCAGTCCGGCCTCCAACCCTAGGGCGACCTCTGGCTACCTAGCCTCCACCCCTAGCTGACTAGGTAGGTGCAGACGAAACGAGAGCAGAATATGAGGGTTGATCCCTCTACTGAGACTGATTACCACGAAGCCAAGGACATTGTCTCCTTATATGACCAAACTCACCGCACTCGTAGCAACTACCCGATGTTGGAGAAGGGGACTGAAGGGAACCCTTTTCTGTAGAAGAACCCTGGGTTGAAGAGGCAGGAGTAGAGCTCTGAACTGGAAGGGCACTAAGTGAAGACTGGCCTTGCTGAAATTCATGATGACCACGGGCTGAAGAAGCCCCACTATACTCTAGGCGACCTGGCTAAGGAGTCCTGAAGGATCGACCTCTGTCACACTGGAACTTGCCCCTAAATGGTGCACCGCTGAAGCTACCTGAACCTCTAGGCCTCTTGGACTCCCTTTCCTCATGCTCCCAACGGTGATCCATCTCAATCTCTCGAGCCATGTCAACTACCTCATCGAATGAGGCACCTATAACCCTCTCTCTGGTCATCAAAATGCAGAGTGGATAGTTGAGGTCATCCACGAACCTCCTAATCCTCTCCCGATTAGTTGGGATCATCCAAGTAGCATGCCGAGCTAGCTGCGTAAACCTCATCTCGTACTGGGTCACAGTCATGTCCCTCTGAATCAACCATTTGAGCTAATGATGCAGCTCTTCCCTACGAGATTGCGATACATACTTCTCTAGAAAGAGAGTGGAGAATTTCTGCCATGTAAGGGGTGTTGCTCCAACAGGCCTACGCCTCTCAAACTCCTCACACAAGGTAAATACAGGCCTTGAGAACTGGAAAGTAGTAAAAGCCACCCACTTGAGTCCAAACTCCCTACAGTGTGAAGCATACGCTGACACTTGTATAGAAATATCTAGGCATCCTCGCCCTCAGTACCGCTGAACGTCAGAGGATGGAGCATACTAAACCTCTCCAGCCGATGCTGCTCATTGTCTAGCATAGCTGGAACCACATACTCTGGAGCTGGTGCAACTGGGGCGACCGGTGCAACTGGCTGAGCTGTGGCTGCCCCCGATGTCTGCAATCCCTGAACAACCTACTCAAGTGTGTGAGCAGCGGGGGTCTGATAACTACCCCCGATTTGTGAGGTAGCTGCTGCAGTAATGGCTGAGACTGCCTGAGCCAGGCCAGTGCAG
Organism: Nicotiana noctiflora; assembly: GCA_032618575.1. NCBI lineage: Eukaryota > Viridiplantae > Streptophyta > Magnoliopsida > Solanales > Solanaceae > Nicotiana > Nicotiana noctiflora. Next base: position 56,198 of record JASVEL010000176.1, on the reverse strand, counting down.
ACGGATAGTATCTAAGCTAAAGCCTCCTAGAGACCAGGAATCACAATGGGCACTGATGGTACCTGCACATGTGCTGCTGGAGCATCAATAACTGGAGTCTGGCCCTGAACTGGGGCAACTGGTGGGTCAACAAGTGTTGCCCCTGCTGCTCTACCTCGACTACAAACACGACCGCGTCCTCTAGTGGGTGGTACTGGTGGTCGTCAACCACGTCCGGTAGCACGAGTTCTCGCCATCTACGAGAGAACAGAATACAAAAGTTTAGTTCTCAGATCAACAAAGCCGCACGACAAGAATTTCAAGAATATGAAATTTTCCTAAATGTTCTGCAGCCTCTCAAGGATAAATACAGACATCTCCATACCGATCCGCAAGACTCTGCTAAACCGGCTCATGACTCGTGAGGCCTAGTAACCTAGGCTCTGATACCAACTTGTCACAACCCCAATCCCGATCGTGATGGCACCCAACATAATTGCTAGGTAAGCCCGACCATTGAACACTCTCAACCACAGTACGAAAACTCATTACCAATTAATTGAGTCAATTTAGTAGTTATAGAGATTAATAATCTGATAGAAAATAGAACAATACGAGAAAACCACAATAATTGCCAAAACAACTCCCAACAAATCTGGGGTCACGATTCTAGAGCCTCTAGATGTGGCTGAGTTGTGAATCCACAACACTACAAAAGTCTAGGATGCGGAAAGATAGAAGGCATAAGGGAAGGAGTTGGGTCCTGCGAACGTTAGGCAGCTACCTTGACAACTCCTGATAATCTGGGAAACAGCAACAGCTCAACTAAGCCTCCGGAACACCTGAATCTCCACACATGGTACAGGGAGTAAAGTGAGTACTCCAACTTAGTGAGTAATAAGAATATATAATGACTGAAGATAAGATTTCATGAAATACACAATGTAAAGCTATAACTAGCATTTCAGCATAATTAACGGTGAAATAGCAACAAAACAATGACATGTACATTAGATAAATATCAATGCATGAATGTAATGCAATGCACATGACTGCTACGGCGCGCAGCCCGATCCATTTAGGTACCCGCGCTTACTGTGGGGGTTCAGACTCGGGAGGGGCTCCTACAGCCCAAGCGCAATATCATTATAACATTGCTGCGGCATGCAGCCCGATCCATACTCACTCCAGAATATGCAAGTAAGACACTCGGGCAATGTCAAGTTATAGCTCTCGGCTCCAAACGTCATAAAATGTAGTTTGAGTTTTAAACCTTAAAAATATGACTGAACATTTCAAAACAATATTTAACTCAGGACTGAAATAATTTAACATGCTAAGTATCATGAAAACAGTGATAATGATCCCAAAGGTATTCAAATAATTGGCACGAAGCCCAAATATATCCACTAAATCCTAAGTGGGATGATTACCAACCAATCTCGAGTCAAGAACACAGTATGAACATCACTCGGAACGGACTAAGTCACAATCCCCAATCACAAACGGCCCCGCACTCATCATAGAGCACGTTCCTCACCTCAATATAGTGTTACAATGTGATATATCGGGGTTTCAAACCCTCAGGTCATCATCTACATCTATTACTCACCTCAAGTCGGCCACAAGTAGCTCGCTATTCCTTTTCCTTTCGAATGAACCTCCTCGCGTGCCGATCCGATCAAAATCACAAGGAATACATTACTGTAGGCCAAAGAAACATAACCTAATCGACAGAACTCAAAAAAATACCAAAAATCATGAAGTTGGCAAAACTCGAGCCCCGGGCCCACTTCTCGAAAAATTACAAAATTTACGTCACCGGATTCCTCGTCTCGCCACGAGTCCATACATATCAAATTTACCAAAATCAGAGTTCAAATGCTCTTTCAAATCCCAAATTTTTATTTCAAAAACCAAGCCCTAGTTCTTCCAATTTTTACCCGAATTTTTCAAGAATTAAAGGTTGATTCTTCATTAAAATAGTGTTTCTAGGTCACGAGACTTACCTCCAATAAATTCCCATCAAAATCCTCTTCAATCTCTACTAAAGAAGCTCTTGAGGTGGTTAACAATGGAGGAAATGATGAATAACTCGCGAATGAAATAATAATATAAAAACCCTTCTGTCCACAGTCGTTTTTGCTTTTGCGGTCCTGCTTCCGCTTATGCGGGACCGCTTCTACGGCCAAAACCCCGCTTTTGTGATCTTTATTTAAAAATCCACCTTCCGCTTATGCGACTATGGTTCCGCTTCTGCGGCAAAATGTCTGCTCCTGCGGACACGCTAAAGCGAACCAGGTTCCGCTTCTGCGAAATTTCTCAACTCTACACGAAAATCGCTTTTGCGCTCCTTTACCCACTTCTGCAAAATCGCTTCTGCTGTCCATTTCCGCAGAAGCCGAAATACCAGATGGCAGACCCGCAGCAAAACTTCAAAACTCTCGTTTAATCACCCGAACTCACCCCGAGGCCCCCGGGACCTCAACCAAAAATATCAACACATCCTAAAACCTCATTCAAACTTTTCCAACCCTCAAAACGCATCAAGCAATGTTAAACCATTAAATCGCATCGAATTCAAGCCTAAGTTTCTTAAAAACTTACGAATTACACATTCGATCAAAAACCCAACCAAAACAACTCCAAATGATCTGAAATTTTGCGCACATATCCAAAATCACCTAACGGAGCTGCTGCAACTCTTGGAATTTCATTCTGACCCTCGGATCAAAATCTAACCTATCAACCGGAATTCGCTAAAATTCAAGCCTAATTCTACACTGGACCTCCAAAATTACTTCTGATCACACTCCTAAGTCACAAATCTTCCCCCTAAGCAAACCAAATCACCGGAATTTACATTCTAACCCTCTAACTCAATAGTCAACGTCCGGTTAACTTTTTTAATATAAGTCTTCCTTAAAAAGACTAAGTGTCTCATTTCCTATCCAAACCAATCCAATTCCGCTCTAACTCACCTGATGTCAATAATGAAACATGAAGGAGCAATAATTGAGAAAAACGGGACTGTAATATTTGAGACGACGGGCTGGGTCGTCACAGTAAAACATGCTAGTGTAAGGGAACAACTTAACAAGGAAAAACTAAAATGTAGCAACAATCCCAAAATATACAACTAGAACAACAAGGAAGCTAGCACGAGTCAAATAATTCCAAATAATGTTATGTCCGCTGAAATATAGGATATCTAATGTCTTTGAAGATTGAACAATTACGAAGGTTATTCAACAATTCAATTAAGGATAATCGACGGAAATATAACCGCAACCTCAATTAAGACTAAACAATTTTAAGATGAGATAACAGTAATAAAATCAGATAAAGATAGGTAATTATGAAAATATAACATAACAATAGAAAATGTAAAAATATTAAGTTATGTCAAATAAGAGTAAAATAGGCAATAAGAGTGAATCATAAAGCAATTAATTTTAATTAAGCATGTAGAGGTGAAACTAGTAAATAGGAAAATCAGTCATATCAAGAACAACTTCATACTCAGTGAAAATAAGGACCTACAAACTCTAAGGGCCAGCTTTCCACAAATAAGTCCGAGCACGCACTCACCACCTCACGTACACAAACTACAATCAACATAGAAGATTCAAATCCTAAGGGAAAATCCTCCATAAGAGGGTAGGCAAGATACTTACCTCAAAGAAGACAAATTGTTACTCTAAAATAAACTTCCCGGGTGAAAAGACATCTGTATCGCTTAACAAAATTACAAAATTCCTAATACTATTTCGCTCTTCAAAATTTCCGCAATTCGGAATCCGAAAAATTCTACAAAAATCGAATACCCATTCTGGTATGAGTTAAACCAAACAAGATTACAAAATTTCAATATTATTTCGCCCTTCAAATAATAATGTTATATTTTTAAACTTTTCTTCAAAATCCACCATTTTCCTCAACTCAAATTAAATGATAAAAATAAAGTTAAAATCATGAAATATATTAATTCTAGTTGAAGAACAGTTACCCAATTCATGTGCTTGAAAAGCCCTAAAAGAAGCTCCCAAAATCGAAGTCTAAAACTCAAAATATGAATAAAATTGCCAAATACTCGACTTAAATGTTTCTGCCAGAACTTCTGCATCTGCGGACAAGCAACCGCATCTACGGAACTACATTTATGAGAAAGAGTTTGCACCTGTGAACTCAGCTAACCAGTCTTGGGACTACACCTGCAGGGTTTACAGCCGCACCAGCGGCACCGCAGAAGCGCAAGGGGAAACCGTATAAGCGAGAGACTTTGCAGGTGCAATCGCTAGACCGCAAAAACGATTTTCACACCTGCGTGCCAGCCTTCTTTGAACTAAGCAAGCTCCCAGGACTTCATGACCGCAGAAGCAGATAGGCTCACGTAGAAGTGGAGCCAAACCTGTGCTTCATGGTTGCAGGTGCGAAAACACCAGAACTAGACCTGTTTAAAACTGTGCAAAACATCCGAAACTCGTTTGAAACACGCCCAAGCCCCTATGACCCCGTCCAAGCATACAAACAAGTTCTATGACCTAACACAGACTCGCTTGAGGTATCAAATCACATCAAACAATGCCGAAAATACAAATCGCGCCATATATCGAACTATAAACTTCCAAATCTTCCTGCTTCGAAAACGCGTTCCAAAACATATCAAACCAACCCCGAATGATGTCAAATTTTGCTGACGAGTCTCAAATGACAAGACATAGATGTTCCAACTCTCAGACTCGCATTTCGACCTAGATAACACCAAAGTCAACTATGGGTCAAACTTCTCCTTTTTCAAAACTTCAGCTTTTTCCACTTTCACCGAGATACCTCAAATTACTGCATGGACCTCCAAATCCAAATTCGGATACACGCCTAAGTCAAAAATCACCATACGAAGCTGCTGAGATCATCGAAACTCTTTCCTGAACCGTTTATACAAAAGCCAAATCTCAGTCAAGTTCTCATCGTTTAAGCTTCCAAAACTAGATTTCTTCTTCCAATTCGACTCCGAATCATCTAGTAACTGAACTCGGCCACGCACGCAAGTCGCGATATCTATAATATAAAGCTTCTCAAGTTCTTATGCCGTTGAATGGAACTTAAATTCTCAAAACGGCCGGCCGGGTTAATACGCAGGTCCTCTTGTTAATTAATATCAATATCTTTCTTCAGAAATGGAAAGAAGCTGACTCGTGAGAATTGTTTAATTTGCTTCACTATTTTTCTGTAATTCTGTTAGGAATGCATCAAGAAATCAGAATTTTATTAGTAATCTAAATCCATCATAAAATTAAAGTACAAAACACAAGTGCCTCACGTGATTAATATATATCGGACGAACAATCATTTAGCTTTAATTTAAACAAGCAAAAAAGAGAAAATATTTTATATCACAAGTGTTAGTGTCTCCATTCTCCACTTATTATGCATTGTCTCACAAAGTGCATGCGTATTGCATGCAATTTTATCAAATGTCTCATTAAAGACGAGTTCATTAATTAGAAAGAAGTTGCCCTCTGAGAAGAAAAAAAGGCACTTATTGTAATATCATGCAGTTAGGAGCATCCGATAGCTAGGTCTGCATACACTTTAATATATTAATGTTGTCATGTAGTTAGGAGCAGTTTGGTTGCACACAAATCTATAAATAAGCAAATATGTAATACAGAGATTAACATTAAGTAGTGATTATCTAATACTGCGTTAAACACTAGGATAAGTTGTGTATAATATAAAATACTATAGGCTGTAGGCTAACTCCTAGGTGTGGCATTACGCATTCTTTTGAATTCCCTCAGTGAAACTTTTTGCCTCCGCGTGGAAAAGGTCCTCAAGTTATCACACAAGTCCATCATACGCACTTGTACTTTAAATCTCAGCCACTAAGTTAATACTCCTTCGGTTTTAATTTAGAGATAATACATAAATTACCCATCAAACTTGTCCGGAAAAATTATTTACACGCCTTAATTTTACGGGCGACATATGTCCCCCTATTCTTGTCTGGGGTGAATTTAATACCACTCTAAATGATGACATGGCAAAGAGAGTAGCTTCACTCTCCCAATCTCGCATGTAAGAGGGCATTTTTTTTACTGTGTAGGGCCCTTTTTCGTTTACTACTTCTTTTTTATTTTTTTCTCTATTTGTTTTCTCTCTCCACCTTTTCTTCTTCCTCTCACAATTGCAAAATTCATTTTTTTAACAAAATATATTTTGCGTAAAAATATATTTGTAAAAACCATTTTTTTTTGTAAAAATAGAATTTTTTTCTTCAGTTTTTAATAAAATATTTTCTTTTTTTAAAAACAGAAAAAAATATTTTACAAAAAATTATTTTCGCTTTAAAACAATAAACTAATGGAACAATAAAATCATCTTTAACAAAATATCATTTTTTAAAAACAATAAACTAATGGAACGAAGAAGAATATACTGAAGACAAATATTCAGTATATTTGTTTTAAAATTTCTCCACATTAAAACAATAAAATCATCTTTAACAAAATATCTTTATTTTTTAAAAAACTGAAAAAATTATTTTCAACAAAATATTTTCGCTTTTGAAAAATATTATTTTTATTTTTTCAGTTTTTTAAAAGAATTTTATTTGTAAAAACTGGAACAAATTTGTATAAACTATGTTTTTTGTAAAAACTGAAAAAATTATTTTCAACAAAATATTTTCATTTTTGAAAAATATTATTTTTATTTTTCAGTTTTTTATAAGAATTTTATTTTATAAAAACTGAAAAAATAAATTTGTAAAAACTATTTTTTTTGTAAACATAAAAAAACATTTTTAACAAAATATCTTTGTTTTTTAAAAACTGAAAAATTATTTTCAATAAAATATTTTTCGTTTTTGAAAAATATTATTTTTATTTTTTCAGTTTTCTAAAAGAATTTTATTTGTAAAAACTGAAAAAATAAATTAGTAAAAACTATTTTTTTTTGTAAAAACAGAAAAAAATCATTTTTGATCAGATTTTGACACGTGGCGCACGTGTACTACACACCCCATCACAAGACTGATTGAGTGTTAACAATGGGGTATTAAATTCATCCCAGACAAGAATAGGGGGGACATAGGTCGCCCGTAAAGTTAAGGCGTGTAAATGATTTTTCCGGACAAGTTTGATGGGTAATTTATGTATTATCTCTTTAATTTATTTAAACCTATTTTTTGGGATATATGAAAACTTTTAAATTTTGTGTATAAATTGAGTGATATGTATTTTATGTAGCTTTAATTCACTACATAAAGATAAATAATTTCTAAAATTAGGGTTATTCTTTTTTACACAAACTAAAAAAAAATAGATTCACATGAATTTAAACGGATAGAATACTTTAACCATCCTTTGTCCCACTAAAACGTAGATAATCCCCTTCTTCTTTAATAAATACTAGTCTTAGGGTACGCGTCTTGCGCGTGTACCAATATTAAAAAATACACAATTTCTAAAAATTATATATTACATGTTATTAGATAATTTGTTTGAGTTATAAAATATGTTTAAGATTTTTTTTAAATAATAAATATTATTCCCATTTAGTTCGCTTAAGAAATGAACAAATTTTATTTAGATGCCTTATTGTTATTTTATCGGGACTTATGTCCAAACTTATGAATTGTTAATATTTACAATTCTTTAAAGATTTATCAAATAATAAAAATTAAAAATTAATATTTTTGGTCTCTTAAAACTTTGCGAATGAAAAAAGTTGGCACTATACCTCTTAAGAATTTGATAGTGAAAATGTAAAGTTTAAAGAATGAGTAATACTGAACTAATATTTTACAAGAAAAAACTTAGTATAAAAATTATAGCGAGACGTTTTTATTTGTTAGACTGAATGCAAGAAAGAAACAAATGATAACTCATGTATAATCTGGTTGCCTTCTACAATTTTATCTTATTGCTTAAAATATATATTTTTCACCGATTTGAATATTTATTTTTACTATAATTAGTTTTGCTATATTTTATGATTTCTTTCACTGTCGATATTCTACTTACAAGAATAAAATTTATGTACTTTAAGTGTTTTGTCAAGTTAAAAAAAAAATCGTATATGATAAATTTGTAAAATAATTGAATTGGATTCGTTTACTAATTAATTAATTCAATGACTTAATTATTTGTTCTCAACATTAAAAGAAATAACTTGATTTTTCTTAATTCGAATTTTGAATATTTGCTCATTCTAATTTTATATATTTGAGAATAATTACAATTTTTCCAATAAGAATTCAATTTACAAATAGTAAGAAAAAACATATGTTTTGAATCTTTATGTTCAGAATTCATTGCGTGCTTTACTCCTACGTAATTTTGCTAACTCAATTTTGCATAATAAAGAATCTGAAAGGAATAGTCCAATACAACTCTAATATTAATGGGCTTTACATAAGAAAAATTTAAATAATAAAATTTTAGTTGATTTTAAAGTCCTAAAATTAAAAAAATAATTAAATGACTATTTTATCTAGTATAAAATTTGTTTTAAAGGGCAAAATTGACAAATGATATTTCGCTAAGGACTTTGATGCTGATATATAGATAAAGATTTTAATGCTCTAATAAGATGTACAATTGCTCCAACTATACCAAATAGTTAATGTTTTGGGACGGTTCTAATTAAATATGTCAATATGTTAACGTCGCATTTCAATAAATGGAGAGAGAAGAAACCAAAATTAAAAAGAATAATTTGTTAAAAAAACTTATTTTGCCTATTTTTTCGCTTTTGGTTATCAAATTAGCCGATAAGTAACAGAAATAGACTAAAAAGTATAAAACTTATTTACGTATAAGTTGGATTTGCCCAAAGATAAAATTTATTATATTTAACTATTTAATTTCAAGCATAATTTATATTATTTATAATAAAACAAATAGGGTAAATACTTAAAAAAAATAGATATGCCTGGCTTGGATTTGGCTAAAGATAGAATTTTATTATATTTAGCTATCTAAGTTTGAAACTAAGTATGATTAAATTATTTTTTATCAAAATAAAATGGCCAAAGACTTGGAAAAATATTGCCTAACGTACTGTTCTTAACCTGCTTAAGAAGAAAACTTTGGAAACTTTGAAGGACTTAAGAAGAGTACAAATATTTAGGATCTTGTACATAGTTAAAATAAGAAAGTATTTAATAAATAAATTTTTAGTTGATTTCAAAGTTCAAATTTTTAGGATAATAATTAAATGACTATTTTGTCTAGTATGAACTCTATTTTTAAAGGGTAAAAAAGATGAACGACATTTCGCTAAAGGTCTTCGTGTTTTTAATATAATATAGATATATATACTTCTGGATGAGGATTAAGTTTGTTTGTTGTATTAGTTTAACAAAAGAACTCAAATCCACAAGCCCGTGAGCCAGGAATAATTTAACATAATAACAATTTAAATCTGTATTTGAGATGACATAAACCGATCGATGAAAGATTTCCTCGGATGTGACAATAATACAGAATAAAAATGAAGCAATTGGGACCTAAGATGACATAAAAGATATTCACTATAGGATAAAGACAAAAGTCCAGATAAAAGAATTAAATATGAAAAAAAGATCTACAGCCACAGACAAAGCAAAACCATCAGTAATTAGATAGAATTGTCACTTGCGAAGATAAAAAGGAAAAGACAACTTGTAGTTGAAATGGAATTGTAACTTGCCAAGCTATAAAAAAAGAATAGACAACTTGACAAATTGACATGTTTCTACAAGTTTCCTTTTGTTATCATCAAGATGCATGACATAAACATCCTAATCTTTTCATACCAAAATCTGCCTAAGAAACCTACTTGTTATGTTGCTTTGTCGTACATTCCATGGATTTATAATGTAAATCTTTCAGTACCAAACTACCTAAAAACCTAGGTATTCTGCTAATTATCTCGTACCTGTCCCCTCTAGTGTAAGTGGAGTCAAAATTTATACTCAACGGATTCAAAACAATATTGACCTTATATAGTGTACTACTATATGTAATTTTCTAGCGATCATAGCTCCGCTCCTACTGGAAACGGATGTAATATACTTTAGACCAGTTTAATTGAACACGTAACTTTTAACCCAAAATAAAAGTTATAAAAGTTATACAAAAATTTATTAAAATTATAAATTTAATAAATATGAACTCATAACTTTAAAAATATAACAGATTTAATGTTAAAAATATTAAAAATTAAACTTATAGTGTATTTAAATCCTAGATTTGCCTTTGGCTCCTACTAGTGCATATAAAAGGAAATAACTGTTATTCAATCTGTATTGCTATAAAAATAATAAAACGATAAACTTTATGGGAAAATAAAAATAGAAAGTTAGTAGAAATAAATGCTGAAAATAGTAAGGAAATATCAAAAGAAATTCTGAAAAATAGTACAGGACAAATCGAGCTCACTGAATATACTATGTGTCCTTAAGAAAATTAATCCCTTCAAGTACCCGAGGTTCTGGAATATATCCTCCCAGGATAGAACGATTTAACTCACCAACGTATCGGTACCACAAACGCAGATGAACAGTGAACCACTTGAAAGCTGTAAAACACACTGGAACTTTTATGTGCAGAAGAAGAAGAAGATTATTAGAAAATTTTGTATGCAGAAGAAGAAGAAGATTATCAGAAAATTTCATAACTAAATATTCTGGGATTGACGGAATATTTATAGCCAATTTGGTACTGTTTCTGAAAAGGTTTGTAACCTTCAGAACAACCATATATGTTAGAACATGTTTGACGCTTTTTCAGAAATATTGCGAAAAAATTAAACGGATTTAAGAAAATCCAGGAAAGAAAATGGACCGGACTAGATCGGGTCGGGGGTCATGGGTGATTTGAATTTTTGTTAATTAATTTAATTAATTAATTACATATTCGAAAAGAATTTTCTCCAAAAAGATTAATCAATCAATCGATCTTTGTATAAATTCAAATCCAAATCCGAAGCCCAATCTTTCAGTACTGTCATAGCTATTGGAACAGGTTTGACATTGTTTCAGAACAGCCATAGCTGTTAAAAATATTGCGGGAAAATTAAATGAATTTAAAATAAACCGAAAAGAAAATAGACCGGACTAGACCGGGTCGCGGGTCATGAGTGATTTGAATTTTTATTAATTAGTTAATTAAATATTTGAAAAGAACTTTGTCCAACAAGATTAATCAATCAAACTTTGATCGAATCCAAATCCGAATCTGAACCGAGCAACGACAACGACGCGAGACAAAGAGCTAAAAGATGAACTTCTCTATATATATACACAAAGATTTTCTTTCATTCTACCAATAAGGGACAAAGTACATTTTCTTTTACCAATAAGGGATAAGTGCATTAGCAATGTAAACTCATTCAAAAATTTTACTTCCGTCTATTTCTTTTCCCACCATTTTTCAGGTACACCTCTTTTGTTATTAATAACAAAATCCAACAATAACTTGTACACTCTTTTAACATAATTAATTTTTGTTCTTATACTTTTATTTTCGTTATTTACCAAATTTTAACTTTTTATTGGTGGGAACCATATTAAACTTACTATTTACAAAAAGTTAAATAAAGAATGTAAAGTAAAGACAAACATAGAGAGAGACTGATATATTATTCGAATTTAAACTGATATACATAATAAATGAAAATCCTTCTATTTATAGAAGAAAGGAAGCTGTTGTGTAAGCTGCTACTGCAAGCTGCTGTGTAAGCTGCTACTATAACCTGTTGTGTAAGCTGCTCCAAGCTGATGTGTAAGCTACTACAAGCTGGTGTGTAAGTTGCTACTATGGATAATCTTATACTAAGAGTAATGTTTATCCATAACGGAGTACTGAAAGGATAAGCTCATTATACCCGGTATATATAATCTTCTATTGGAGTAATGTTTATCCATAACCGGATACTGAAAGGATAAGCTTATTATACCCGGTATAGATAATCTTCTACCGAGAGTAATATTTATCCATAATCGGATACTGAAAGGATAAGCTTATTATACCCAGTATTAGATAATCTTCTAAAATGAATAATATTTATCCGTAACCGGATACCGAAGCTTATTTCCAATAGAATATTAAATAGATAAATAAGATTTACGGCGGAGTCCTATATGGATAAGCTTCTTCAGAAAGCTTATTTACAACGGAGTATGAACATCCTATAATATATTTATAACACATGTTTAATATTAGTTTGTTATAAATATATTATATTATGGATGTTCATACTCCGTTGTAAATAAGCTTCCTGAAGAAGCTTATCCGTATATGACTCCGCCGTAAATATGTTTATCTATTTAGTACTCTATTGGAAATAAGCCTCCTGAAGAAACTTATCATTTCGGTACCCGGTTATGGATAAACATTACCTCCGGTAGAAGATTATCCATACCGGGTATAATAAGCTTATCCTTTCAATATCCGGTTATGGATAAATATTACTCTCGGTAGAAGATTATCCATACCGGGTATAATAAGCTTATCCTTTCAATATCCGGTTATGGATAAATATTACTCTTAGTAGAAGATTATCCATACCGAGTCTAATAAGCTTATCCTTTCAGTATCCGGTTATGGATAAATATTACTCTCGGTAGAGATTATCCATACTGGGTATAATAAGCTTATCTTGTTAGTATCCGGTTATGGATAAACATTACCCCGAGTAGAAGATTATCCATACCGGATATAATGAACTTATCCATTCAGTACTCCGTTATAGATAAACATTACTCTCAGTAGAAGATTATCCATATCTGGTATTGTAGCAGCTTACACAGCAGCTTGGAGTAGCAGCTTACACAGCAGCTTGCGGTAGTAGCTTACACAGCAGCTTGCGATAGCAGCTTACACAGCAGTTTCCTTTCTTCTATAAATAGAAAGGTTTTCATTTTATTATGTACATTAGTTTGAATTCGAATTGGGGTCTGGGGAGGGTAATACGTACACAGGCCTTACCCCTACCCGAAAGGGTAGAGAGGCTGTTTCCGGCCGACCCTCGGCTCAGAAAAAGGGAGAGGAACGAGGTAAGAACTTTCTTTTATTAAATAATGTCAAATCTTTCTAAACTTGAATTTATAGCCCTGGATATATCGGGCAAAAGCTATATGTCTTGGGTGCTTGATGCTGAAATTCATCTTGATGCGATGGGTCTGGCAGACACCATCCGTGATAAAAATCGGGCATCAAACCAAGATCGTGCCAAAGCAATGATATTCCTACGCCATCACCTTGATGAAGGCCTGAAAATGGAATATCTTACTGTTAAAGATCCAGTCATACTGTGGAATAATTTGAAAGATAGATATATTTATAACACATGTTTAATATTAGTTTGTTATAAATATATTATATTATGGATGTTCATACTCCGTTGTAAATAAGCTTCCTGAAGAAGCTTATCCGTATATGACTCCGCCGTAAATATGTTTATCTATTTAGTACTCTATTGGAAATAAGCCTCATGAAGAAGCTTATCATTTCGGTACCCGGTTATGGATAAACATTACCTCCGGTAGAAGATTATCCATACCGGGTATAATAAGCTTATCCTTTCAATATCCGGTTATGGATAAATATTACTCTCGGTAGAAGATTATCCATACCGGGTATAATAAGCTTATCCTTTCAATATCCGGTTATGGATAAATATTACTCTTAGTAGAAGATTATCCATACCGAGTCTAATAAGCTTATCCTTTCAGTATCCGGTTATGGATAAATATTACTCTCGGTAGAGATTATCCATACTGGGTATAATAAGCTTATCTTGTTAGTATCCGGTTATGGATAAACATTACCCCGAGTAGAAGATTATCCATACCGGATATAATGAACTTATCCATTCAGTACTCCATTATAGATAAACATTACTCTCAGTAGAAGATTATCCATATCTGGTATTATAGATAAACATTACTCTCAGTAGAAGATTATCCATATCTGGTATTGTAGTAGCTTACACAGTAGCTTGCAGTAGCAGCTTACACAGCAGCTTGCAGTAGCAGCTTACACAGCAGCTTCCTTTCTTCTATAAATAGAAGGGTTTTCATTTCATTATGGACATCAGTTTGAATTCGAATAATATATCAGTCTCTCTCTATACTTGTCTTTACTTTACAGTCTTTATTTTATAACACTTGGCCGACCCTCGGCTCAGAAAAAGGGAGAGGAACGAGGTAAGAACTTTCTTTTATTAAATAATGTCAAATCTTTCTAAACTTGAATTTATAGCCCTGGATATATCGGGCAAAAGCTATATGTCTTGGGTGCTTGATGCTGAAATTCATCTTGATGCGATGGGTCTAGCAGACACCATCCGTGATAAAAATCAGGCATCAAACCAAGACCGTGCCAAAGCAATGATATTCCTACGCCATCACCTTGATGAAGGCCTGAAAATGGAATATCTTACTGTTAAAAATCCAGTCATACTGTGGAATAATTTGAAAGATAGATATGACCACCTGAAGATGATCGTTCTTCCACAGGCACGATATGATTGGACTCATCTAAGGCTACAAGATTTTAAATATATCAGTGAGTATAATTCTGCTATGTTCAGAATTATTTCCCAATTAAAATTATGTGGTGATAATATTACTGATTATGATATGTTGGAGAAAACTTTCACCACTTTTCATGCCTCGAATATGCTCTTGCAGCAGCAATATCGAGAGATGGGATTTAAAAGGTATTCTGAACTTATCTCACATCTTCTTATAGCCGAACAACATAATGGGCTATTAATGAAAAATCATGAAAGTCGACCTATTGGTTCTTGTCCATTCCCTGAAGTGAATGAGACGAACTTCCACCAATCCAAACGTGGAAGAGGTCGTGGCCCCAGTCGTGGCCATGGCCGTGGTCGGGGAAGAAATCCCAATCATGGTAATAATAATGCACCAAAGAACCCTCCTCGCCACCAACAGTGGAAAAGGAAGGAACAAAAGCATGAAGCGGTGCAAGCACCAAATGCAGAAAGTGCATGTTGTAGATGTGGAGGAAAAAGGCACGGTCACGTACCTGTCGTACGCCAAAGCACCTGGTTGAGCTTTATCAAGCCTCCTTGAAAAAGACAGAGAAAAATGTTGAAGCAAATTTTATCTCTGAAGATAATTTTGACTTCATGCATTTAGATGTAGCTGATTATTTTGCACTCCCAGAAGGAGAAACAAGTCATGTAATCGGTAGTGAATCTGTAGAAATATAAATATTTTGATTTTTGTTGTTTGTAATAAGTAGTATGGTTATGTAATTGTACATAAATAAAAGTTATGATTTGATAATGATGCTTACTATAATATATCTTATTTATGTCATTTTGAAGAATTTGGATATTATTATTAGATCAACTTAAACTCTAGCATAGTTTGCAAGAAATATACAACTACCAGAAGTAGTTATTTTTGTATATCTTATTGTAATTATATTTTATTAATCACCAGAAGTGGTATATGCCTATGATCACCAGAAGTGATAATTTAGACTTTCTATGGTTACAATTGAAGATAAGATACATAAATATTCTCTACACGCCTCGATCTAAATATTTTAAAATAGGTTGTGGCATCACAATTTATTGTGATTAATGCGCGTTCAGATAATCATGTTCGATTTTCCTGAAGGATGAGAACTTTTGATAATAATAATCCATTCCTTGAAGTAAATGTGACAATATTAATAAATTTGGTAAATATGAACGCGTTTTTGATGTAAATATATTTACCTCCAGAAGAGGTAATATAATTGAGAGAATATATATTCAATATTTCGTATTTTAAATCTGCTCCTGAAGAAGCAATACAATTGGAATTGCCTCCTGAAGTAGGAAAATATTATGAATAGGAGTTTTCTTGTGCTTAAACAATTGTTTACTTGGTTGTGATTTTCTCTTATGGTACCATAAGTATCAGAGCAATATTTGATAGTACAAATGTATTAACAACTCATGAAGAGCTAATTGTTTGCATAGAAGACACGTGACACCCGTAATGTCCAATAAATATTAGATTGTGGATAATAAATGAAGGCTCTCGAAGAGATTATTTACAAATATGTCATTCATATTATATGATTGTGGTCAAAACATAGGTTGTAGTAAACCCGAAGTTTACTAAAATAAAATGGCTATCATATTGAGATTATAAATGATTGAAAGATTGAAAATCTTCATTTTTCCACAATCATAGGGGGTAAAATAATATGTATATGAGAAGTTACCCGCTTTATTCTTCGATTTGTACTTCATCGTGTATCACGATAAACCAGAAGTTTACTAATACAAAAATAGCCATAGTAAATCAGAAGTTTACTAATATGTCATAGTAAACCAGAAGTTTACTAAGAGATAGCACATGTCATGATAAACTTGAAGTTTTCATTTGCCATTATTAAATGAGCTATTTGAGAATTTAGATAAGCATATACTGAAGAACTAGAAGATTCTTCAAGAATTCTCCTGTGTTGCTTGTTCTCATAATAAATTGATTATACCAGCTAAAGTTGGGACTAAAACCCCTTATTCTGAATTATATAAAAGGTGAATACGGGCCCATTCACCTATCATGTGAACCACTTATAGATGCATATATAAGATGGTTACATGTATGTTTCTTGTCAACCTGCAGTTTGGCATTTGAAATTGCTTTTCTCACTTAAGAGCATAATTTTCAGATTATGAAATCAAGACAGTTCATCTTGATAATGTCTGGTTTATGTACAAGCTAGTTTAGCAATGAATACCTCCTATTAATGGCTAAACTATTGTTTATGAGAACAAAGCTTCATGTGTTGGTCTAAGATTTTCTAAATTGCATATAGCAACACTTGTATGCATCAGACCAACAAATGATAAGTCCTCCCTCATAATTGGTTTATGATCAGAAATCAAATATTTTACTATCTTTTGATGTATGGTATATGATTAATTTCTCTACCACAATGCATAAAGATATGTTTCCCAAAGAAGATTGGGGATATATGTTAGTTTTTCTAACATCCGGGAATGGAATAAATAGCTGAAAAATATGCTATATGAATGGAATTATCATGATCCTCACTTAGAAGATAATTCAAGCCAAATGCCAGAAGCATTTGCTGATCCAAAATCAAATATCATATTTCAGCTGCAAATGCTCCTATTAAAATTTAAAGTCCCTGAAGGATAGTGTTTACTGTACGCATGAAGCATGGTAGACAAATCGGTTCCAAAGGTAACGATCATTGAAAAATGATAAGGAGCTAATGATCAAAATGATCATACTAAGGAGGAAATAAGCTCTAGAAGAGCCCACGACATAACATTTCATGAAACTCCAGAAGAAGTTGAGGTACCTAAAAATAAAGAAAATGATGAGATCTCAACAAGTTATGTCGCTTAGGAACCGATACAAAATGATCGTCGACGATATATTTGATACAATATAGTGCACAATATTGTGAAATATTGTGAGGATAAGACCAGTAGTCCAGACACCTGAAGATGTCATGCCATTTAAATGCGAGTCATAACCTATATGTCTCATTTGATTAAATCTCTATAAATATCCCTGAAGGATTTAAAATGCCTGAAGCATATAAGTTCAAAGTCTCGGTAAATGTACTCGATCAAATTATAAAGATCTTGTACGGTTTAAATCAATCTGGACGCAAGTAAATTTAATCGCCTCACTGAATATTTGCTGAAAGAGAGTTACATAAATAATGTTATTTGTCCATGTAGAGAAAATGTCATCAGAATTTGTTACGCTTGCTGTATACGTTGATGACATAAATCTTGTTGGAACTCCAGAAGAGCTCTAAAGGCAATTGAATATCTTAAAAAGAAAAGAATTTTAGATGAAAGATCTTGGAAAAATAAAATTTATCTTGGTCTGCAAATTAAATATTTAGCAGACGAGATCTTTATCCATCAATTTGCCTATACATAAAGGGTCTTTGAATGCTTTTACATGGACATGCGCACCCATTAAGTACATCAATGAGTGTTCAATCACTTGAAGTGAATAAGGATCCGTTCCGACCTCCAGAAGAGGATGAGGAACTCCTTGGTCCTGAAATACTCGATCTCAGTGCAATTGCTATGAACTTATGTATCTTGTTAATGCTAACAAATATAGTGCAGATCGTATTGGTTATGCAGATACAAGGTTAGAATGCAGAGACTCAAATATTTGAAACAAGGTTTTCATCAGGGGGAGTAAATACGCGATGCACTCTTTTTTCCTTATTAAGGTTTTTTCCCACAGGGTTTTCCTTATAAGGTTTTTAATGAGGCACCTAGCAATGCGTATTACTAAATATGTGTACTCTTTTTCCTTCACTAGGATTTTTCCCACGTGGTTTTTCCTAGTAAGGTTTTAATGAGGCACATTATCTTTTAATGAACATCCAAGGGGAGTGTTATAAATATATTATATTATGGATGTTCATACTCCGTTGTAAATAAGCTTCCTGAAGAAGCTTATCCGTATATGACTCCGCCGTAAATATGTTTATCTATTTAGTACTCTATTGGAAATAAGCCTCCTGAAGAAACTTATCATTTCGGTACCCGGTTATGGATAAACATTACCTCCGGTAGAAGATTATCCATACCGGGTATAATAAGCTTATCCTTTCAATATCCGGTTATGGATAAATATTACTCTCGGTAGAAGATTATCCATACCGGGTATAATAAGCTTATCCTTTCAATATCCGGTTATGGATAAATATTACTCTTAGTAGAAGATTATCCATACCGAGTCTAATAAGCTTATCCTTTCAGTATCCGGTTATGGATAAATATTACTCTCGGTAGAGATTATCCATACTGGGTATAATAAGCTTATCCTGTTAGTATCCGGTTATGGATAAACATTACCCCGAGTAGAAGATTATCCATACCGGATATAATGAACTTATCCATTCAGTACTCCATTATAGATAAACATTACTCTCAGTAGAAGATTATCCATATCTGGTATTGTAGCAGCTTACACAGCAGCTTGTAGTAGCAGCTTACACAGCAGCTTGCAGTAGCAGCTTACACAGCAGCTTCCTTTCTTCTATAAATAGAAGGGTTTTCATTTCATTATGTACATCAACAACTTCCTTTCTTCTATAAATAGAAGGGTTTTCATTTCATTATGTACATCAGTTTGAATTCGAATAATATATCAGTCTCTCTCTATACGTGTCTTTACTTTACAGTCTTTATTTTATAACATAGTTAACATTTTACAGGACATAAAAGTTAAAACTCCTTAAGAAACCTTCCACTCTTCCAGAATAATGACAATAACAATGTCAATAATAGATCCCTGCCTACCTCTAATCTTCCTACATGTGAAGTAGGAAGTACAATAAAATTATGAACCAATACTAAAAAGGAAAAAAAGAAAAGCAAAAAATGTTGACTATCTTTCAAAAAAAATTATATTTTTTTTTAAAGAAAAAGAGATATTTAACTAGAAGACGGTGGATAATGGCTGGAACTACTCCAAAATGGTGCAGAAATATTGGAGCTGCTGCTGCTGCTACTACTGCTGTTGCCTTGAATTTGATTAGTTTGTGGCCTGTAATAACTAGATTGCTGACCTGAAAATAGCAGGGGATATGAAGGGGAAGAAGCTGCAGAGTTACCTAAAGAAGAAGTTGTGTTTGAATGCAATACAGCCCTAGATGAAGCAAAAAACATTTGCTCCAATAAACCTGAAGGCTGTTGTTGATCAAAAAAATCACCAGGATTTTGTAGTAACTGTGAATATTCCCAATAATCTCTTGTCATATCTGAACTTTGGACTGGCTGCTGCTGCTGCTGGTGAGGTTGGAAAAATGCAGTTGGTTGAGATATTGGAGCCATAAATGGGAATTGAGAAGAAGCTGAAGTTGAGGAGCTTGAAATGGCTAATCTTGTAGTAGGTTGAGAAGATTGAAGCTGTGGTAATAATCTGCTGACATTTTCAGGGAAGTTTAGTTTGGCTCTGTTGCCTCTAAATCTTAAGGCAGCTTCATCATAAGCTCTAGCTGCTGCTTCTGCTGTATCAAATGTACCTAACCAAACTCTGGCTGCTTTATGTGGATCTCTTATTTCAGCTGCCCATTTTCCCCATGGCCTTTGTCTTACTCCTCTGTATCTCCTCCTCCTTTCTCCTCCTGTTTCTTCAGTTGAACCATCAGCTGCTGCTGTTGTTGTTGTGAAAGCTGGAACTGTTGTAATGGTTGAAATTGTGGTGTTTGATGGCGCCACCATACTTGTAGCTTCTTCTGGCACAAGATGATTAATCTTTCTTTATTAAAGTTGAAGATAAATTGCAAAAGAAATGAAGAACAAAACTAGTACCCAATCTTAGAAACATTCAGCTCTGAGATTTATTTAAACAGCTATTGTAATTCACTATTCCCATGCAATAATACCATCGAATAAAAATTAGTTACTTATAAAATTAAGAAAACATCAAAAAAGAATTTGGATAATCATTTTAAAACCCTTTTTTTCTATTACACTGAGGGACCGCAAAAAATAGGAGAAATTTTTGGAGAACTCCTAACTAAAATTAGGAGAGTATAGACCTTTGTGGTCTGGTATTTTTTATTGAGAAGATGGAAAATAAAAAAGGGATTATGTTCTTAAACACAAAGATGAGAAAGAAAAAAAAAAATAAAAGCACAAAAGAAGTAAAGAATGTTATGGAACTACTATTACTAACCAGCTTTAACAGAGGAAGATGGCAAACCACCTCTAAATATCTGAGTAACACTTTCTTCTTGATCACGGCTTCTCTTTTGTCCAGCTCTAGACCCTGAGCTAGAAGAAGAGTAAGCTGAAGATGGCGAGTTTGCTGAATAAATACCAGAACCACCACCGCCAAACGACGACGTAACGGAACCACTTATATCGGGTCGGTAACTCTGACCCGAAACCACATGGGTCAGCGCCGTCACCATTGTGGACATCTCTCTTGTCTGACTATACCCTGTAAACCTTGGCATCGCCGAATAAGTTGACAGCAAATAGTCAGCTTCCAGATGTATTTGTTGTTGAATCATTTCTTCAAAAAATTGGTCGCTTTGTACATGAGGCTGAGCACCGCCTTCTGCGGCGGTGGTTGTAGTTGTTTCTGTATCGCTTGTATCTGTAAAGCTGACATACTCACTGGATTTTCTTGGGTTCGCCACCTTTAATAAGCACATGTACGACCCACTTCAAACTAGACACAAAAATACGACAAAATAACACCAACCCAGATGCTTTTTTGGTGAATTATAAATACCCTTTTCAGCTTTTCCTCAACACAACACCGTTTCTGCAGAATCTGAAGCCACCGACTTTGAACTCTAACACAATCAATTTCGTCGAACACTTTTCGTAGCACAAAATAAGACCAACCCAAATCGTATCTTTCTGAATTGATGGCCTTCCTTATGGTATTTTACTTGATTTGGAGCACATGCACAAAGTAGAAAATGGATTTTCTTTTACAAACAGCTATATAATATAAGGAGGAAAATTCAAACTTGAACAGCCGTGAAGAGAATAGTTGAATCTTCGTGCTACTTTCTGGTAATAGATCGTGCTACTCAGCTTTGTATTTTTATTAAATTTCTTTAAATAGTAAATAAAAAAGAAAGATTTGATGCCTGCCAAAAAAACAACAATACAGTGGCCGACTCAGAGAGATATGTTCCCACCGTTAATTGCACTTTGACTGAAAATGATGAAGTTACATGCATCTGCTTTCGACCTTTCGAACTCCTTAAAGAATGTCGGTTTATACAAGGAGAGAGAAAGAGGAAGACAGTGGTTAAAGAGTTCATCTTCAACTTGAATTCTCCTTTTCTTTTTTTTTTTTTTTTTTTTTGGAACTCTCCTCTCTTTCCATCTTCAACTTGGTTCAATTTGGTTTTTTCAACCCCAACTTGGTACAAATGTTTTTTTTCAACCCCAACTTGTTCTTTTTTGCAGACTCAAACTTTTTTTTCAACCACAACTTGGGTTCATTAAATTTGTTAAGAATAAATTTCTAATTCTTGAATTGTCTACCGTATTAATCAATAAAAATATATTTTCTTGATTTTAATTTATAAAAATTTATTTGATTGGACCTGAAATTTAAAAAAAAAAAATTGAACTTGTAGTGTAAAATAAAATACATATTTTTGTGTGACTATAAATTATTACATAAAAGTAAATTATTTTCAAAGAGTGAAAGAGGCCATTCTTTTTTACACGAACTAAAAAAGAAATATGTTCAACTAAATTAAAACGGATGAAGTATATAAAAGAACAAATTTATTCTGCAAATATCCCATAATCTCCTATAATCTAAGTAAATTAATTTATATTTCAGTAATTTCTATAGATCGTCACTCAGACGCATACATTTCAATCCTTTTTTGAGTCTTATGTTTCTTCTTATCTCAAAAAATTTCTATTTAACTTTAACTTAGGGACCAAATGAGAAAGTAGAAATACTCTAAAAAAATACTAATATTTCAAAATTTAACATATAAATAGAAAAGTTTTAAAAAATAAAAGATAAGCAAAAAAAAAAGGATTCCACGTTTTTGTTTGATAAAATTGCTGAGAAATTACCCGTGACAAAAGTAGTTAAGAGTTTCCTTTTAATGTATTCTCCTTTACTATTTATGTATAGGACAAATTATTAATTTGTGTCACGACCCAAAATCTACTAAGGGTCGTGATGACGCCGGATACTGCTGTCAGACAGGCCAACCAAATTACTTGATGAAGTTCTCATTTGTAACAATCTTGAGAACTAAGGTTTTTCTCAAACTTTACAAATGAAAAGATAACTGTTTCAATTCAAACTAAATAATAAACAAAAAATACAAATTATTTCAAAATCATCCGAGAAGCCGGTGTTACAAGTGCATGAGTATTTAAGAAAGGAATGAAATACTACAACTGTCCGAAACACAATATTGGAAAGAAAATAAATACAAATAAGTGAAAGAGACTCTGCTGGCTGCGGGTCACCTCGAGAAGTGCAGCTCGCCTAAGTCTTCGTATCAACCATGCTGTTACGCCCAGTAGGCCACTAGAGTTACATATACCTGTGCAACAAAAATACACAGAAGTGTCGTATAAGTAGGAAAATAACATGTACTCAATTTGTATCCCGTCTAATCTCGAAGAAGTACAAACGAGATGGTCGATGTGATGACCCAGCTCGTTGTCACGAGAGTTACCACCCCCTTACCCCCTCATTTATGTGTTTCATGTTTCTATATCTATGTTAGAGTTTATCGGGTAAATTGGGATTGATTCTGGTTGAAAATAAGGCATATAGCCTTTTGGAGTGAAGCTTGTTTATGAAAAATCAACATGAAGTTGACTATATGTTTAGAGGGCTCGGAATCAAATTTTGATGATTTGGTTAGCTTCGGGAGGTGATTTGTGACTTAGGGGAGCAATCGGAATTGAATTTGGAGGTCCGGTGTAGAAATAGGCTTGAATTGGCTAAGTTGGAATTTTGGCGAAATTCGATCGATAGGTGAGATTTTGATGCAGGAGCCGGAATGGAATTTTGACAGTTGCAGTAGCTTCGTTAGGTAATTTTGGATATGTCTGCAAATTTTCAGGTCATTCGGACATCGTTTGGTCGGATTTTTGATAGAATGTAGGTTTCGGAAGTTTTGGTTGAATCTTAGGGTTGAACCGGCCTTAATTTGATGATTCGTGCCTGAGGTTCTGCCACTTGTGCTGCTGCTCGGGGCTGAGCTCTGCCCCTACCTTGGCCTCTAGGACGACCTCGACCTCGGCATCTGCCCCTAGCGGCAGCTGCCGCTGCTGGGACCTCGGGCTGCTGGTCAGTAGATGAGGATGCACGTGTTCTTGCCATCTGCGGAAGAACATAGTAGAAATTCAATTAACATTTGAAAGATCAAAGTCGCACGACTGGAAAGAATAAATAGAAGATTTTCCTAACTCTGTAGCCTCTGGGGGATAAATACAAACGTCTCCGTACCGATCCCTCAGACTCTACTAAGGTTGTTCGCGACTTGTGAGACCTATGCAACCTAGTGCTCTGATACCAACTATTACCTACATTTTTCATTAATTACAATCTCTTCTTAAGACTTTAAATAAAATGAAGTAATTACAACAAAATAATTAAATTTAGCGGAAGACTTAGTCAATTTTATCAAATATGATACAGAAAACTCTAAACATGATACACTACCCAAGACTGGTGTCACAATACTCACGAACTTCTAAGAATAATATACATAATCGTCTGAAAGAAATATAAGTTGTTTATCTCGAATACATGAGATAGCAGAATGAAATACATAGATAGAGGAGACAACGGGTCCTGCGGACGCCTACAAGGCTACCTCGAAGTCTTAGTAGTCGGAATATCCACAATCGTGCTATTGTCGCTGCTGTTGTTCGTAACATGTATCTGCGCAAAAAAAATGCAGAGTGTAGTATCAGCACAACCGACCTCATGTGCTGGTAAGTGCCTGGCCTATCCCGGCGAAGTAGTGACGAGACTAAGGCCAGTCACCCATATAAACATGTACAGTTGAGATATATATAAACATATACAACAGCAGAAAACGTTATCGAACGTTTATAAGGAAAGAATCTGCTCTGAAATAACAGTCAATAACTCACAATATCCGGAGTAATCTGATCAATGGAACAAATCTTACTTTCATGTGTCAATTCATTTTTCATTTCATATCTTGTGGTAGGCGTACCACTCGCTCCCAAATGTAACAATAGGCTACCGGCACCTATGGCCAATGCCAAGATTCAAATCACTTTGTGGTCGGCGTGCCACACGATCCCATTTCTTATCATATAAGTGGTCGGCGCGCCACACGATCCCAAATCTTCAATATGAAAGTGGTCGGCGTGCCACACGATCCCAATTCTTTAATATATAAGTGGTTGGCGCGCCACACGATCCCAATTCTTTAATAATGTATATTACCGGCATTAAGCCAATAATCTCTAATCAATAGTGAAAGTATAAAAGTATTACCGGTATTAAACCAATAATCTTCACTTCAACAATGTTTATATTACCAGTGTAAAACCAATAATTGATAGTAAATCAACGATATATCTCCATTACCGGTGTAACACCAATAACTCTTAATCAATAATTTATATGTAATTTTACCGGCATAAAGCCAATAAATGATAATAAACCTACAATTTATCTCTGTTACCGGTATAATACCAATAACTCTTAATCAACAATTCATACATAACTCAGTTCCTATTTTCTCAAGCTAGGATAGAACAAACACTTACCTCGAATGTTTACGAACAACTCAATCCGTAGTAATGCCTTTTCCTTTCAAATTTGGCTCCAATCCAATCGTATCTATACACAATTGACTTAATATCATCAATTCTACTTAACAAACTAGTTCATATTGCTAAATGTAATTTTTACAATATTCTGTCTGGAATAGTAAAAATCGACCCCGGGCCCACATGATCGAAACTCGAGTTTCGAAC
Organism: Nicotiana noctiflora; assembly: GCA_032618575.1. Taxonomy (NCBI): domain Eukaryota; kingdom Viridiplantae; phylum Streptophyta; class Magnoliopsida; order Solanales; family Solanaceae; genus Nicotiana; species Nicotiana noctiflora. The sequence goes on along the minus strand of JASVEL010000176.1, from coordinate 30,710 downwards.
CAAAATAAATTCACCCAATCATCCACGAGTTCAATTATATAATTTGTTCTTAAGTTCGACTCCAAAACGAGGTCTAGATCGTAAATTCTTTGAAAACTCTTATTAAACTCAATTCTCTAATTTTTCTACCCATTTACACATATTTAGGCTTAGGAATTCAAATAATATTGATGGAAAATGAAGAAAACGAGTCAAGAATCACTTACCCAAGAAGTTTGATGAAGAATTGCTCAAAAAATCGCCCAAGGAGCCGTGGAGAAGAGAGTTTTTGTGAAATGGGATTTTTATCTCGTTTCTGTTCTGTTTTCAGATTTAAAATCACTGGGCAGCACTTTGTTCATCGCGTTCGCGACACCTCGGTCGCGTTTGCGATGAAGGAAAAATGTTACACATCACGTTCGCGTGGGTCGAGTCGCGAACGCGAAGAGGAAATTCTGGGGGCTTCAATTTTGGCCTACGCAAACGCGTAGAGGAAATGATTGGCTTCAAATTTTTATGCTACGCGAACGCGAGAAGGCGTCCGCGATCGCGATGAAAGGAAATAGCTGGACATCGCGAATGCGACTAGTAGAACGTGAATGCGATGAAGGAACAAAATGTGCATCGCGAACGCGACCAACAGGACGCGAACGCGATGAAGAAATGCCTGCTGCAGATTTTCTGCAATTTTTCTAAGTTCAAAATCATCCCGATGCCTATCCGAAACTCACCCGAGCCCTCGGGGATTCAAACCAATCACGTACACTGACTCAAAAACATCATACGAACTTGCTCGCGCGATCAAATCGCCAAAATAACATCAAAATCAATGAATTGAGCCTTAAAACTCAAGAATTCTTTCAAAATTTCATAACTTCCAAAATTTCCAATTTAATGCCATAATACGTCAAACGACGTCCGTTTTCAACCAAACTTTACAGGAAGCGCTTAACGAATATATATGACTTATACCGGGCGTCGGAACCAAAATACGAGCTCAATACCATTGCTTTTTAATCAAATTTCAGTTTCATTTTTCTTAAACATTTTCAGAAAACAATTTAACAGAAAAATTCGTTTACCGGGGTTCTAGACCTCGGATTTCGATTTCGGGCATACGCCTAAGTTTCATATTTTTCTATGGATTTTCTGAGACCGTCAAATCACGGGTCCGGGTCCGTTTACCAAAATGTTGACCAAAGTCAACCATATCAATATTAATATCAAAATTCTTCAAATTTTTCACATATTTCATATATTTCAACATAAAAAATTTTTAGCTTCGCGCCCGGAATGTGCACGCAAATTGAGGCAACTATAAATAAGGTTTTCAAGACCTTAGAAGCTCGAAATGATTAAGAAAACAAGTGATGACCATTTGGGTCATCACATGGGTTACGTTCTATTAGCCTATTGTGACGTATTCCTTGTGGTTTTGATCAGATTCGGCATGCGAGGAGGTGGATTTGAGAGGAAAAAGGCATAGCGGATTAGACTTGTGGCTGATTTGAGGTGAGTAATAGATCTAGATGATGACCTGAGGATTTTAAACCCCGGTATATCACACTGTGACGCTATATTGTGGCGAGACACGTACTATATGACAAGTGCGGGGTCGTTTGTGATTGGGGACTATGGCTTAGTCCGTCCCAAGTGATGTTCATACTATCTTTGACTATAAATTGATTGGTAAACATCCTACTTGGGTTGTTATTAGAATATTTGGGTTGTGTGCCAATTATTTGAATCCCATAGGAATTATTATCACTGCTTCCATGATGCTTAGTATGCTATATGATTTCAGTCCTTAGTTAAACATTGTTTCGAAATGTTAAGTCAATTTCTAATGTTTTAAAAACTTAATCTATATTTCCTAATAATTGGAACTGAGAATTATAACTTGACTTTGCCCGTGTGGCTCACATGCATATTCCAGACTGAGTGTGGATCGGACTGCACGCCGTAGCAATTATATAATGATATTGCGCTTGGGCTGTAGGAGCCGCTCTGGTGTCTGAACCCCCACAGTGAGCGCGGGTACCCAAATAGATCGGGCTGCACGCCGCAGCGGTCATGTGCATAGCATTGCATTCATACATTGGTATTTGCCTGTCATTAAAATTTCTTCCTCCAATTCTCCATTTAGGAAAGCTATTTTAACATCCATTTGATGGATTTCAAGACAATAAAGGGCCGCTAGTGCCACTAACACCCTAATAGATATTATCCTCGTTACTGGCGAGTAAGTGTCAAAGTAATCAAGGACTTTCTTTTGTCTATAATCTTTACAACAAGTCTTGCCTATATTTGTCAATAGTGACATCAACTTTAGTTTTCCGTTTAAAGATCCATTTCGAACCTAAAGGCTTATTTCCTAGAGGAAGATCAACCAATTCACATGTATGATGATCCAAAATTGATTGAATCTCACTATTGACTGCCACTTTCTAAAATGCTGAATCAAAAGACGACATGGCTGCTTTAAAAGTTTGAGGCTCATTTTCAAGCAAGAATGTCACAAAATATGGTCCAAAGGACGTAGATGTTCTTTGACGTTTGCTATGCCTTGGATCTTCTATACATGGAGTAGTTTTCTTTGGTTCTTCCCGAGGTCGTTTAGGTTTTTCACTTAATGACTCGCTTTCAGTTTTATACGGATGGATACTTTCAAAGAATTCAGCATTATCTAATTCCATTACAATATTAACATGAATCTCAGAATTATCAGATTTATGAACCAAAAACTTACATACTATATTATTTGTAGCATATCCAACGAAAATGCAATCTATTGTTTTTTGTCCAATTTTAACCCTTTTAGGTAAAGTAACATGTACCTTTTCTAGACACTTCGTTGAGTATTCGGTTAGCTAAAAGGATAGCTTCCCCCCACAAACTCTGCAGTTCCGGAACTTATTAATAAAGGATTCATCATTTATTTTAATGTCCGATTTTTACTTTCTGCAATTCCGTTGGATTGAGGTGTATACGGTGCAGTAGTTTCATGGATAATTCCATATTCCGAACATATTTCTGCACTCGGAGATTCATATTCTCCACCTCGATCACTTCTAATCATTTTGATCTTTTTATTCAATTGATTTTCTACTTCATTCTTGTATTGCTTAAATGTTTCAATCGTTTCATCCTTACTATTAAGCAAATAAACATAACAATGTCTAGTGGAATCATCAATAAAAGTAATAAAATACTTTTTCCCACCTCGAGATGGTGTCGACTTCATATCGCAAATGTCAGTACGTATTAAGTCTAAAGGATTTGAATTCTTTTCAACAGACTTATAAGGATGTTTTATAAACTTCAATTCAACACATATTTGATATTTCAATTTATTACACTCGAATTTAGGCAATACTTCTAAATTAATTAACTTCCGCAAGGTTTTATAATTGATATGTCCTAAACGAATATGCCATAAATTATTTGACTCCAATAAATAAGAAGAAGCCGAAATTTTATTCATACTGTCAACAACCATTACATTGAGTTTGAAAAGGCCCTCTGTGAGGTAGCCTTTTCCAACATACATTTCGTTCCTGCTTACAACAACTTTATAAGAAACAAATACACATTTGAATCTATTCTTTACAAGTAAAGAAGTAGAAACTAAATTCTTCCTAATAGTAGGAACATGAAGAACATTGTTAAGCGTTAACACCTTGCCGGAAGTCATCTTCAGGAATATCTTCCTATAACCTTCAATCTTGGCTGTTGCATTATTTTCCATGGAAATTTCTTCTTCCGGACCAGCAGTAGATTAAGTCGCAAATGCTTCTTTGACAGCACAAACATGTCGAGTGGCTCCAGAGTCAATCCACCACTCATTCAGATTTCCAACTAAATTGCATTCTGAATGCATTGCGCAAAGATCATCAATCTCATTATTCTTCTGCACTATATTGCCTTGTCCTTTCTTCTTATACTTTTTTCGGGAGACGACAATTTGGGCTTTTGTGACCGACTTTTCCACAATTGTAGCAGCTGCCCTTGAATTTCTTTTTGTTCTACTCCTTAGTTTGTCCAGAAGGCCTTTTCCTCTTCTTACTTTTGTGAGCAGTCTCTTCAACGATATTACCTCCCATGATCGTTGAATTTCCACAAGACTTCTTCTCGACTGTTTTGTTGTCTTCCTCGATCTTTAGGCGATCACAAGATCTTTCAACTTCATTTCTTTGCGTTTGTGCTTCAGATAGTTCTTGAAATCTCTCCACGAAGGAGGCAATTTTTCAATCATAGCAGCTACTTGAAATGCTTCATTCACGACCATACCTTCAGCTATAAGGTCGTGAAAAATAAGTTGAAGCTCCTGAAATTGGGTTCCCACAATTTTGATGTCTATCATTTTATAGTCTAGAAACTTGGCAATCACGAACTTCTTCAAGCATGTATCTTCTGTCTTGTACTTCTTCTCAAGTGGGTCCCATAACTCTTTCGAAGTATTCATTGCACTATACATATTGTACAAGTCATCTTCTAAAGCACGTAAGATATAGTCTTTGCAAAGAAAATTTGTCTACTTTCATGCGTCAATAACCATGAACCTTGTATTATCTGGCATGTTCGTAGCAGGAACTAGAGGCTCTTCACTAGTGAATTTCTGCATACCAAGTGTGGTAAGCGAGAAGAACACCCTTTGTTGCCATCCTTTGAAGTTGGTTCCAAAATATTTCACCGGTTTCTCAGCCGAAGGAACAGCAGTACGGCTTGACGAGGCTATCATTGTTGCACCAACAATCGCAGAAGGATTTTTATTTTCATTTGCCATTTCTTACTGTCAACAACAGAAGAAATCAATTAATGGCAAAACCAGAATAGTAAATAATACTATAATCAATAAACAATACGTAATAAAAGCAACTAAGGTTTTTATATAATGTATTACAGAAAAATGATAAAGTTTTTATGTTCTTCAAATTATTTTCTAAATTTCAATACCCTGATAAAGTTTTTATATCTTCAAATCAGAATAGTAAAATTCAGACAGAATACAAAATATAATAATTGAAACTCTTGTTATTTATCTGTATTGCTGTAAGTAAATAAAACAGTAATCTTTCTGAAAAATAAAACAGAAAGTTAGTAGAAATAATTCTGAAAAATAATATTCGAAATTTAAAATAATTTTTGAAACGTTGAAGGAAAAAATCGAGCCACTGAATATACATTGTGTCCTTAAGGCAATTATTCCGCTCACGTACCTGAGGTTATGGAGTATATCCTCCCAGGATATAACAATTTAATTCACCGGAGTGTTGGTACCAAAAATGCCGATGATCAGCGAACTACTTGATGGCAGCAAAACACACTGGAATTTTAGTGCAGAAGAAGAAGAAGATAATCAGAAAATTTCGTAAGTAAATATTCTGGGATTTGAAGGTCTATTTATGGCCAACTTGTTGATTTTTCTGAAGAGGTTTGCAACCTTTCAGAATAGTCATGATTGTTGGAATCGGTGTGATCGACCCTCTGAAGAGGTTTGCAATCTTTCAGAACAGTCATGGCTGTTGGAACAGGTGTGACCCTCTGAATAGGTTTGCAACCTTTCAGAATAGTCATGGCTGTTGGAACAGGTGAGACTCTCCGAAGTGATTTGCAACCTTTCAGAATAGTCATGCCTGTTGGAACATGTGTGACACTGTTTCAGAACAGCCATAGCTGTTGGAAATTTTTGCGGAAAATTTAAAACGAATTTAAATTAATCCGGGAAAGAAAAACGGGCTAGACCCGACCGGGTCGCGGGTCATCTCTTCATTTCTTTTTCCACCATTTACCATTCATACCTCTTTTGTTATTATTTATTAAATAACAAACCTCTCTTCCTACTTTTCTCGGTAATACTCTTCTTCTTTTATTGTGTTATAACAAAAATAGCTTTCTGCCGGAATTTTGACTAGGGCTCCTCGTTATTGTCGTTTTTTGTTCTTTATAAACTCTAGTGATCACCTTATAATTTTTTTTTAATAATTGTGATATTTTGTGACTAATCCTGATAATTATCGTACGAAAAATTCTAGCAATTCTCATGTTTGGTGGAATATTCCGGTGATTACTATATGAAAAGTTCTGGTAATTGCCAAGAGCGCTTCCCAAAATGTCGAACAAATTCTATTTTCCCAAAAAAAAATTCTTACTGGGGTTAAATGGCGGCATCGAATAATCCTATATAATCAAATCCTGGGGTACTATTTAGAATTTTTGTTTTTTCATGATTAAATAGATGCCCTATTTGTCGATATTTATTTACTAAATGCAATTCTATAAAAAACTAATGTAAGAGGCTAAGAGATAAGTACTTTGTATACTTTCGATGTATACAATTTAAGTTTTGTTTACCTGGTAGACAATAGTTATAATATAAATATGATACTAATTATTTGAATCACTTTGTTGTATAGTAAGAGATACAAAATGTAAATTATATCACCCAAAAGTATACAACTCGCCTATCTGTTAGGTATTTTATAAATATTTTTTCTAAATAGATATAGAATTTAATATTTTTTTAGATGGGCTTTTTTGCTTCTTTTTTTTTTTTTCTTGACCGCATGTGCAGACTGTGTAAATATCTCTATTATTTACAGGAAAAGATTATTTTGCCAGTAAAACCATATATTTAGTGCCTATACGGTAACATTTAGTGCCTATAAGAATATAATTTGAATGGTAGTATCACGAATCTGAATTTATATATTTTTTATTATTTCATGTTTCAAAAATATGTGAAGTATTCATAAAGGTGTAATTTTTAGCATATTTATAGTATAATCGAAATGAACTATTAACCATTCAAATCAAGTGATTATTGTAATCACAATCAAAGAGAAGATATTCAAAGGTTTGACTCTTTCATTTTGAGTGTACAGAATATATACATAGAAATACTAGAAGTAGTCATTATAATTAAGCTATCTCTTATAATTTTCAACGTTCATGTTTATCGAGAAACAAACTCGTGATTGTATATTTGAATTGGATAAATTAATGCTGCAGACATGAGACATTATTAGGAAGAATATGTCTTCACGTTTATCCACTATTGGTATAATTCCCCTCTAAAGCGACTTCAATCTCGCAATATTTTTCATTCGTGGAAGCAGTATTTAACTATTAATTCACAAACAAAAAGAATTTCTTTTATATTTAACCTAATTTTATTTACAAATATAAATCAAATTATAAAAGATTGTACCTTTTATACAAGAAATTTTAGATGATTGTCGAAAATCGGGTATAGAAGTCAAAATATGTGCCATTTTTGGTTGGGTTACGTTGTTAAATAAGTGACAAGGGTAGTAATTCTTTTTTTTTTAAAAGATAAAGTTTCATAAAATATTGCGGTGTAGAAGCTAATTACCATACATAACTATATGCCTAATTATTGTTCGTATGTTATTGTTCAATAGTTACCAACTTTTATATACAACCAAGGCAATATATAAAAATATAGAAAAAGAGAATGCTCTCGTGAAGAGTAAAACTCAAAATCTCTACTTACCAAGCGAGCGGTCTAAACAACTGAGTTATAATAGTTTGTTGTTCTCTTGTTTCAGTACTACTCAAAAATTTGCTATAAAAATCAAATATGGGTAGGTGATTTTGTTAAAGTACATCAAAAAATAAAAAATATAATGTATATGCTTAATGTGTTGCGTAATCAAATACAACCACTACTAGAAAATAGGCCTAAGGCAACGCCACAACATCTGTTGCCATAGTAACGACAACCGTTGCGATAGAGATAGTGGCACGGTTTAGCGTCTGTTGCGGGAACTTGCGTCGCCATTGGTTAATTGCAACGGTTTTAAGCAACGGTTTAATAACCGTTGCCATAGGAACATCTAATGCAACGGTTGTATCATGACCAAAACCAACAGTTAAAGTTGAGTTATGGCGACGGTTTTGAACCGCCGCTATTTGGATATTGCAACGACTGAGAACCGTTGCTATAGACATTACAACATTTTATATATTATTTTGTTTTACCTGTTGGAACGGTTATTACAGGCTGATGCAACGGTTATGCTGAGCTACTGCAACGAATATCCTGAGCTACTGCAACACGTATCCTGTGCTACTGCAACGCTTATCCTGAGCTACTGCTACGCTTATTGGAAGCTATATAACGGTATCGCAACAAGATAAATATATAATACACTGAAATTAATACATAACTGACGAAATAAAAATATATTCATCAATAGAATCATAATTCAAAATATACAACTGCAATTATCCATTTATAAAAGCAAAATATACGATAAAAGTGTTTAATAATCCAAGAGTTGGAATACATAAGTTTGCAAAATAGTTACAAAATAAAAACATTCCTAGATTGTCTGAAGATTCTTCGACCAATACATTTAGGTAAGGTCTTCACTGCTTTCATCTCCCCCTTGATCATTTGGTTCACCTGTAAATTCAACAAGAACAGAAATAGTTAGAGGCAAGAAAAAGATGTTAGAGGCAAGAAAAAGAAATAGTTAGAGGCAAGAAAAATAGTTACAGGACCATTCCGCCTAATATTCTGCCATTATGCCTAACAAAAGGCGTGTAAGAAACATTTAAATCTGCCTAACAACATACATCAGCACATACATGGCGGATGCACACCTGATTATCACATTCACAACAAGTACTTGAAAGGGAAAAGAAGTAAATAAATATCACAGCAAGCTAAGATAGTAACCACCACTAACCAAGTACATCTGGAATACTACTAAGACTTGATGCATTAATCTGCATCTTCTTAGGTTCATATTCACCTATTGCTTTCTCAAATACATCACTAACCAAGTACATCTGGAATACTACTAAGACTTGATGCATTAATCTGCATCTTCTTAGGTTCATATTCACCTATTGCTTTCTCAAATAGCTAGAACACCAGCTTCCAGCTAAAATTATTCACCTATTGCTTTTAGCTAAAATTATAATTTCTCATCTTCCATGGTTCATCCAGTTTTGATCCCAAGATCATAAGCATTCTTAACTATGGAGAAATAATTTCTTTCTTATCTCTTGTTAATTGTCATCTTTTGTACAATTCCAGAATCTTTTCTTTACTTGATTTCCCTTTCCTTCGGAATTTTGAAAGCAATTATGTCATATTCAGAGATTAATTACTAGAATCATGACTAGTCTAATGAATAATTGTAGTAGAATAGACTGTAACTAGAGCAGTCAATATGGGCTTGGCCCGTTGGCTAGCCCAACCCAGCCCGTAATCTAGCAGGGTTGGGCTATAATTTTTTAAGCCCATTTTAAAATGAGGCTTTTAAGCCCGGCCCGAGTAAGCCCGTAGCCCGTGAGGGCTTTCCCGTGGGGGCCCGTGGGGCCTGTGAGCCTAGTAAAAATATTTATATAAAATATATAACATATAAAAAATATATGATACTAAAAATAACAAGAAGAATATCCCAAGCTTAAAGTTTATTAAACTCATTATATTAAAATATCAAAATTTAAAGTCTTAAAATGTTAATTAGTTAAGTAAAATATATTATTAAATAAATAACTAATAAAATATTAAATTGTGTAAACTAAAAATCTAAACCCTAAACGGCTAAACTTCAAAGAAAGTAGAGCTACTTCTTTTGGAATCCTCTTTCGCTCTCGTAGTCGTTTTTCCATACTCAAACTGGTAATATTTTTTTTGTGAATTTGAATATTATTAGTTTTAATTCAAGTACTCTTAATATTTAACTAATTAATATTGCATATGAATTATAGATGTTGATGAAAGTGAAGATGTTAAGACCACCCTGTCACAAGCGGATTCAATTGTGTTTGATGAAAATGATGTGTTGGATATCCCATAAGCATCATGGACGTTCTCTTGAATAGTTTGTTTTGAATTTTGGCTTTTAGTGATTGAAATATAGTCTTGTCTTTTACATTTTAATATTTATTGTGATATAATGGAATAGTATAAAAAGTTATTAAATTTTGTGAAATTTTTTTGAATAAGATATTTTTTAACTTTTAAATATTTATCTTTTTTACGTTAGAAGTTAAAGAAAAAATATAAAATTATATTTTATTAAATGATGGGCCGGCCCGTGGGGGCCCGTGGCCCACATAGGGCTGGGGTGGGCTGACCATGACTAGTCTAATGAATAATTGTAGTAGAATAGACTGTAACAGTAACGACTGTAACTGTAACGACTAAGAAATAGCACTGTAACGACTGTAATGAAATACTAACGACTGTAACGACTAAGAAATAGCATTGTAACGACTGTAATACAACTGTAATGAGCACTGTAATGAAATAGCATTCCAAACGACCCTCGGCAGTGTTGACATATAATTCAAGAAATAGCATTCAAACGACCCTTGTGGACTAAACCGTGGTAGACAGAGGATAGGATTCACAAAGGCATGAGGATTCAATAAGGATTTTCCCTGTGTTTGTTCTATCATATAAAGCTACATATCTTTCGAGTTTTAGTATCTAATTTGGTGTTTGGCTTTTCATGGTCAGAAAATGTCAGTTGCCTTAACTTTTTGCCCTCAGTTATCTTGGTTTTTCATTAGCCCTTCGTTCATTTACCTGTTTTTTCCATGTTCTATATTCTCTTGCATTTTGATGGATATAATATTGTTAACTTAAACAAACTTTTCTTCTTATTACCTGGCTTCTGTGCTCTTCATTTGCTTGCATTTCTATAGAATTGTGTAACTGCGTTAATTAAGACCTCTCACCATTATTTAAAGAAAAAAAAAATGTAAAAATTTAAGATAGAATAATCTTTTCTGAGTTTTCCTTATACCTAGCGACTTGTAATTTATGTAATCTTTGAACATGGTAATTTGTAACTTAGTGTTCCGTAAGGTCAAAGCACGACTCTTGCCAATAAACAATTTGTAAAAACTAAGAAAGTAGTTGAACAAAGTAGTGGTTCATATGACGATTTGGCTTCGTGTCCTCTCAACTCTGTATAAATATTAGTTCATCCGATTTAAAATAAGTAATATTTTTTGTATGTTTTCAACAAATCAAAAAAATTATTTTTAAGATTAATTAATAATTAAATTAATCATATTAACCCTTAATATTTCACGTAAACACTTCTAATACATATTTCAATACTATTTACTCTAAGGATAATGTAAAAAATAATAATTAATTCATTCTTATTATCTAGAAAAATTACTTATTTTGGACCCAAAAAAAAGCAAAATAAATCACTTATTTGTAATGGAGGGAATAATATTAGTAACATTTGTTGTAGTTTTCTTTGGTTCTCTTTTTGGGTACGTGGTTGTCTGTTTATTACAATGCTAAAAAGGGGAATGATTACAAGATTCTCAATTAATTCTTATCACTTTGTAAAATCTAATTTCGTCATTCCTTTGTGTATACTTCTCTATCAATGGGTCCTTAAAACTTTCATGTCATATAAACTCAATATACCTTTAAAAAGGAGGAGACATGTAACTCTTTAATAAAGGGTTTCATTTGGTTGATTTCGAAAATTAATTTTATATTTAAGAATGTAATATTTCATACGTATATACTGGGAAAACTCTTTCAATAAAGTACATAAAAATTAACTTAAAATCTAGTAAATTTAGTCACTAAGTTAACAGGGCATGAATAATTTTATGGTAATTAAATAAAAGAAAGAGAAATAAAAGGGTTTCTTTTTAACCAGTTCTAGAACTTTATCCTCAATTGCGTTAGGCATCCACCAAGCTTACTCGTATTTCATCGCTCATCGTTCATAAGCCAAAAATGCTGATAATTAATCTATTTATTCATCTTCCGTTTCATTTACTATATGATAAACCTATCATATCGGGAACATTATAATATACTTATATAGTATTCTCTCTGTTCCAGTTTATGTGAACTTATTTCAATTGGTCCGTTCTAAAAAAAAAAAAATTTCTAAACTTGATAACAATTTAACTTAAAATTACAACTCTATCCTTAATGAAAAACTTTTATAATCACACAAATACTTTAGACCACATTTGAACTTGTTTAGGACCATAAATTTCAAAAGTCTTCAGTTTTTACTTAACCTCGTGGCCAGACAAATAGCTTTAAATAAATTGAAACAGACTGAATAGTATTTGCGACTTTAATTATTTAAAGAATTTCAATTCATTTAATTATTTAAATTCTTAACGTATTTTAATTTCTATGTCAAAGAAACTATTTTATAATATTTTACTCGCTATTTCCTTCTAGTATTATTAAATGTCGTGTTTATAAAAGAAATAAACTAGGACGCAAGAAATATTAATCAAGGCCTAAAAGTTGTCTTTTGTCACACTATGTAACTTGTTGTTTTTGTCAATATACATTTCGGTATGTATCTATGTCAAGAATAGCGTAGTTATAATAATTAAAGTTGAAAGTTATGTAATCAAGTGGAGCAACTAGTTAATACTATGATTTTAGCCTAACCTGCCTCCCGTTCACATGAGTTTAGTCGGACCCAGCCTAATCTTTATTTTACAATATTTTTCTGTGCGTTTCGAGGCATTTGTATCAATACCCGCTTTTTTGGGTCACATATTATTTGTGCATGTTTTGTAAAAAAAATTGCAAACGTACCCACTTTTTTGCGTAATTGAATTATGTGTCTCAAAGGCCTATAAAACCTCATTTAGAGTTGCCTCAATTTGCGTACACAATCCGAGCGCGTAGCCGGAAAGCTTAAATACGAAATCCGTGAAAAATGCTAAGTTTTGATGTTAAAATGAATAAAATTGACTTTGGTCAATATTTTGCGCAAATGGGCCGAACCTGTGATTTGACGGTCCCGAAGGGTCCGTAGGAAAATATGATTCTTGGGAATATGTCTGGAATCGAATTACGAGTTCCCGAGCCCGAGAAATAAATTTTCAAAGAGAAATTATTTTTCTGAAATGTTTAAGAAAATTAGAAATAAAATTTGATCCGAAAGCGATGGTATTGGGTCCGTATTTTGGTTCTGACGCCCACTACAGATCTTATATATGTTTTGAGTCCTTCCTGTGAAATTTTGTTTGAAACGGACGTCGTTTGACGTGATTCGGACTTGAAATCTAAATTTGAAACTTGATGAAGTTTGAGGAAAAATTCATGATTTTGAGGTTTGATTCACTCTTTTGAGGTTATTTAGGCGATTTGATCGCATGGATAAGTTCGTATGACGTTGTTGAGTTAGTACGAGTGTTTGGTTAGGAGCCCCGAGGGCTTGGGAGTATTGCGGATGTATTTTGAAAGGTTTTGAATTTATAAAGTTACGACCCAACCCGGTCGTGATGGCACCCAACCCTTACAGCTAGGCAAGCCAGACCAACAGTCATTTTCATATTAACAATAAGTCCCGAAACCGACAATTTAAGGAGAATATAATAGTTTATCATAATAATCCAGTAATAATAGGATGATAATAATGAGAAGTGCGAAAAACTGATAATGGCACTCCCAAAGATCTGGGGTCACGAGTATAGAGCCTCCAAAAACTGGATAATTAGAATATGTGAACGTAATACTCAAGTCTGAAAGTATATAAATAAAAACTGGAATAAGAAGAGTAGCCAGGTCCTGCGAACGTCACCAGCTACCTCAACCACTCTGATAACTCCGATAAAACGAGACTACTCAACTAAACCTCCAGCGTACCTGAATCTGCACACAAAGGTGCATGGAGTAGGGGTGAGTACTAAGTACTCAGTGAGTAAAAAGCATATAAAATGTCTTAAGATAAGAAATCCACGAAATGCCACAAAGTGAAGCTACATCTAACAGTTCGATATTTACTACGAACTAACAATAACAGCAAATCACAGATAGCACCAGTAAATAACAATGCATGAATTTAATACAATGCACATGACCGCTACGGCGCGTAGTCCGATCCATTTAACGTCGAAGACGCTCACTGGGGGTGTGTACAGACTCTAGAGGGGCTCCTTCAGCCCAAGCGCAATATAATCATAGCATTCGCTGCAACGTGCAGCCCGATCCATACTCAGTCCATATATGCATATGAGTCACATAACAATTTCAATTTATTTATTTCCAGTTTCCAATTAATTAATAAGGAAAATACTTTAGTTACTTAATTTTTAAGGAAAAAGTGACTTAGCATTTCATAATAGTGATTAAAACCCAGGACAAAGATCAATGATTTTACAAATCATGCTATCACAATGATATCTATCCCCTAAGGATACTACAGGTCGGCACAAGGCCCCAAACATGGCATAAAGCCCAGATATATTCAACACAGAGTGTGTTTCACTCGCCAATATAGTATTATTCTTGTTCGGGATGGACCAAGTCACAATCCCCAGTCATAACCAATCTCGCGTATTCCATGGGATGCGAGTCACGTCCTAAATAGCGTCACAATGTGATAAGCCGAGGTTTCAAACCCTCAGGCCATCATATATACCAACTACTCACCTCTAACTGGCTGTAGACTCGTCCGCAATTCCTTTTCCCTTTGTATCGACCTCCTCGCGCGTCGAATCTAGTCAAAACCACAGCGAATACATAAATATGGGTAAAAAAAATATAATCCAATCAAAAATACTTGAAAAGTACCAAAATTGACGAAGTTGGTAAAATCCGAGCCCCAGACCCACTTCTCAAAAAAATTCCAAAAATTACACCAATGGATTCCTCATCTCGCCACGAGTCCGTACATATATAGAACACCAAAATCGGAGTCCGTTTGACCCCTCAAATGTTAACTTTACACCTTCTTAGATTTCAAGCTCTAACCTCCATTTTTACCCCTTAAATCGTTGGGTTTTCAGTGTTTAATCTATGTTTTTAATCATAACAACATAATCCGAGTCAAAGAACTCTTACCTGATGAAATCCCACGAATTCTCTCTTAACAATCACCTCAGAAGCTTCTTCCCGTTCCAATAATTAGAAGAAAACTCGACCTTCTCATTATAGGTATATTGTTCACGTGTTTTACTGTTTCCGATGGATTACTTGTGAAATTCTAATGAATTTAGGCTTTTGAATCACTCAATGTGACCTTATAATGAAGGAGATATGTAGGTTTTAAGATTTGCAAACAGTGCAGGTTTTTAATGCGCCGTCAGGGGCAGTTTCATCATTAATTTAAAATTTTGGGCAACCTTAATAAAATGGACATAAAATCCTCATACAATGTTCAAATTCGATGATTCTTTTGCTACGGGTCCGTAATTACGATAAGGATCTAATGCTTCATTCAAAATAGTAATCGGAGCTCATTTGTTCAATATAATATCATTTATGCTTGAAGAAACGATGTCGAAGCATAAGAAAAACGAACATAATGCAACCCAAACCTATCCGAAACTCACCCGAGCTCCTCGGGACCACATACGAACATATTAACATGTCACATATGATCATGCAAACTTAGTTACACTTTCAAATCACCAAAACTAACATCAAAACACCAAATTTACATTGGATTCAAGCCTATGTTCTTCTAAAACTTCTAAAACTTGCATTTGATCTAAAACCCGATCTAAACACCTCCGAATGACTTGAAACATTGCACGTATATCCAAAATCACCTAACGGAGCTACTGAAACTCTCAAAACTCCATTCCGACCCTCAGATCAAAATCTCACTTACCATCCGGAATTCGCCAAAATCCAACCTTAGCCAATTCAAGCCTAATTCTACACCTGACCTCCAAATTAAATTTCGGTTGCACTCCTAAGTCATAAATCATTCCCAAAACTAGTCGAATCATTAAAAATCCATTAAGTGTCTTCTAACTCATAAGTCAATATCCAGTTGACTTTTCCAAACTAACCTTCTCAAAACGAGACCAATTGCCTCATTTCTAACCAAACTCTATCCGAATTACTTCAAATTCTCCAAACATATATAATGAAACATATAGAAGCATAAAATGGGGAAAACAGGGTGGTAACTCCCGTGACGACGGGTCGGGTCGTTACATCCTCCCTAACTTAAATAAATTCTCGTCCTCGAGCGTATCGAGAGTTGTTATAAAAGCCAAATAGTAGCTGAGTGGTCTTACCAATCACATTCCGGGGGTGATCCCTCGTCACCCTATCTTGAATAAACCCAATAACACAATACAACCGAACTTTCACAGTCCATTTAATTATATAACCAAACCATAGAACCACGCGACACTTTCTGAAAATCATACACCAGATCAGAAATTCACATCTGAACTCAAAGTAAGCCCGAACCAGCTGTAATAACCCATACTTGCACCCTTAGGTGGAAACTTATGATATACCGCCTAAACCAAACACTTGGAATCATAACTTCTATTCACAGCAGTTGTCCTCAGCAACCAATTACCGACGGAGAACCTCTTATTAGCTAAAGCTTTATTCCAACACTTCCCTATACTGCCAACGATGAATGAAACACGCTATAACCATAATCATCTCTTAGATCAACCATTCATGAAACCACTTCCCTTGACTAATATCACAACAGATTTCCAGGTCAAACCTCGGTATTATCTTCCTAACAAGCTGAGATCAAATCTGTCTGTATTCATTAATGACCCCAACTATCACCTCAAATACAATACCACTCTGCTGATATGATACCTCAATATAGGTCTAAACAACATCATGCATAATACACGCACCAGTAAGGAACGATCTTAACTCACTCAAATCATAACAATAACTCAATCGAAAGAGCTGTACCTCAAGCTCATCAATACCATTACAATATAAGGCTAAGAACCCGTCTCACATCATAGAAATAGAATGCCTGAATCTACTCCGAAAGGTCATAACTCCTGTAGCTTCGCTACAATGCCCGATCATATCCCAACACCGTTACACCTGAAGCACCTCAAGCCGATATGCTCAAAGTCAACAACCATGCACATTTGATGTCTGAAACCAATGCAATTCATTACACCCACGGTGACACAGAGAACACCCAACATACAACCCGATAGACCATAGCCAATGCTCTATACACCGAGCAATACTCAATTACTCTTCCCGCTCGACTTTCTCCATGAATTCTCAATCGGACCGCACCACATGTGCCCATAACTAACAAATCATGATGTCTCACAATATCGAGAAATAACTCATAGCTTTCCTCAGATCGCTAACAAGCTCCATAACGATAGACTCAACCTATTCCTCAACAGTACCACTCAAGGTCAACCAAGCTAACTCAAGCTCAATGCGTAGCCATATCGGCCTGCCAACGAACTCAATACCAAGAAGCCCGAAGATGCTCCTTCCCCTCTTATACCTCCTGCCGAAGCTGTACGATATAGTGCCTGACATCAATAAATACCGAAATCCACAATCTCACCCGGTTACATGCCCGGCCATACGAAATGCATCTGAAAAGTCCCTCAATAACGGAATGGAATCAATAATAGCAACCTCTGCACTGATATCTATCACAAATGCCCAATTAAGAAAGTGCTCATTCCTGGCTCTTCGATGGTTCTTTGAATTATAAATCCCTCTGCTAAAATATATTCTAACGCACTTTACCACTTAACCCGTGGCATTTTTGGCGTAGCCCCTAATGCAATAGTTCAAAATCACCCAACACTACGACAACCAGTCTGAATTCCACCATCACATCCAAATTATAACATACCAGCGAATAAAGATCCACCACCACAACATAGCCTGTACATCAGAACTCCATTTAACACACAAATCATCATACCTGATCCTAGTTTCCACCCTGCGAATAACTGTACCTATTTGATACCTAATCATTCCACGATAGATAATAAATATTTACCTATGCTACCAAGACAACCCGAATACCACTAGTGGACCCAACAAGAACATGTTGCAACAATACTGAAATATAACCAGTTTAATCACATTACCTTTTTTGAAACGCATACTCGCGTCAAATCACTTCCACATAGCAATACCATCTTCCCTAATCATCTGAAGCTCTCTTATCTAATCGCTTAAAAGGAATCACTACACATCCCATGCTCTGCATGACACACATGCCTTGTGCAAATTCTTATAATACTGACACGACGGATTAGATTTGTATACATTTTTAGCCACCGTCGGGACAACAATTCATTAGTCTTATACTCTTGGCAAGAACTATCACCTTATTCTGAACCAAACGATGGTCTTAGCTCTTTACTTTACTTCATATACTCAGATTGCACCGATCTCGATTTCACTAATCTCGTTTCACCCAGTACAAACTGCTCGGGCAATAAGCCACTCCAGACATATTTAAATGTCGCATATGATGCCCCAATGTGCCAATAGGCTACCAATTCGAATGTGGTACTTAAAAAACGAGCTCTAGAAGAAATTATCAAATCCTACGCACTAACACAGACTTTCCTTGGAAAATAGGAAGCAAGGCATACAAAGATGGCATATAGAAAACTATACTTGATATTACACTGTTGCGGCGTGTAACCCGATCTGGATAACATACCCATGGCGGCGTGCCACCCGATCCACGCATAGATCTCACATAATGAGATGCACATTGAGCCAAATTTTCTCATTACAACAAAATACCGAATATCGGTCGTACGCATGTTAAGAGCATTATAATATCTCTGAGGGACATATAGCGCTATAAGCTACAACACTCAAGTACAGTTGAGGCGTGATATACAATCAGAATTTCAATAGTCAAGTTGCTTATATAACATTATTCCTACGCGGATTCTTAATATGTAAGAAATTTCTCGAGTTGTCTCACAATTCATACGGCGCAATGCATCACTACGCAAGATATCTAACAATGAAGCATCATCCTAACTACTCCTCCATGAGGACCGCATCACAAAAATGCACACATCTGGCCGAATATAGATCCATCATTCACATTAAGTCCTTCCGCCGATTTCAAGCTGATTCTGATCACAATGAACTAGTTTGACAACCTTTCAAGGGTCCATAATAACTCCCCTTTCTCATAACACACAAGAACAACCATCATAATCGGAGTAATCCTCCCTAGTTCACAACCCAATAGGCCAAGTGCCCTCCAGGCATGAATTCCTCAATTTAACGACACTATCACAACCTTCTTACTTGGTTTACATCTTTAATCAGTTAAGTGACTGCATGTCACACTTATATAATCTTCCAGTAGGATGCACTCCCACAACCTACCACAACAATATTTGGGGCGTACGTCCAAACCACCGGTTGTACTAACTCTGAAGAGCGATCAAGAATCATTAACTAGGACACAACACCACTCTCTGGTGATGATGAGGACAATACTAATTTATCTTGACCATCGAAACTTCCTTCCTGCTCATACGATCTCATGACATCTTGTCTAAAATTTCCTTCACTCGCGTCATTCACCAGAACTGATTCACCAGCCTGCGTCAAATCAGAACTAACATAGTACAAAGCCACACAATCCGCTAAACAATAGTAAGCTCCCCAACTTGGCTCGAAGCCATATACTATACTCATAATGCGTATGCCCCATTGTTGTCGTAATACCATGGTGAGATTAAACTCACTCTTTCATAAGCTTGTGGAAACACAAATCATCTGGAATTTTAACTCTTCTGCATTTTCTTGCACTCACTCACATAACAGTTAAGCCTACTCTCTAGGCGTCCAAATTTTTACTAAGTCACAAATTTTTCAAAAATTTCGGCAGAGTTTCCTTTGTAATTGGGCCTATCTATCTGCTAGAGAATCAGCAAAATCATCCTAACAGCACGGCTATAACTTAACAAAACATCACAATGTATATCAGCAACATTAATCGCAATGCTACCTGTATTATATTATCAAAACCGATACAGGGACATGCGTTGCACTTGTTTGAATCATAACACATATAAAATACCGCCAATTTAGTCTTTCCGAGTCTGAACTCATACCGCCACATGTATTGCACTTAACTTCCTAACTAGGAGATACGATAATATTCTTCACGCGCCCATAACTTGGGGTTACACAACAAATCGCAATAGGAACGAATCGCTTAACAGTTTATCTATTATCCCACAGACTTCTTCGTCATTACCAAGATCGCATAGATACACCTCACAGTACTAACATACTCATCACGTGGATATCCGACCGCCATCCCAGCTAATATGGACATTACCAAACACATAAGTTCAAAGCACTTGCTCGCATGATCAGTACTTCGGTGCTCAAGCCATAGGCGAAGATTCGGCCTCAAGTCGTCTAGAGTGGCCCAACATGAACTCACGGAGATTATATCTCGCCCCTTGATCGGGGAATCACAAGCCAACAAGGCAATTATATTATTGAATGCTCGCGTGCACATACAGATGTGTGGAAGGAATTTCAAGAGTTATTTCTCAAGCTGAATCAAATACGCACTATAAGAATTCCAAGAAAGTGAAGTGTTTCCTAAAGGTTCTATAGCCTCCCGATGATAGATACGGACGTCTACGTACCGATCCGCGAGAGACTACTGAACCAGCTCATGACTCGCGAGGCCTAGTAACCTAGGCTCTGATACCAACTTTTCACGACCCAAACCCGGTCTTGATTGCGCCTAACCCTTACAGCTAGGCAAGCCAGACCAACGGTCATTTTCATATTAACAATAAGTCCCGAAACCGCCAACTTAAGGAAAATGTAATGGTTTATCATAATAATCCAGTAATAATAGGATGACAATAATGAGAAGTGCGAAAAACTGATAATGACACTCCCAAAGATCTGGGGTCACGAGTCTAGGGCCTCTAAGCAAAAAATGGATAATTAAAATATCTGAACGTAATACTCAAGTCTGAAAGTACACAAATAAAAACTGGAATAACAAGAGTAGCCAGGTCCTACGAATGTCAGCAGCTACCTCAACCACTCTGATAACTTCGATAAAACGAGACTACTCAGCTAAACCTCCGGCGTACCTGAATCTGCACACAAAGGTGCAGGGAGTAGGGGTGAGTACTAAGTACTCAGTGAGTAAAAAGCATATAAAATGTCTGAAGATAAGAAATCCACGAAATGCCACAAAGTAAAGCTACATCTAACAGTCTGATACTTTACTACGAACTAACAATAATAGCAAATCACATATAGCACCAGTAAATAATAATGCATGAATGCAATGCAATGCATATGACCGCTATGGCACGTAGCCCGATCCATTTAACGTCGACGGCGCTCACTGGGGGTGTGTACAAACTCTGGAGGGGCTTCTTCAGCCCGAGCGTAATATAATCATAGCATTCGCTGCAACGTGCAGCCCGATCCATACTCAGTCCACAATATGCATATGAGTCACATAATAGTTTCAATTTTTTTATTTTCAGTTTCCAATTCATTAATAAGGAAAATACTTTAGTTACTTAATTTTTCAGGAAAAAGTGACTTAGCATTTCATAATAGTGATTAAAACCTAGAACTGAGAACAATGATTTTACAAATCATGCTATCACAATGATATCTATTCACAAAGGATACTACAGGTCGGCACAAGGCCCCAAACAAGGCATAAAGCCCAGATATATTCAACACAGGGTGCGTTTCAATCGCCAATATAGTATTATTCTTGTTTGGGATGGACCAAGTCACAATCCCCAGTCATAACCAATCATGTACCTGCCATGGGATGCAAGTCACGCCCTAAATAGCATTACAATGTGATAAGCCGGGGTTTCAAACCCTGAGGCCATCATATATACCAACTACTCACCTCTAATCGGCCGTAGACTCGTCCGTAATTTCTTTTCCCTTCGTATCGGCCTCCTCGTGCGTTGAATCTAGTCAAAACCATAACGAATACTTATTATATCCCTTCCTGGGGTGTAGTAGTAAACAGTGGACGAAAGAAAAAGGAGATGTGACAAGAATCACACACAAAAATTCCCTTTCATGTTTTGAAGTGTGATTAGCAATATTAGATGCAAGACGAAAAGAAAATTTCATGAATGAGGTAGTGATGAAATACAAAGAAATATATATACAAGATCTCAAAAATCTAAGGAAATGGGGACTTTTTTCAATAGGTATGATTGAGATTCATTGAAACCATATAGATGAGTTAATATACAAAATTTGAGAAAAATTGGAGGTGCTTTGGTATCAAAATTCATAGTTAAAATCGAGTTCAAAAAAGTTCTTCTGCGACACATGTATCAAACATGTATCATGCATGTATCTCACATTCATGTATACATGGATATACATGTGATACATATTTAATATAAATATGATACACATGTGATACACCTGTTATTTTTCTATGTTCGTCTTTTTTACTTCGAATTTTCAATTCAGACCACCTCAAAACTCTACTAAATCATTCCAAAATTGAGATTTGTGCTCCTTTAGATGTTGTCAATCTATTCTAATAACACTCACTTAAAAGAAATTTAAAATTTGACCTTTTTTGGCTACAAATAGCTAATTGGCTAACATTAGTTATATTATATGAATTGACCAATTTTTATAATAAATTATTTATAAATGGACATAGCTGATATTTTTTTAAAAATATTAATGGACAGACGGGTTTTTATAGTATAAAAAAGAAGTCCAAAAAGAAGTTTTATAGGCGATTGCTCGTCTACCGTCCGATCCCTATGGACTTGGCGAAGATGAGCAAAATCATCAATATAAAATGGACTCCTATTAGGGCAGTTTGAGCATAGCCGTCAGCCTCCTCCTATAAGTTCCCTCTCTACCATCACAAACACTACTTTCTTTTATCTTTTTGTCTTTGATTATCGGTGAGATTATTTTTCATCTTTTTTTCTTAATAGAAATTGGGTGGTTATCATATCTTTGTAGTGAATTAGAAAGGGAAAGAATGATGAGATGTTTAGCATATGTGCAAACGCAGCATCGCCTGGTTTGGGTGGGTGCAGTGAGCGGTACTTTCCACACGAGATTTCTGACTCTCCCTTTCTCCTACTAAATTCGTCTGCTATTTCCTTTATTCAATTGAAAGAACAAAAAAAAAACAATTTAACTTTGAAACTTTAGATGAATATGTGGTTGAATTTGAATATGGGACCTAGATTTATCTGTTTGTCAGTTGGCCAATTTATTTGGCGTAATTACTACTACCGATAGTTTTCGGGCCAGTTTATTTAGTTTAGTAGTACTTGTTATCCATCAAAACATAGACAAATTACCAAACTCACTTGATGTTAATATCGAAATACTTTATTGACTAGGTCTAAATCTCATGGATACTTAGAGAGCAAAGTAATTAAAATGGTACGGTCAATCCTTTCTATAACTGCATTATCATATATGGATTAGGGAAAAAGGCCAAAAAGTATCTATATTTTTTATATTTATCCACGTTTGTACTTTGTTATATTTTCGGAATAAAATAATATCTACCGTTATTAAAGTAGGATAAACAATACCTAAATTTAACGGGTCTCCTACGTGGCAATCGAGTCCCTCTTAATAATATGCCAACTAGACTAATTTAACTCGCCCCATTTAATGTCCTGCCCCAGATGAGTAACCTGGGTATAAACCTAGGGTTCATCTCTAATTCTATCATCTTTGCCTCTTTCTTTCTCCTTTGCTCTATTTCTCTCATCTTCATCAATGTCTTAGAGCAGTACTTCTTCTAAGAGAAGGTGTCGATGTGGTATTATTGCCAACCATTTCACATCAACCACTCCCTCCAATCCCGGTAGAAATTTTACAAATGTGCACGCCCTAAGGTAAGGTTTCGATGTGAATTTGTTTAATCTCTATAACATTTTTTTCTGTTTTGATTTGAAAAAAAATTGAATCTTTTTAATGTTTCTTTGGCAGAATAATTCATGTGGTTATTTCGAATGGGAAGATGAAATAACCACGGATGGTTCCCAACTTGAAATAAGAGACTTGAAGTCATCTTTGAATGTCATTTCGATTGAAAGAGACATGTTGAGAGAAAAATTAATTGACATGGAAGCCATGAAGAAATTAGAAGATGCTAAAGTTAAAAAATTGGAAGAAAAGGTTGTACAACTAATGATGATGATTATTGGTTCTTGGACAATGTTTGTTGGATTCTTTGCTGCCTGAATAATGAAGTAGAATTAACTATCTTCCTTAATTATCATGCTGTAGACAATTGACATATTTCATGTAACTGTTTGGGCTCAATGTTCCCTTCTATTTGTGATTTCATGTATTGGAAAGAGATCGAAAGAGATGGCACCTTAAATTGGATTTCATGTAACTGTTGTACCCATGTCACCACTTGGATCTCTTTCGATCTCTTTCCAATACATGAAATCACAAATAGAAGGAAACATTGAGCCCAAACAGTTACATGAAATATGTCAATTGACTATCAAACTAAGTTCCCTACCAAACTAAACAAAATATGTCAATTGACTACAGCATGATAATTAAGGAAGATGGTTAATTCTACTTCATTATCGAAGCAGCAAAGAATCCAACAAACATTGCCCAAGAACCAATAATCACCATCATTAGTTATACAACTTTTTCTTCCAATTTTTTAACTTTAGCATCTTCTATTTTCTTCATGTCTTCCATGTCAATTAATTTTTCTCTCAACATGTCTCTTTCAATCGAAATGACATTCAAAGATGACTTCAAGTCTCTTATTTCAAGTTGGGAACCGTCCGTGGTTATTTCATCTTCCCATTCGAAATAACCATATGAATTATTCTGCGAAAGAAACATTAAAAAGATTCAAAAAAAAATTTCAAATCAAAACAGAAAAAAATATTATAGAGATTAAAAAAATTCACATCGAAACCTTACCTTAGGGCGTGCACATTTGTAAAATTTTCTATCGGTATTGGAGGGAGTGGTTGATGTGAAATGGTTGGCAATAATACCACATCGACATCTTCTCTTAGAAGAAGTACTGCTCTGCGACATTGATGAAGATGAGAGAAATAGAACAAATGAGAAAGAAAGAGGCACAAATGAGGAATTAGAGATGAACCCTAGGTTTATACCCACTGACATTGTTTTTAGGTAGAGGGGTTACGCATCTGGGGCGAGTTAAATTAGTCTAGTTGGCCATTTTTGTGTTAGTTGGCACATTATTAAGAAGGACCCGGTTGCCACGTAGGAGCCCGTTAAATCTGGGTACTATTTCTCCTACTTAAATAACGGTAGGTATTATTTTAGCCGAAAAGTATAAAGGGGTAAAAATGTGGATAAATATCAAAAGTAGGGGTACTTTTTTTGCCTTTTTCCCTATGGACTATTTATTGTAAAAGTTAAGTTTTTATTGGAATTAATTTTATGCTATAGTATAATGTATGTGATATGGTATCCACCTTATTCAAATTATTTGGTAGCCAAATATTGTTGACTTCGTTTGGTTGGTAGCCAACCTTGTTGAGTTTGTCAAATATTGATAGTCAATTTTATTTGACTTGGTTTGGTTGGTAACCAACCTTGTTAAAATTATAAAAAAAGGTGTAGAAATTGTCAAATATTATAGGTGAGTTTTGGCTATAAAAGGAGAACTTCAACTCTCATTTCTACCCACCAACAAAGAGAGAAAAGAGAGAGTAAGGTATTTCGTAAACTATAAGAAAATAGTTTGTGAAGAAAAATATATTGTGAGAGATATTGTAGTGAGGTGAAAGAAGCAAAAGAGCGTTTACTTCTTTTGAGGGTGTAGAGGTCTTAGGAGTATTTTTACTCGTTACTACACAGTGTAAAATTCCTCGCTATTGTGATATTAGTTGCTCCTCTTGGCCGTGGTTTTTCCCTTATTCAGAAGGGTTTCCACGTAAAATCTTGGTGTCATTATTGTTGTATTTCTATTCTTGCTAATTTAACCATTACATTGTATTCTACATTTATCACTAATATGATGAATACTATTTTACGGGGTTTATTCCCAACAAGTGGTATCAGAGCCAAAGTTCTATCTAAGTATGCTCTGTGGTTGCAGCACAGCCTGACCTTCCACATCGGAAAAGAATTACTTTGGTCTCACAATAAATAGTATTTGTATTTGTGATAAACAATGGAAGCCAACACTAGTAGAATGGTTACTTTGAGTGGCACAATTTATGCCATTTGGAAGGGCAAAATGGAAGATTTGCTCTATGTCAAGAATTTTCATCTACCTGCCTTCGCCACTATAAATCTTGATAATAAATCAGATGAAGAGTGGAGTTTGTTACACAGGCAGGTTTGCGGCTTTATTAGACAATGGGTTGACGATAATGTTTTGAACCATATTTCTGGGGAGACACATGCTCGGACCCTATAGGAGCACCTTGATAGTTTGTATGCTCGAAAAACTGGAAACAACAAGATGTTTCTAATAAAGCAGATGTTGGGCTTAAAATACCACTATGGTTCCGCGATGACAGATCATCTGAATAATTTTCAGGGATCATGAACCAGTTATCTGCTATGGGCATTAAATTTGATGAAGAAATTCAAGGCTTGTTTATACTTGGTTCCCTACCAGATTCTTGGGAAATTCTTAGAACTTCATTATCAAATTCTGCTCTTGATGGTACGATCTCTATGGATCTTGCCAAAAGCAGCCTTTTAAATGAAGAGATGAGATGAAAATCTCAAGGTTCCTCCTCATCAGATGTCTTGGTGGCTGACTCTAGGGGGAGAAACAAGAATCGAGGCTCTCAAAATAGAGAACATAATAGAAGCAAATCCAGAAGCAGACTTAAAGATATTGAGTGCTATCATTGCGGGAAGAAAGGGCACACAAAGAAGTTCTGCCGGATTTTGAAAAAGGAGAATAGAGGCAAGGAAGAACAGAAAGAAGATGGCAATCGCGTGGCCACCGTCACTACAGACGATCTTGTTACTATCCTTGATGCAGATCTTATAAATATTTCTTGTGATGAGTCAAGCTGGGTTGTGGACAGTGGTGTCGCATCTCATGTGACATCAAGGAAGGAATTTTTCTCTTCCTATACTCAGGGTGACTTTGGAACTTTGAGTATGGGTAATGAGACGGTATCTAGGCTGGTTGGTGTTGGAACGATTTGTTTGGAAACTAGTATTGGAACTATAGTTTTAAACAATGTAAAACATGCACCTGATGTTCGTTTGCACTTAATCTCTGTTGGTGTTTTTGATGATGAGGGATATGTCAGTACCAATGGTGCTGGAAAATGGAAGCTCACTAAGGGTTCCATGATTGTGGCTCGTGGGGAAAAGCGTCGTGGTCTATACTGGACCACGGCCTCTACCTGTGTTGATATGGTGAATGCCGTTGAGAGCGATAACTCTTCAACGTTATGGCATAAGAGGCTTATCCATATTAGCGAGAAAGGACTAAATGCTTTGGCCAAGAAGAAATTCTTGTCGAATTTTAAAAGTGCAAAATTAGACAAATGTGAGCACTGCTTGGCTGGAAATCGAAAAAGAGTTTCTTTCCAGTCTTATCCTCCTTCAAGAAAGACAGAGTTGCTTGAGTTGGTGCATTCAGATTTATGTGGTCCAATGAAGACAGGGACTTTGGGTGGTGCACTTTATTTTGCTACCTTTATTGATGACTGCTCAAGGAAACTTTGGGTCGACATCTTGAAGACTAAAGATCAAGTGTTGGGTGTCTTTAAGAAGTTTCAGTCATCAGTTGAAAGAGAAACTGGAAAAAAGTTGAAGTGTATTCGTACTGATAACGGTAGTGAATATTGTGGACCGTCTGATGAATACTGCAAGAAAAAATGTATCAGACACCAGAAGACTCCTCCTAAGACTCCTCAACTTAACGGTTTAGCAGAAAGGATGAATAGGACCTTGATGGAAAGACTCATATGTTTGCTTTCTGAAGCAAAGTTGCCGAATCCTTTTTGGGGTGAGGCTTTATTGACCGCCACACATGTTATTAATCTATCCCCTACGGTTGCTTTGCAAAGTGATGTTCCAAATAGAGTTTGGTATGGAAAGGATGTTTCCTATGAACACTTGAAAGTGTGGCTGCAGAGCTTTTGTACATGTGTCTAAAGATGAGAGGTCAAAATTAACTGCCAAGACAAGGCAATGCATCTTCATTGGTTATGGCCTTGATGAGTTTGGTTACAAGCTATATGATCCAATTGAGAAGAAGGTTGTGAGGAGCCGTGATGTTATCTTCATGGAGGATCAAATCATTGAAGATATTAATAAAGTGGAGAAACTAAAACCTTCAAGTTCTGAAGGTTTAGTTAATCTTGATCAAGTTCCTCATACAAATGCAGATGACGTTGGTGGGATCAATGATGATAGTGATGCTCAGAACCATATTCCAGATCAGCATATTGATGGTGATGATGATAACAATGCTAATATTGATGAGGTAAATGCTCCTACTCATGAAGCTCTAGAAGAGTTAGATATTCCACTCGGGAGGTCTTCTAGACCCCATAGTCCTTCCTCTCATTATTCACCCGCTGAGTATGTATTACTCACTGATGGGAGAGAACCTGAATATTATGCGGAGGCCATAGAAGATGAGCACAAGGATCAATGGATTGAAGCCATGCAAGATTAGATAAAATCTCTGCATGAGAACCATACTTATGAGTTGGTGAAATTGCCTAAAGGCATGAGAGCTTTGAAGAACAAGTGGGTGTTCAAAGCTAAAGCTGAAGAACATAGTTTGAAGCCCAGATACAAAGCTAGATTGGTTGTCAAGGGATTTAGTTAAAGGAAAGATATTGACTTTGATGAAATATTTTCTCCTGTCGTGAAAATGTCCTCCATTCGGACAGTTCTTGGTTTAACTGCTAGTCTTGATTTGGAGATTGAGCAGATGGATGTGAAAACTGTCTTTCTTCACGGCGACTTAGAAGAGGAGATCTATGTGGAACAACCTGAGGGCTTCAAGGTAAAAGGTAAAGAAAATCTTGTATGCAAACTTAAGAAGAGTCTATACGGATTGAAGCAAGCTCCCAGACAGTGGTATAAGAAGTTTGAGTCTGTTATGGGGGAGCAAGGCTACAAAAAGACTTCTTCAGATCACCGTGTGTTTGTACAAAGATTTTCTAATGATGACTTTATCATCCTCTTGCTATATGTGGATGATATGTTGATTGTGGGCAGAAATGCTTCCAAGATTGACGAGTTGAAGAAACAATTGAATATGTCTTTTGCCATGAAAGACTTGGGTCATGCTAAGCAGATTTTGGGCATGAGAATTACTCGTTCGAGAAATGAAAGGAAGCTTTACTTGTCACAAGAGAAGTACATAGAACGTGTACTGGAGCGCTTCAATATGAAAAGTGCAAAGTTGGTTCGCACACCCCTTCCTGGTCATCTGAAGTTAAGCAAGAAGATGTGTCCTACAACAACGGAGGAAAAAGGGAGAATGGCGAAGATTCCTTATTCCTCTGCCGTCGGAAGTTTGATGTATGCAATGGTATGCACTCGGTCAGATATTGCTCATGCAGTCGGTATTGTTAGCAGATTTCTCAAAAATCCAGGAAAAAGAGCATTAGGAAGCTGTAAAGTGGATACTCATGTATCTAAGAGGAAGCTCACGTGAATGCTTATGTTTTGGAGGATCAAATCCAATTTTGAAGGGCTATACAGATTCAGATATGGCAGGTGACCTTGATAATAGAAAATCCACTACTGGATATTTGTTTACTTTTTCAGGGGGAGCTATATCATGGCAGTCGAAGTTACAGAAGTGTGTCGCACTATCTACAACTGAAGAAAAGTATATTGCGGCTACTGAAGCTGGCAAATAGATGATATGGCTCAAGAGATTTCTTCAAGAACTTGCATTGCAACAGATGGAGTATGTTGTCTATTGCGACAGTCAGAGTACAATAGACCTAAGCAAAAACTCCATGTACCATGCAAGAACAAAGCATATAGATGTGAGATATCATTGAATTCGTGAGCAGGTGGAGAACGAAATCTTTACAGGTCAAAAAGATTCACACGAGTGAAAATCCTATAGATATGTTGACCAAGGTGGTACCAAGAGACAAGTTCGAGCTATGCAAAGAACTTGTCGGCATGCACCAGACTAGAAGACATTGCTACCTCCTCTAGATGAATGAGACTGGAGGGGGAGATTGATATGGTATCCATCTCATTCAAATTGTTTGGTGGCCAAATATTGTTGACTTGGTTTGGTTGGTAGCCAACCTTGTTGAGTTTGTCAAATATTGGTAGCCAATTTTATTTGACTTGGTTTAGTTGGTAACCAACCTTGTTGAAATTGTAAAAAAAAGTGTAAAAATTGTCAAATATTATAGGTGAGTTTTTGGCTATAAAATGAGAGCTTCAACTCTCATTTCTACACACCAACAAAGAGAGAAAAGAGAGAATAAGGTATTCCATAAACTATAAGAAAATAG
Organism: Nicotiana noctiflora; assembly: GCA_032618575.1. Classification (NCBI taxonomy): domain Eukaryota; kingdom Viridiplantae; phylum Streptophyta; class Magnoliopsida; order Solanales; family Solanaceae; genus Nicotiana; species Nicotiana noctiflora. The sequence goes on along the minus strand of JASVEL010000176.1, from coordinate 491 downwards.
TTTGTGAAGAAAAATATAGTGTGAGAGATATTGTAGTGAGGTGAAAGAAGCAAAAGAGTGTTTACTTCTTTTGAGGGTGTAGAGGTCTTAGGAGTATTTTTACTCGTTACTACACAGTGTAAAATTCATCGCTATAGTGATATTAGTTGCTCCTCTTGGCCGTGGTTTTTCCCTTATTCAGAAGGGTTTTCACGTAAAATCTTGGTGTCATTATTGTTGCATTTCTATTCTTGTTGATTTAACCATTACGCTGTGTTCTGCGTTTATCACTAATATGGTGAATACTATTTTACGGGGTTTATTCCCAACAGTATGACGGTAGATGATTTAGTTCCAACGGAGAAAAGGAAAAGGACCAAAGATTTGCTACTACATTTGGATGGTTGATTGATTTGTTGAATCCATAACCATATGTAGTAAGCCTAACTGATTAGCAGGAAAAAAAATACTACGTAATAATGGAATCTGCTAAGAAGAAAAAAACAAAAGTC